>JALBXZ010000099.1:0-148936 GCA_027580255.1 Therioaphis trifolii
TGTAATTGCCAATTTACAAGTGATGAACTATTTCCTCTATTTTTTCTTACTCTAGATAATCTAGATTTTTTAGTTCTCATTTTACCCAAGTTATTATTACAACAAATTACACTTTATGCAAATAAAAATTACAATTTACAGAAATAATGTAAGTAAACCGAGACGTATTACGTATATAAACTGTACGCTACAAAAAGTAAGGGACAATATATTTTGTAGTAAGCTGCGGTGCGAAGCTCAAAATATGAACAGTATTGAATGCAGACAAAATATAACAAATTACCAGTAAAGTAATAGGTATATTATACAAGATACTTATGATTACACTATAGTAATAGTAAATTAGGTATATGTATATTCGTATAGTTCTATTAATATTCACTCTATCGCGGTCTTCGCGGACCGTGGCATGCGATAAGGATAACCGATGGTTTCGAAGAATCACCTACGCACGCGGCACTCCCAGGCACAAGTCACCACTGCGTTGTCGCGCGCGTGAATAATCCAGAACGTGTGTTTTATTTGATTGAAAACTATGTGCCTTATGTCAATCCTACAGATTGATCTAATAATGCGATAATATTTCAGAAAACTAATCTGAATTCGTTATGATGTCGACTTGAGATCGGTCAGTCCACATTTTAAGATTTTTGATTTTAATTCCGAAAAATTAACGTTTGAAAATTCCTAAAATTTAAAATATTCAAACCAAATTTATAGGAGTTGGGGGGTAAAATTTGGAAAAGTGGACTGACCGATCACAAGTAGACATAATCACAAATTCAAATCAGTTTTAAAAAGTATTATCGCATTTCTAGGTCGATCAGTACGATTGACAAAAGACTGGTATCTTTTGGCTAAAATAACTGATCACCACCAATCCCCTTAATGCGTAATTAAATAATGACCAATAACGACACGTAACATAAAAAGCATGTACAGCGTAAGTCCAGCGTCAATAACTAAAAGCTATGAGACAAATAGACAACATGTAATGCGCTATGCATGTTTTTTAAATGGTTAGGTTAGACTAGACAACACGCTATGAGCAGCAATGCAAAGAACGGAACGTGCACGTCTACTGCAGGCTGACGACGATAACGAAATGAAACGTAAGTCGTAAAATATTAACATGAAGTAGTAATAATGAAATGTGTTATGTGACGTAGCCATAATAATACACGTAATAGTGTGAGGCCGTTTTGGGTGACCGGGAAGTGAGACCGGGAGTGGGGGAGCGTGAGTGGGGGCCGGTCGGTTTCTATTCATATTTTTGGTATATTAGTTATTTCATATACAGAAATAATACTTATTTATTTAATAACTGTTAGAGTGAACTTAATATTATATACCTTAACTCAATAAAATAAAATTAAAAAATAAGTCTGGGAGACACATTTTCAGATGAATTTTTAATTAAAAATTATTATTCTTTAAACATGTATAAAAAAAAGTAAAATAACAGGATTATTTTAATCCATTGCGAGTGTTTGTAATTTTTATTGTTATATTCATATTGAGTAACTCAAAATGAATGAAATATATTATAAAATTACTCCCTTTTTAATCATAATTAAATATTATAATTAGTAATTAATTGTAATAACTCAAACATTATAGTAAATACATATTTTAACTAAAATAACTATAATCACCCCCAATTAATTTATCATAAGTATTAGATAATGTTATTAATATTAATTTCAGATAATAGTAATAAATTCAAGAAGTATTTTACCATCAATTCATGTTAATCATTTTGCTCTCATTATAAGATTCAATCATTATTGTAGCTTTTATATAATTCAATACAACCGTTTTCTTAATGCTTAGATCATCCCTAATATAAAAATAACTGTATTAAAGAAATAGATTAATATAGTTTTTAATTAAGTTAGCACTTCTATAACCTGTAAGAGACACTTACATTTTCATTCTGTAAATGGTCATCATTAAGTCTTCTCGGCAGCAAAAAATCTACCAACAATAAAGTAAAGTAAATATATAAAACTTTCTCACAACACCATCATGATTTTACGTTATCTTCTGCAAGGTCAATGTGCTTTCAGGTAGGTACCTGTAATTTAAATTTTTCTATGAAATCATCTCCTAAAAAATAAAACTTGTATTTAAATATACTACCTACCAAGTATTAATGTAACATAGTCTTGCATATGTACATATCAATACATTTGTAATCAATTTTTGAAATCCATACATATTTTAGTTTAATAACATGACAATCTTTAACAAGAAAATAAATAAATTAATTTTAAAGAAAATAAACTTAATAAATAAGCATAATATCGTAAGAATAATATAAAATTGAACACCTGGAAGTATAAACTACAAAAAGTAACCGTTAACAATTAAGTAAACGTGTCGTGAACTCGTGTAGTGAGTGATCAGTGAAATGCTAACTACTCCGATTAAAATCTAACTAAACAGGGTTTTAGGATATGGAAAATAAATTTCTCTATAGAAGTTTATGGAAAACTCAGTTTGGCCTCATTTACATTTCGATACAGACTTTGGATTTTCGTTCATGTTCGAAGGTTGGTACGAGATGGTTGGAATTACATTTTTCTTTTTAGGTTATGTTCGCTCTTATCAAAATCGGGAAGACTTACCCCATCCCATTATTTAGCACAAAATAGTTTCTTATCGCTTATAAATACTATGAGTATATAACATGCCGTACAGAATTTCAGATATAAGTATGTACATAAAGCTTAAAAATATGAGCTTTTTTGAATATCTCAAAAAATATTACAAATATCAAAAAAAGTTTCAAATAAAAGTTGTTTATTAGACAATTAACAAAAAAAAAGTTGTCTTATATTTTTTCATTGAAACAAATATTTAGCAAGATATATTTATATAAAAATTGACAGTTAAAAAATTATTAATACATTTCTTTCTCTTTTCGTGTTAAATTTTTTTACACTGTATTAAGTTTATTTATGTGTTCTATAAACTAAAGGTGAACGATTCAATTATAATAACATAACAAAATATACTACAAATAAAACTAGTAATGTACATTAGCGATGTACATACTTATATCTGAAATTCTGTACGGCATGTTATATACTCATAGTATTTATAAGCGATAAGAAACTATTTTGTGCTAAATAATGGGATGGGGTAAGTCTTCCCGATTTTGATAAGAGCGAACATAACCTAAAAAAAGGTACGAGATGGTGTCCTGCATCATCTGTGATCAGAACGGTGTTGTTTTCTCTAACTTGTTGTATTACATACGGCCCACGATATATCAAGAAGAACTTGCGGATCTCTTTCTCCACAGCTGATGATAATTTGTGTTCTCGGACTAATATTTTTTGACCAACTTGATATTGAGAGAATGTCTTGTTTTTATTGTGATAATCACACCTATACTGAGCTTTTCTCTTTAAGTTTTTATGCACTATTTGCCATATCGATGTGTCTGTTGAATTATTTGGGGTCTCCGGATATTGAATAACGTCTTCTAACTTGAGTTTGTGTCGTCGACCGTCTATAATCTCCTGTGGGGTATAACCAGTGGACGTATGTGTGACATTGTTGAGCCAGTATTCAATCTTGGGTAAATACTGCACCCAATTTGTGTGTTTGTTGTAGCAGTATGTCCGTAAGATTCTTCCAATTTCCATGTTTGTCCTTTCAACTGGATTACTCTCAGGGTGATATGTAGTAGTGACCATATGGTGTATGTCCCATTGCTTTAGCTGATCTTTTCACTTCTTACTATGGAATTGTGTACCGTTATCTGTGAGAATGTTCTAAATTGGACCGTATTTTGGCAGATAAAAATTTTTTATCTTTCGGAGAATGTTTTCGACTGTGGCTCTGCGTAGTGGGTATAGCTGTACATTCTAACTAACCCTCTGAAAAGGCAATTTCTTAAATTGTACAGGGATATTGTATTCATCAGGGCACTAACCCCCTCCCCCAAACTATGTGTTTATGTCTATGATACCAAGGCACCCATACAGATTTTTAAAACCTGGCGCCTATGGACTAAGGTTAGGTTATTAAGAGTGAATCACGAGTAACTTTATGTTATAGAACTAATTATTATTAAAAAAAAATTCCAAACTATGTATTCAGATTAAACATATGAATGAGAATTTAGTTGTTTTACTTTCTAGAATATTGTAACCTTAAGTGCTTAAATTCTGATCATTTACTAAAGATCTCATGATGCTTCTTATGTTCTTGGGACTTAAATAAAGAAACTAGTTCATTATCAGTATAGTAAATAATGTAGATATTGATGAGAACTTAATATACCTCTTACTTACATTGTAAATTAACTGAGAGTAAAATATGAATTATGATATTATCTCATTTATTGATTTACATATCATTAATGATAATTGATTAACATTCAAAATAATATAGACTTATAATTTGTAACATTGAAAAACAAGTACTCAGTAATTAATAAAATCAATTTTTCTCAGTAAGTATATTTTTTTCTAATTAAAATACATTTTTACCGTTACTAATTTTTGTACATTGACTGAATTAGTTATGTGTTCAATTTTTTTTAGTATCATACTTTATTGATAAATTGTTATTCTCTAGTATATATTTTGATTAAAATTGATTGATGTAATATTAATTGCTAAATGATGACATTGCAAGTTTATAATTTAAAGATTTTAATTTCTTAGTATTACAATTCAAAATGTTATCATTTTTTAATTTCTAACACATTTAAATAATTCCAAACATTTTAAGTAAAGTCTAATGTCTATATATGAGTGATGTTAATACTAATGTAAAATAAATAATTTTTTAATAATAACTAACATATTTATATGTTTAATTAATCTATACAATTAAAATATAAATATTACTTTTTTCAGAAGAACAATTACATTATTATTTGACCAGAACATAAACATAATGATATAGAAATAACTAAAAAACTAAAATTTAACATGCTTATCTAAATATATACACTGTACAGACATATTTATAATATGTAGTTATATTAATTAGTAAATATAGTTAAACATTTGAAAATGTATATAAAAATCTCAGAAATAACTTGAAACATTCTATAAAGATAATTTTTTACATCTAATAACTAATGTATTTATTTTTTTTTTATTTAAAAAGCCATATGATGGATTCCCAACTCATGTAAGGCTAATAACAACTTAAATCTTTATTTATTATACTTCATTACTTTGCTTTGGATTTTACATTATGCTTGTGAAATAAATACTATGATAATTGTTGTAATTAATTACTTCATATTTTATTCATTTCTTATTAATTGACCTTCACTAATGTGTTTTATTTTCTTTCAGGGAAGTTAACTTACATTGAAAATCAGTGTTCAGTAGAGTTCAGTCAAGTGCGGAACAATCTCACGGTTAGTTATTACTTAACTTATTTTTATGAATTAAAATTATAATGTTACGTATTAAATTTTATAGGTTAGAGATGTTACTTCAAGATCTGAACGAGTCAATGCCACCTTTCAAATCGCCCAGAATGTCCAAAGACTTAATGAGCATCAAGACGTCTTGAGGTTTTTGCGCAGTGTTGGTCACTTCAATGATGGATACGTTCAGAGAGAAATCGAAGAATATGGTCAGCATTGAAGACAGCCGTTAAATTATTATTTTATATTCTTTTTTTGTTTTATTTTTTAGTTTGTTGTAAATATTTATGTTGTGAACGCTAACTTAGGTAAAATAATAAAATTAAATAACCCAATAATTTTTTAAAGTAAAGGTAATAAACACTAATATAACTAACAATAATATTAAACAGCATCTCAGAATTCTATAAATTACTATTAGTGTGACCAATTCTTTTAATACTTCAAAAACACTTCCAATTTTCAAATTATTCTGTTATAAGTATTTTGTAGATATGTAGCTTTTACTAAAAAAAAAAAAAACACCTATGAATTTCGTTTTAGTAATGTGTCTACTACTTCTTTCGCTAAAACACTGATTGTGGCTCCTGTGTCTATTAATAAGCTGATCACTTCACCTTCGATATTACACTGTAAGTATGGACTGATCATTTTTTGGTCTGCCGGTATATTATTGACCATATGCACCGTGGCTGATGTTTCTGGCTGTTCTTCGGCAACTACTTGACGGATTTGTTGTGTTTCTCTACCCGTATTGTGATTAAAATTCCGTTGGTTTTGATCTTGATTAGAGTTCTGTGAATTCTCATTGTTGTTATCTCTTCTCCTGTTTGACTTATGATTGTAATGGTTTTGTCGATTGTAATTGTTGTAGCGCGTATCATTGTGCTGCCTTGGCGCATCTGATTGGTTACTGTTGCTACTATTGTTTCCCGGATTTTCTTGATTTTGTGCTTCCTCGCTTAGAATCTTCATTGCCGCAATTATACTGCTTTCCGGCATTGATATTAGTATGGCTCTTAGATATCCTGGGTAGTGTTTGGCGATGTGTTTTACTATCTCTTGTTCCGAGAGTCGCGGTACTTCCAGGTGTCGAAGTTTTGTTGCCCGCATGGCAAAATGTTCTCTGTAACTTACATTCGATGGAATGTATTTAGTGTTTAAACATTGACTCCATATTTGAATTTGGATCTCTCTAGACCAATATTCGTCGATGAATGCTGACTTGAATTCTTCGTAGCTATATAATTGAAATCTGATGGTTGAAAACCAGCTGAATGTTGCGGATTTTAAACAATCTCCTACGATCATTATTTTTTCTCCTGCGTACGTCTGTTTTACGGTGAAGTACTCTT
Source organism: Therioaphis trifolii (assembly GCA_027580255.1). NCBI lineage: Eukaryota > Metazoa > Arthropoda > Insecta > Hemiptera > Aphididae > Therioaphis > Therioaphis trifolii. The sequence goes on from JALBXZ010000099.1 coordinate 6,760, forward strand.
CTAACCGATTTAGGAAGTCTTTTGGATGTATATCCTTGTTGTTCCCATGGAATACATGTTTGGTAATATCGATACTATGTGGTAAATTACTTTGCATCGGCATATTACCGGTTACTGCGTTTGTATATTTTGTTTCCATTCTTCGTATCCTTTCTTCGTAATTTTCTTTGATCTGGGTAATTTCTTCTTTCATCTCTCTGAACATCTGTTTATACTTGTTCAGTTCTTCTCTCATATCTGCCACTTCTTCTTCGAGTCTTTCCGTTTTTCTTGCTTTTGGTCCCATCTTGATACGATGTAGTTTCGTGTCGTCGAGCTCCTTATGTCGGGCGCCAATTTGTAATGTTGTCTTATTGAAGTAACACAAATTGTTTATTTGGTCATCATGAATATGTATTAATAACACAACATACAAAGAATATTAATGTTTACAATATTTTCTTTTTAACATTTATTTACTGTTCGGATTCGAACTACAATCTAAAAAATACATATAGCAACGAATACTATAAACTGATTGTGCGGACAACGGCGTTAATACTTGGAGTAAGTATTCCATATACCAACACAAAGAGTAAAATTATTTAAAACATACTTGGCAATATCTTCGGGCAGGACGTTCAGTGCTCCGACTCGAAGTATAAAAAGGGTGGGAATTTCCTTAATAGGACAATTCCAGTAGGGGGGGAAGAACGGCACGAAAAACCAGCTGCGTGTGTATTCCGTCCGTTGGTTGGTGGATCCGAAGTCTCCGTCGTGGGATTGGCTCCGTCCGTTGAGTGTGGGATCCGAAGTCTCCGTCGTGGGATTGGCTCCGTCCGTTGAGTGTGGGATCCGAAGTCTTCGTCGTGGGATTGGCTCCGTCCGTTGGTTGATGGTAGTGGCGCTCCTGGTCCGTGTGGGGGATGTCGTCACGTGCCAAATCTTTAACTCTTTTAAACTGTTATCTTTGTTTATATTAGGTGAATAAAACTCTAATAGATTTTGAAACGATTCAACTTCACAAGCATTAAGATACTGATTTTTTGATAAAATAGCTTTAAAACCTGCATCATTCAAATTATGAATGAACCATACAATTTTTATTCAATTATACAACTATAATAAAAATATAAAAAATACATACCTTTGAATATATTTTTGTGTGCTAAAAATCTAGCTTCTAATTGAGCAATAAAATGATCAACATAGGGTACAAATATTGTTGTACGATCATAAACTTCAATAGCAATTTCACATGCTGTATTATTCATTGAGTCTATAAAAGGATTTGCTCTGTTTGTTTGTCTTTTTGCTATCCTTTTAACAGATAGATTTATATTGACAATTGCAGCCATTTCCTAAGCATTACCAAAAAAAAAAAAAAAAAAAACAATCAGTATAACTATTAAAGAAATATATTTGGAAACTTATTACCTCAGCTTTTAAAAATATTTGTTTAAACTCTTCATCAGTATTAGTTCTTATGTCTTTTAAAGCTAAAACGGTATTTTCAGCCAGGCAAACTGCTTCCATCAAATCAATTTGTTCAGATTGTAGTTGTTTACACAGTGGTAAGCCATATGAAAATAAATTCTAAATAAAATTTAACAATTAGATCTATATCTATGTGATATCATGGAATTGTATTGATCAAATTACCTTTATAACTTGAAGTGAAATAAGAAATTCGCTATCAAAGGCGTTTAATAATATAGATGCATCAGTCGCTGAACTATTATTCCACTCAGAAATTATTTCTAATGCAGCAACCACAAACGGAAACAATTCCACAAAATCATTTACAGCATAATAACGTTTAACTCACCGTGTAGCACAGAGTCTCTTCAACGATTTAACTTTGGGTTCAAAATCACAACCATCAATTTCACGTAATATTACACCGCTACGTTTCGGAGTGTTAAAAAATGTATACATTTTTTCTAATATGCCAAGACAATTTCGTATTGGTTTGATGTTACTAGCAGTTGAAACAGCCAGGTTTAATGAGTGGGCAGCACAATGAACATATAATGCTTGAGGATATTTTTCACATATGATTGCTTGAACACCTCTAAACTTCCCTGACATGTTACTAGCACCGTCATAACCTTGTCCAAACAAAAAATCGCACTGAACTCCACAACTCGTTAAACCTAAAATTATATATTAATTTATTATATTACTAAGATATTAACAAAACAACTGTTTTTGTTTAGTAATATAAATACCATTTAGGATAGCTGATGAAAGTGAAGTCCCAGTTAAACTGTCAATATTTACATATTTCAAAAAATCTTCACATAAATTATTTTGATCATCAATATATCTTACACATAAAGTGAGCTGTTCTTTATTTGACACATCTGTGGTCTCATCTGCCAGAATAGAAAAACATTCCGCAGCATTTATTTTTTCAACAATTTTTTTCTATATAATATGACCACATGCCGCTATTATTTCATTTTCAATTTTGGCTCCAATAAATTTATATCGTTGATTATTTTCTAGATGGAATTTTTCAAAAAATTATCTCCTTTCCCTCTATACCTCAGGTATTGCACGAAAATTTCCATCATTAGACAAATCCTCTACAATATTTAAAATTATGTTATTATATACATACATTATAAAGTACCTACAAAAATATTACCATTAACACACATTTTTCCGGAATCATGATGTCCTCTAAGGGCAATTTCTTGGCGTCCACATAATATAATACATTCAATTATGGGGACAATTTTTTTTCTATTTTCTTGTATTTGAACATTCCTTTTGAACAAATATAACTTAGATTAAAATAAACACAGTAATTATTCAACAAGAGGTAATGTTTACAAACCTATCTACACAGATCGCTTCAATAATTGATGGTTGTTTTTTTGTAAAAATATCAAGAAATTGATCTGATTTAACAACAGCAGTAACATGATAATCACAAGTAGAGTGTTTCCGAAATACCTAGATGATAATTAAGAAATGGATTTAATAATTACACATATTGATTACCTATAATATCTAAATGAATACCTCTAAAGCTTTCTTCCATGCATTAAAAGGTTCATATACTAATTTGCGTAAAGGTTGACTCCCCACGCCACCAGTTTTTGCAAATACAACACAATGTTTGCAGTAAACACCTTGGTTTTTCTCTGAATAAGCAAGCCAATTAAATTTAAGCAGCCAATGGTATTGGCATTTCAAACCTCTTTTTTTATTTATAATACATAAAGGAAATTATATGTAGGCAGTGGTACCCATACTTTCGTTAACGCCTAGATAGGTATTAGAATATTTATGAAAAAATAAACACATTTTATTTTATTTAATAAGACCTTAAAGCAATAAATAACTTACACAATATGTTTCATCATCTGTTAAATCACGATTAACAAATATACCTATGTCATTCAAATGGGACATGCTTTCAATCTAGTAAAGCAAAAATTATAAGCCAGGCTTACCTATACTATTTTAAAAATGAAAAAAATATTTACCTGATCTTGATATTCTGAGATTTTTTCTGATGTAATCTGGACTTTGTTAGGGATTAGTTGAGGTTCATCAATTGTTTTACTTCGTTTAGTAAAATACTCGTTTATTTTTCTTTTGGTTGACATAACTAATTAAATAAAATAAATATATTAAATATATTTTTTATGGTTACATTCAAATTCAAGAAAAATAATTTTACTTACTTTTTTATTATGAAACAATGAGTGTACAAGTACAAAAAATATGGTACTAGTAAAAGTAAACGATGAAAGAAAATTATAATTTGGTCAATGAACGTAATTACGCACACGAAGATCGAGAACAAATTAACACGTTGACTGCGGATGTCGACAACCTGCTCGTTGTTTTCTTGCCTAATGCCTCTCCCAATAATACCAGTCTATAAGAAATGTCTTGTTCTTTTGCCTCCGCATAGTAAGACCTCTTCTATTATTAAATTTGTTATCGTTTTAAATTCTGGCTATTTTTATACCATATACACCCAATTCTCGTAATAAAGTAAGATAACCAATTCATTAAATGAATACATCAATATTAAATATATTTTTATACTATTAATATAAATTATTATTTGAAATTAACAGGACGTTTATTTTTAGAACAAACATATTGATACGTGCCGTCTTATGAGTTTATCTTATCTTATGAGTTATGCCGAGTGCGGAGACAATAATACAGTAACGCGATCTAATCTACGACCAAAATCTTGAATTTTAAACCTATTTTTTTTTCCATGTAGATAATAAATCATTACAAAAAATCCAATGGGGGGGGGAAATGACACCCTGATTCCCCCCCCCCCCCGTGAGCACGCCACTGCGTAGGGGAATGATCTTATTACAACATTGTACATTATCTACTAGTTATAAGGTTTTTAATCTCGCTTATAAATGGTCTCAAAAATGCATTAACTTCGCCCAGTTTGCCTTTGAAACTATGGTAAATACCAATTGGAAAAATTTTGTTTACAAAATGAGGTAAATTTACAAATGACAACAGAATTGGCCAAAATTGAGTTTTTGAACTTTTTGCAAGTGGTAAACCATCAATACTGGAGCTCAACTTAATTTTTATACCATCAGGAGTATATTTTATTTTTTTAATTAAGTGAGGTTCAATTATATTTTTGATACTTAAATGTAGATATGAACCATTTTGAATGTCAACAATGGAACGGTCAACTATATTATATTCACGTAGAATAGTTCTGATATCTTTTGGAATTTTTAAACCCGTACTACGTAAAATAGATAACATTTAATTGGCACATCCGTGAGAAATGTTGAAATCTACAGCCCACTTACGAAAACGTTTTATTACATCTTGATTTAAGTCTTGAGCAACTTCTTCTTCTAAAATGGGTTGAACACGGTTTGAAGTTTCCTAAAAATATAAAATGTATCAATATTTAATAGAAATAATTACCTTCATTAATATTTACATGATTTGAAATTTGATGTATAATAGGAAACATTGGCTCTTCTGATTGATTATTCAATGATTGTAAATTAATTTGTTTATTGAATTGTTCTATATTGTTCTGCTCATTGGAAGATATTTTAACCGGTATTGTACTCACTAATGGTTTGTTGATCAAATTATAACAAATAAATATTATATTATAATCATGCAGTTGGTAACATATGTTGAAAAAAAAAATAATAGGATGTCACTTACACAGTGCTATTTCAGTTCTGACTCTCCTCTGAAACTGGCGGCTAGAAATGCTTCCAATATTTTTGACTCTTCTGTTAGATATTGATGAACCTAAAAAAATAATCTTACTTATCAAGCATAAATTAAACTATACTTTTATCCTCATTAATAATAGTATTGTCTATTAATATTTAACGTTCAGTTGGATACTATGAGGCTCCAACTGACCTTCAATTTCTAAAAAAATCTATGAAATGTTGTAAATACCCGCTCTTCGAAATAAAAAATAAAATTATTGTATCTGAAGGAGAAGAGCTGTTAAATAGTTTAACTGAAGATAATAATTTATTAAAATCGTTTAAAATAAATGAAAAAAATTCAAATTTTAGTTTTATTTATTATAATAAAATCAATCTCAAATCGAATAAATTTGTTCTGAGCTGTATCAATCCCAAAGACCAATGCGTAATTTTAAAAAATAATGACATTGTTTTAATTAAAAGTATTTTTAAATAAATAAATGATAATAAATGATAATAAATGATAACATTATAATGTTATAAAACTAAATTAAAATACTTACAGTAGAAGATTTATTTTCAGAACCAATATCTAGTAGGAATATTGGAGTTTATTTCATTAATAGTAGTCATGTGTCAAATCCTTATCAAATTCTTTTAAATGATGTGAAATTCAAATGTTTTTGTTCTCAGCTTCTTTATAACCAAGCTGTTGTTATTTCTTTATGTCACAGTGTAATATAAATGTTAAATTTGTAGTTTGATTACATTTTACATGTTATAAGAATATTTTCAGTAAATTTAGGGTATGTTTTAAATGAGTAGTTAGGTTAAAATAAAATCTATATAATATTTGTATTCGATAACTATGTTATAATATATTTATAACTATTTATAAGTGTTCATTTTTGTATGTCCTACAATTTTGTTTTAACTTTTTAATATTATATTTAATTTTAAATTGTAATCATGTGTTAAATTATGTATTTTTGACTTATGCAAATAAATATAATATTTATGACAATGTTATACCTATTTTGTTTCCGCTTTATTTTATATAATATATTGTATTTTGTTAGATGGAATGTAATAATCATTTTACTGTAGAGCAACTAAAATATGCTCAATTATAGTAAAAGGCAATTGATTTTTTTTCACCACTGTGAGGAGGGGAGGGGATCTTTGACTAATGAGTACCATAATTTTTTTGATAATTTAAAGTATTTCTGAGTTTTAGGGGAGGGCACTACCCCTCCTCTATCTATGTCACAAATGCCACTATGAGACATAAACTGAAGTAAGTACACCAAAATTCATTACTGGGATAGTGTTGGAATTACATTAATGTTATGTTGATTGTGGTTATTCCAGGAATGCTTTATATGAACTCTATTGAGATGTTACAGAAAAACATTAAGGGAACATACCAATTTCACAGTTTAGTATTGTATACAATTAAGTCACAAGAAACACGGCATAAAGCGTTTCTGGGATGTATTAGGAACTGTTATGGAAGTTCCACAGGAACGTTTTTTTATATAACAGTAACATTCCTTTGCACAGTGGTGAGTACCTTCAGTGCTCAAAATAGAAAATTTTACGAACCGGAACGCCATATTTTTTTATTTTTTTTTTGTTGTAAACCAGCTAGTGATATAAAGGTGTGATACAAAGATGGTAGGTATTTTGAAATTAATCATAAACTGAATAGAATACTGCTTTATTGAATATTATTACATTATTACATACTAAAAAAAAATGTATTTTAATTTATTTTAACTTACGATTACAATAAAATATAAATACATATTTTAGGTTATACAATAAAGACTTCATAATAATTTCTGAAGGGCTTTATTCTTTTCGTCACTTTTTCTTCACGTTTGCGACTTGCAATGTCATCTGCAGAATGTCTACCCTTGAATAACCTCGAGCGAACATATTTTTCAGGATGAAATTCAGTGAGTGGAGGGCCAACACAATTAATAAATAAAATCGCAGAGACGGTAGTAATATTCAATGAAGATCTTAAGAGGACGTGTCACCAAAACGTGTACGCGTGCAACGGCCGAGAGAATGCACTATTATGGCTTTTCGCGATACGCAAGCACGCGACGTTTAAGCCACACCCTTTTACTCGCAGTCAGTGCCACTTGCGAATCCCAACTCTCGGGAGCGCCGTTTATTATTTAATGAACGTTCTACCTTGACGCATCACGGTAATATAAAAATTATAAACGTAAATGGCGCTGTATTATTTTTATTATCCACGTTTACCCAAGAACTATTCTTTTTAATAGTTACTGCTTACCTAATTTTATAAATCAACAACAAGCTAATGACTGTCGAAAAATCCTTTGAGCCTGCTGTCCCAAATGATCCTTACCACCTCGCTCTTTATATTTCTTTATCTTGTTCCCCAATGGACCTTAACAGAAAATGCGACCAATCGTTTTATAATTTCTCTAAAGCAGATTATCACTCAATTAATACATACCTAAAAATATTTTATTGGTCATCTACTTTCAAGCCCCTTGATATTGATTCTGCTGTTAATGTATTTTATGATGCCTTGCACAAAGTGGTAATTGATTTTGTTCCTAAATGTAAATATAGCTTTTCTTCATATCCTCCATGGTTCACTAAAGAACTTTAACACTTAGTAATTTTAAAGAAACAAGCTCATTTAAAAAAAAAGATAAAATGAATACACAATATAGAATGGTGCTGGATTATAGAAAATTAAATAGCATAACTGTAAAAGAAGCTTTTCCGTCAACTGTAATTCAAAGTATATATGATTGTTTAGCTGGAAATACATTTTTTTCATGTCTCGATGCAATGTCCGGATTTCACCAGATAAAATTAAATGATAAATCAATGGAATTAACAGATTTTTGTTAGATTTAACAGATGATGAAACATATTGTGTAAGTTATTTATTGCTTTAAGGTCTTATTAAATAAAATAAAATGTGTTTATTTTTTCATAAATATTCTAATACCTATCTAGGCGTTAACGAAAGTATGGGTACCACTGCCTACATATAATTTCCTTTATGTATTATAAATAAAAAAAGAGGTTTGAAATGCCAATACCATTGGCTGCTTAAATTTAATTGGCTTGCTTATTCAGAGAAAAACCAAGGTGTTTACTGCAAACATTGTGTTGTATTTGCAAAAACTGGTGGCGTGGGGAGTCAACCTTTACGCAAATTAGTATATGAACCTTTTAATGCATGGAAGAAAGCTTTAGAGGTATTCATTTAGATATTATAGGTAATCAATATGTGTAATTATTAAATCCATTTCTTAATTATCATCTAGGTATTTCGGAAACACTCTACTTGTGATTATCATGTTACTGCTGTTGTTAAATCAGATCAATTTCTTGATATTTTTACAAAAAAACAACCATCAATTATTGAAGCGATCTGTGTAGATAGGTTTGTAAACATTACCTCTTGTTGAATAATTACTGTGTTTATTTTAATCTAAGTTATATTTGTTCAAAAGGAATGTTCAAATACAAGAAAATAGAAAAAAAATTGTCCCCATAATTGAATGTATTATATTATGTGGACGCCAAGAAATTGCCCTTAGAGGACATCATGATTCCGGAAAAATGTGTGTTAATGGTAATATTTTTGTAGGTACTTTATAATGTATGTATATAATAACATAATTTTAAATATTGTAGAGGATTTGTCTAATGATGGAAATTTTCGTGCAATACCTGAGGTATAGAGGGAAAGGAGATAATTTTTTGAAAAATTCCATCTAGAAAATAATCAACGATATAAATTTATTGGAGCCAAAATTGAAAATGAAATAATAGCGGCATGTGGTCATATTATATAGAAAAAAATTGTTGAAAAAATAAATGCTGCGGAATGTTTTTCTATTCTGGCAGATGAGACCACAGATGTGTCAAATAAAGAACAGCTCACTTTATGTGTAAGATATATTGATGATCAAAATAATTTATGTGAAGATTTTTTGAAATATGTAAATATTGACAGTTTAACTGGGACTTCACTTTCATCAGCTATCCTAAATGGTATTTATATTACTAAACAAAAACAGTTGTTTTGTTAATATCTTAGTAATATAATAAATTAATATATAATTTTAGGTTTAACGAGTTGTGGAGTTCAGTGCGATTTTTTGTTTGGACAAGGTTATGACGGTGCTAGTAACATGTCAGGGAAGTTTAGAGGTGTTCAAGCAATCATATGTGAAAAATATCCTCAAGCATTATATGTTCATTGTGCTGCCCACTCATTAAACCTGGCTGTTTCAACTGCTAGTAACATCAAACCAATACGAAATTGTCTTGGCATATTAGAAAAAATGTATACATTTTTTAACACTCCGAAACGTAGCGGTGTAATATTACGTGAAATTGATGGTTGTGATTTTGAACCCAAAGTTAAATCGTTGAAGAGACTCTGTGCTACACGGTGAGTTAAACGTTATTATGCTGTAAATGATTTTGTGGAATTGTTTCCGTTTGTGGTTGCTGCATTAGAAATAATTTCTGAGTGGAATAATAGTTCAGCGACTGATGCATCTATATTATTAAACGCCTTTGATAGCGAATTTCTTATTTCACTTCAAGTTATAAAGGTAATTTGATCAATACAATTCCATGATATCACATAGATATAGATCTAATTGTTAAATTTTATTTAGAATTTATTTTCATATGGCTTACCACTGTGTAAACAACTACAATCTGAACAAATTGATTTGATGGAAGCAGTTTGCCTGGCTGAAAATACCGTTTTAGCTTTAAAAGACATAAGAACTAATACTGATGAAGAGTTTAAACAAATATTTTTAAAAGCTGAGGTAATAAGTTTCCAAATATATTTCTTTAATAGTTATACTGATTGTTTTTTTTTTTTTTTTTTTTTGGTAATGCTTAGGAAATGGCTGCAATTGTCAATATAAATCTATCTGTTAAAAGGATAGCAAAAAGACAAACAAACAGAGCAAATCCTTTTATAGACTCAATGAATAATACAGCATGTGAAATTGCTATTGAAGTTTATGATCGTACAACAATATTTGTACCCTATGTTGATCATTTTATTGCTCAATTAGAAGCTAGATTTTTAGCACACAAAAATATATTCAAAGGTATGTATTTTTTATATTTTTATTATAGTTGTATAATTGAATAAAAATTGTATGGTTCATTCATAATTTGAATGATGCAGGTTTTAAAGCTATTTTATCAAAAAATCAGTATCTTAATGCTTGTGAAGTTGAATCGTTTCAAAATCTATTAGAGTTTTATTCACCTAATATAAACAAAGATAACAGTTTAAAAGAGTTAAAGATTTGGCACGTGACGACATCCCCCACACGGACCAGGAGCGCCACTACCATCAACCAACGGACGGAGCCAATCCCACGACGAAGACTTCGGATCCCACACTCAACGGACGGAGCCAATCCCACGACGGAGACTTCGGATCCCACACTCAACGGACGGAGCCAATCCCACGACGGAGACTTCGGATCCACCAACCAACGGACGGAATACACACGCAGCTGGTTTTTCGTGCCGTTCTTCCCCCCCTACTGGAATTGTCCTATTAAGGAAATTCCCACCCTTTTTATACTTCGAGTCGGAGCACTGAACGTCCTGCCCGAAGATATTGCCAAGTATGTTTTAAATAATTTTACTCTTTGTGTTGGTATATGGAATACTTACTCCAAGTATTAACGCCGTTGTCCGCACAATCAGTTTATAGTATTCGTTGCTATATGTATTTTTTAGATTGTAGTTCGAATCCGAACAGTAAATAAATGTTAAAAAGAAAATATTGTAAACATTAATATTCTTTGTATGTTGTGTTATTAATACATATTCATGATGACCAAATAAACAATTTGTGTTACTTCAATAAGACAACATTACAAATTGGCGCCCGACATAAGGAGCTCGACGACACGAAACTACATCGTATCAAGATGGGACCAAAAGCAAGAAAAACGGAAAGACTCGAAGAAGAAGTGGCAGATATGAGAGAAGAACTGAACAAGTATAAACAGATGTTCAGAGAGATGAAAGAAGAAATTACCCAGATCAAAGAAAATTACGAAGAAAGGATACGAAGAATGGAAACAAAATATACAAACGCAGTAACCGGTAATATGCCGATGCAAAGTAATTTACCACATAGTATCGATATTACCAAACATGTATTCCATGGGAACAACAAGGATATACATCCAAAAGACTTCCTAAATCGGTTAGAAGAGTACTTCACCGTAAAACAGACGTACGCAGGAGAAAAAATAATGATCGTAGGAGATTGTTTAAAATCCGCAACATTCAGCTGGTTTTCAACCATCAGATTTCAATTATATAGCTACGAAGAATTCAAGTCAGCATTCATCGACGAATATTGGTCTAGAGAGATCCAAATTCAAATATGGAGTCAATGTTTAAACACTAAATACATTCCATCGAATGTAAGTTACAGAGAACATTTTGCCATGCGGGCAACAAAACTTCGACACCTGGAAGTACCGCGACTCTCGGAACAAGAGATAGTAAAACACATCGCCAAACACTACCCAGGATATCTAAGAGCCATACTAATATCAATGCCGGAAAGCAGTATAATTGCGGCAATGAAGATTCTAAGCGAGGAAGCACAAAATCAAGAAAATCCGGGAAACAATAGTAGCAACAGTAACCAATCAGATGCGCCAAGGCAGCACAATGATACGCGCTACAACAATTACAATCGACAAAACCATTACAATCATAAGTCAAACAGGAGAAGAGATAACAACAATGAGAATTCACAGAACTCTAATCAAGATCAAAACCAACGGAATTTTAATCACAATACGGGTAGAGAAACACAACAAATCCGTCAAGTAGTTGCCGAAGAACAGCCAGAAACATCAGCCACGGTGCATATGGTCAATAATATACCGGCAGACCAAAAAATGATCAGTCCATACTTACAGTGTAATATCGAAGGTGAAGTGATCAGCTTATTAATAGACACAGGAGCCACAATCAGTGTTTTAGCGAAAGAAGTAGTAGACACATTACTAAAACGAAATTCATAGGTGTTTTTTTTTTTTTTTAGTAAAAGCTACATATCTACAAAATACTTATAACAGAATAATTTGAAAATTGGAAGTGTTTTTGAAGTATTAAAAGAATTGGTCACACTAATAGTAATTTATAGAATTCTGAGATGCTGTTTAATATTATTGTTAGTTATATTAGTGTTTATTACCTTTACTTTAAAAAATTATTGGGTTATTTAATTTTATTATTTTACCTAAGTTAGCGTTCACAACATAAATATTTACAACAAACTAAAAAATAAAACAAAAAAAGAATATAAAATAATAATTTAACGGCTGTCTTCAATGCTGACCATATTCTTCGATTTCTCTCTGAACGTATCCATCATTGAAGTGACCAACACTGCGCAAAAACCTCAAGACGTCTTGATGCTCATTAAGTCTTTGGACATTCTGGGCGATTTGAAAGGTGGCATTGACTCGTTCAGATCTTGAAGTAACATCTCTAACCTATAAAATTTAATACGTAACATTATAATTTTAATTCATAAAAATAAGTTAAGTAATAACTAACCGTGAGATTGTTCCGCACTTGACTGAACTCTACTGAACACTGATTTTCAATGTAAGTTAACTTCCCTGAAAGAAAATAAAACACATTAGTGAAGGTCAATTAATAAGAAATGAATAAAATATGAAGTAATTAATTACAACAATTATCATAGTATTTATTTCACAAGCATAATGTAAAATCCAAAGCAAAGTAATGAAGTATAATAAATAAAGATTTAAGTTGTTATTAGCCTTACATGAGTTGGGAATCCATCATATGGCTTTTTAAATAAAAAAAAAATAAATACATTAGTTATTAGATGTAAAAAATTATCTTTATAGAATGTTTCAAGTTATTTCTGAGATTTTTATATACATTTTCAAATGTTTAACTATATTTACTAATTAATATAACTACATATTATAAATATGTCTGTACAGTGTATATATTTAGATAAGCATGTTAAATTTTAGTTTTTTAGTTATTTCTATATCATTATGTTTATGTTCTGGTCAAATAATAATGTAATTGTTCTTCTGAAAAAAGTAATATTTATATTTTAATTGTATAGATTAATTAAACATATAAATATGTTAGTTATTATTAAAAAATTATTTATTTTACATTAGTATTAACATCACTCATATATAGACATTAGACTTTACTTAAAATGTTTGGAATTATTTAAATGTGTTAGAAATTAAAAAATGATAACATTTTGAATTGTAATACTAAGAAATTAAAATCTTTAAATTATAAACTTGCAATGTCATCATTTAGCAATTAATATTACATCAATCAATTTTAATCAAAATATATACTAGAGAATAACAATTTATCAATAAAGTATGATACTAAAAAAAATTGAACACATAACTAATTCAGTCAATGTACAAAAATTAGTAACGGTAAAAATGTATTTTAATTAGAAAAAAATATACTTACTGAGAAAAATTGATTTTATTAATTACTGAGTACTTGTTTTTCAATGTTACAAATTATAAGTCTATATTATTTTGAATGTTAATCAATTATCATTAATGATATGTAAATCAATAAATGAGATAATATCATAATTCATATTTTACTCTCAGTTAATTTACAATGTAAGTAAGAGGTATATTAAGTTCTCATCAATATCTACATTATTTACTATACTGATAATGAACTAGTTTCTTTATTTAAGTCCCAAGAACATAAGAAGCATCATGAGATCTTTAGTAAATGATCAGAATTTAAGCACTTAAGGTTACAATATTCTAGAAAGTAAAACAACTAAATTCTCATTCATATGTTTAATCTGAATACATAGTTTGGAATTTTTTTTTAATAATAATTAGTTCTATAACATAAAGTTACTCGTGATTCACTCTTAATAACCTAACCTTAGTCCATAGGCGCCAGGTTTTAAAAATCTGTATGGGTGCCTTGGTATCATAGACATAAACACATAGTTTGGGGGAGGGGGTTAGTGCCCTGATGAATACAATATCCCTGTACAATTTAAGAAATTGCCTTTTCAGAGGGTTAGTTAGAATGTACAGCTATACCCACTACGCAGAGCCACAGTCGAAAACATTCTCCGAAAGATAAAAAATTTTTATCTGCCAAAATACGGTCCAATTTAGAACATTCTCACAGATAACGGTACACAATTCCATAGTAAGAAGTGAAAAGATCAGCTAAAGCAATGGGACATACACCATATGGTCACTACTACATATCACCCTGAGAGTAATCCAGTTGAAAGGACAAACATGGAAATTGGAAGAATCTTACGGACATACTGCTACAACAAACACACAAATTGGGTGCAGTATTTACCCAAGATTGAATACTGGCTCAACAATGTCACACATACGTCCACTGGTTATACCGGATCGCGGATAATTCACCGCATGATAATTCACCTCGCGACAATTCACCGCCAACATTTCACCGTTTTACAGTTCACCGCGTGTACAATTCACCGCGGTTTCAATTCGTCGCGGCTATAATAAAATATATTAATAAGTAAATAACATAATTTCCGTATATCATAAATTATAATAATATTAATAAATTTGTCCAAAAAAGTTATATTACAATAAATTACTACCTACATACCTATCTAATCAAACATTTAACTGAAAATTATGGGCTATTCCTCTTAAATAATCTTCTGTTATTCTATTATGATAGTCATCACACACATTTTTCAACCTTTCAGCAAAGTCTTTATATTTTCTTTTAACACCCATAGAATGCCCGGCTATAAACTGTTCAACGTGGATTTTATTTAATGATTCTTCTTTTTTAAACGCATCAATACACTTCCAAATACTAGGATGAATTACATTTAATGTAGATGAAAAACTGTTATGCCAACCTTCGACAGAATTGTTTGTTCTTGGAATGTTTTCTGCTAAATAACCATAACAGTTCCACAAATTTATCGGGAATAAGGCTGGCTTTCTCCTGTTCCTACGGTCCATTCGTCCAATCCACGTGTCTTCGAAATAATTAACAATTGGAGTTAAAAGTTCTTCATGTGTTGTGTAGTAACTAGTATCCATCAAATCATTGAAAGCCTGTTCAACATTATCTTCAGGTACAAAACTAAGGGCGGTCATCATTCTTATTTGTAGAGCAAATTCTGAATCTTCAGTATATTTTTGTTGAAGTCCAGCTTGTTGAACGTGTCTCCAAACAGACTGTGTAAAATGAAAAAAACAACCTCGAATTTTTGAAAGTGGAAATTTTTTTGAGATGGCATTCATGGCAGCTTTCTCGAAATCAATCATAATTGTGTCCGGATACTGTGTTCAAACATTTTAAATCATTTAAACGTTTTATTATAGCCGCGACGAATTGAAACAGATTGGCGGTGAATTGTCGTGCGGTGAATTGTACACACGGTGAACTGTAAATACGGTGAAATGTTGGCGGTGAATTGTCGCGCGGTGAATTAATTGCGGTGAATTGTCCGGATACCGGTTATACCCCACAGGAGATTATAGACGGTCGACGACACAAACTCAAGTTAGAAGACGTTATTCAATATCCGGAGACCCCAAATAATTCAACAGACACATCGATATGGCAAATAGTGCATAAAAACTTAAAGAGAAAAGCTCAGTATAGGTGTGATTATCACAATAAAAACAAGACATTCTCTCAATATCAAGTTGGTCAAAAAATATTAGTCCGAGAACACAAATTATCATCAGCTGTGGAGAAAGAGATCCGCAAGTTCTTCTTGATATATCGTGGGCCGTATGTAATACAACAAGTTAGAGAAAACAACACCGTTCTGATCACAGATGATGCAGGACACCAAACAACTCAAAATTTCAAGAATATCAAATTATGTTTTCCTCCAGATCCCGGATTGGATAATCCGCGGATCAGTGAAGCATGAAAAACTGATTGTGTATACGTGTCTGTGTTGTTGTAAAAAATTATGTTATCACTAATCATCATGTCTTATAGCATCGAAAGATCATGGAAGATATTACCATCAACACGACATCTTCGTATTCTCTGGACAACTTATTAATGGATCGGTACCGCGAGCTTTTTGGCGACGAATATCTCCACGAAGACCTTCCTTTATTACAAAAAGTATCCATAGAGTCTATCAACCAATTAAGAATAAATCCTATCAACAGCGATTTACAGTACCGAAAAGCCATGGCTGAATATCAACGAGAGAAGAATGCTGAAATCACTCGATACCAAGTAGAAGTGCCGATCTACATCCCTCCCACTATTCACTGCGTCAAGATACCAGAAATAGAACAACTAGAGATCAACCTAGACCCTGTAGAAGAACTTGAGATTATTCAATCTCTAGAATCTCCAGTGGCTACCTCACCACCAGTAAGCCAGGAACTTAGTAAAAGAGCACAGAAGAGAGAAGAGTGGAGGAACCGTCGCAACGCCGCCAGAAAATTAAAAAAGGTCCAGAACTGACAACCATACATGATTCAAATCGTATAACTAATTATGTTTGATTTTCTTCCTTTTTTGCGATATTCGCTTAAAAACAACAAAAATCAAAAGGGGACTATGTAATAAGATCATTCCCCTACGCCGGCAACAGATAGCGCCTGCAGTACGCGCCCACGCGTGACTGATCGCTGACCGCTCTGTAGTTCCAAAACACAGATGGCGCGGTTAGTCGATCACAGTTTTCAACTCAACACTTTAAAGTTTTTTCTTCTTCCTTTTTTTTATAATTATTTTTTCATCTCAACACAATAAAAATCTCTATCCATTCAATAAATTACTAAATCAACAATCTACGCGCATATCACATCCAGCAACGAACAAAACATAGAAAAGATCTGTCACAAGAAAACATACTGCCTACCCGACACGGACTCGGGTATACAGACATACTGGCCGTTTCGGCAGTGAAAAGCATCTTCCCTTCCCCTACCGATTCACTGGTGTACAAAAACGTTTTGGTGATTTATTTACCGCTGTCCTGGAATATTCTTTTAGAGTATTAATGCCTCGACAAGTAAATAAAACTCATAACGGGGTACATCAGTGAAGCCGGACGTTTCCCCCTTTTGTTTGAACGTGACGACATCCCCCACACGGACCAGGAGCGCCACTACCATCAACCAACGGACGGAGCCAATCCCACGACGGAGACTTCGGATCCCACACTCAACGGACGGAGCCAATCCCATGACGGAGACTTCGGATCCACCAACCAACGGACGGAATACACACGCAGCTGGTTTTTCGTGCCGTTCTTCATCCCCTACTTGAATTGTCCTATTAAGGAAATTCCCACCTTTTGTTATTATTATTATACTTCGAGTCGGAGCACTGAACGTCCTCCCCGAAGATATTGCCAAGCATGTTTTAAATAATTTTACTCTTTGTGTTGGTATATGGAATACTTACTCCAAGTATTAACGCTGTTGTCCGCACAATCAGTTTATAGTATTCGTTGCTATATGTATTTTTTAGATTATAGTTCGAATCCGAACCGTAAATAAATGTTAAAAAGAAAATATTGTAAACATTAATATTCTTTGTATGTTGTGTATTGATATTTAAGAATTGATAAAATGCATAACTCGTACTATTTTATGGTAAAACGATTATTAATGACAAAACCTACATAAACTTTAACGTATATTAAGACATTTCATTTTAAATTTGTTACACTAATTTATTATCACAACAAAAACCCTTCGTAAACTTCGTGTAAAAATGGCTAAGTAAAAAAAAATATTAGATCTTTAAGCATTATAAATATGTGATATCATGAATTAATGCTAAGTATATTGAATTTAAGTAAACGTATTTTGTTTCAATAATTTATTTACTTGGCGAGGAATTATTTAGAATAGTATATATATATATATTAATAATAATATGTTTTAAATAATAATAAGTTATATTGTAATAGTTCTTCGCCATTTTATTATATTATTCATCACACTTTGTGTCTTTTAAGAAATAATTCCTCGCCAAGTAAATAAATTATTGAAACAAAATACGTTTACTTAAATTCAATATACCTAGCATTAATTCATGATATCACATCTTTATAGTGCTTAAAGATCTAATATTTTTTTTTACTTAGTTATTTTTACACGAAGTTTACGAAGGGTTTTTGTTGTGATATCACTAATTTTTATCATCATTGCAAATGCAAATAATGATAATAATAATAATGATAATGTATCTATATTTTTATCTTTAATTAAAAGAGTAAACAGTAATGGTCTTGTATTTTTACGAACACTAATTACTTTAATGCGTAATTAAATAATGACCAATAACGACACGTAACATAAAAAGCATGTACAGCGTAAGTCCAGCGTCAATAACTAAAAGCTATGAGACAAATAGACAACATGTAATGCACTATGCACGTTTTTTAAATGGTTAGGTTAGACTAGACAACACGCTATGAGCAGCAATGCAAAGAACGGAACGTGCACGTCTACTGCAGGCTGACGACGATAACGAAATGAAACGTAAGTCGTAAAATATTAACATGAAGTAGTAATAATGAAATGTGTTATGTGACGTAGCCATAATAATACACGTAATAGTGTGAGGCCGTTTTGGGTGACCGGGAAGTGAGACCGGGAGTGGGGGAGCGTGAGTGGGGGCCGGTCGGTTTCTATTCATATTTTTGGTATATTAGTTATTTCATATACAGAAATAATACTTATTTATTTAATAACTGTTAGAGTGAACTTAATATTATATACCTTAACTCAATAAAATAAAATTAAAAAATAAGTCTGGGAGACACATTTTCAGATGAATTTTTAATTAAAAATTATTATTTTTTAAACATGTATAAAAAAAAGTAAAATAACAGGATTATTTTAATCCATTGCGAGTGTTTGTAATTTTTATTGTTATATTCATATTGAGTAACTCAAAATGAATGAAATATATTATAAAATTACTCCCTTTTTAATCATAATTAAATATTATAATTAGTAATTAATTGTAATAACTCAAACATTATAGTAAATACATATTTTAACTAAAATAATTATAATCACCCCAATTAATTTATCATAAGTATTAGATAATGTTATTAATATTAATTTCAGATAATAGTAATAAATTCAAGAAGTATTTTACCATCAATTCATGTTAATCATTTTGCTCTCATTATAAGATTCAATCATTATTGTAGCTTTTATATAATTCAATACAACCGTTTTCTTAATGCTTAGATCATCCCTAATATAAAAATAACTGTATTAAAGAAATAGATTAATATAGTTTTTAATTAAGTTAGCACTTCTATAACCTGTAAGAGACACTTACATTTTCATTCTGTACATGGTCATCATTAAGTCTTCTCGGCAGCAAAAAATCTACCAACAATAAAGTAAAGTAAATATATAAAACTTTCTCACAACACCATCATGATTTTACGTTATCTTCTGCAAGGTCAATGTGCTTTCAGGTAGGTACCTGTAATTTAAATTTTTCTATGAAATCATCTCCTAAAAAATAAAACTTGTATTTAAATATACTACCTACCAAGTATTAATGTAATATAGTCTTGCATATGTACATATCAATACATTTGTAATTAATTTTTGAAATCCATACATATTTTAGTTTAATAACATGACAATCTTTAACAAGAAAATAAATAAATTAATTTTAAAGAAAATAAACTTAATAAATAAGCATAATATCGTAAGAATAATATAAAATCGAACACCTGGAAGTATAAACTACAAAAAGTAACCGTTAACAATTAAGTAAACGTGTCGTGAACTCGTGTAGTGAGTGATCAGTGAAATGCTAACTACTCCGATTAAAATCTAACTAAACAGGGTTTTAGGATATGGAAAATAAATTTCTCTATAGAAGTTTATGGAAAACTCAGTTTGGCCTCATTTACATTTCGATACAGACTTTGGATTTTCGTTCATGTTCGAAGGTTGGTACGAGATGGTTGGAATTACATTTTTCTTTTTAGGTTATGTTCGCTCTTATCAAAATCGGGAAGACTTACCCCATCCCATTATTTAGCACAAAATAGTTTCTTATCGCTTATAAATACTATGAGTATATAACATGCCGTACAGAATTTCAGATATAAGTATGTACATCGCTAATGTACATTACTAGTTTTATTTGTAGTATATTTTGTTATGTTATTATAATTGAATCGTTCACCTTTAGTTTATAGAACACATAAATAAACTTAATACAGTGTAAAAAAATTTAACACGGAAAGAGAAAGAAATGTATTAATAATTTTTTAACTGTCAATTTTTATATAAATATATCTTGCTAAATATTTGTTTCAATGAAAAAATATAAGACAACTTTTTTTTTGTTAATTGTCTAATAAACAACTTTTATTTGAAACTTTTTTTGATATTTGTAATATTTTTTGAGATATTCAAAAAAGCTCATATTTTTAAGCTTTCGTGAGCTTTAAAAAAATGCTCAAGTCCGATCAATGGGGACTTTTAGTATGTTATAAGGCACATTTTATTAAAACTTTAAAAAAAAAAAAATCTTGGTTGGAATTTTTTTCCTCCATTTTTTCTTTTTTGCCTGGCCTAATACCAATTTACAATTTCAAATTTTTGAAATACTATAAAACAACAATCATTTACAATATTTGATAATATAATAATTAATAATTTAAAGAATTTTGCCAATGAAAATTACCCTAAATATAAATTGAAAATCTTCCATAGGAACTTTTAAATAATGAGCTTCAAATATTTCGTCTTTATTTTTGCTTCTAAGAATTATTTGCTATAAACATTTTAAAATATCAACGTAACGATGTCGAATAGCTAATAAAGGGGAGGAATTCGATTCCGCACGTTTTTTTTTAAACACGATTCCGCACGCTTTATTGTTCATAGGAATTGGGTGCAATGTTGTCAAATTTATTAGTATATAACGGTTTATTATATATATTTATGATATAAATATTATGATGTAAAAAATATATAATAAAAATAGTTATCCCTAGTAAATAGATATACCTAGTGAGCCGTTATTACAATTTAATAACAAAATAGTTATCACATATACCTATAGTGAGCCATTATTACAAAACAAAAATATGATGAAAATAATTTAAAATAATATTTTCCCTTGATACATAAAGCCAATAGATGTTAAATATTTTATAATATTTTTATGCGTTTTATTATTAAAATGTTCTATAACGTTACATAGGTATACGTTTTAAATCGGATGATCCCATTTTACTGTGCACGTTTCTAGCAATTGAATTGATTTTTGTCATAGTTTCGGCTTGTATTTCCATAAGTACAGATATAACTACATGCGTTGGTGGGTGAGCACTGTGGAATTGTCCGTTGTAGATTTTATGAAAACTTTCTGCTCTATTTGTGGAACTAACAATACAATTTTTTTCAGTATCCCTAAATAAAATGTATTATAAAAAATGAAATGTAAGTTACCTTGGACTAATTGAAGGTTCACTTGCCCATAATTCAGGCGGAAATAGACAACCAGATTCTATGTACGTAATAATTCTAAGTATGTAATTAGAAAATATATCGCCATTTTCATTTGGACACGTACTCATGAGTTCTAAAAAGCCTTCTCCGACCTTTGTCACTGGAAGAAACAGTAATCCAAAAAATGATTTTAACCAAATGCCTAATTCATTTCCATCTATCAAGTATGAAGTTCTTAAAATATTGTGTTCTTGTATCTAAATATCAAATATAACATTTTAAAATATAAAATACATATATAAAAATTAAGTAACAATAGTATTTAATTACCTTACGCCACCATGCCTGACCTAAATGGAATCTACATCCAATGATAGCTATTCCAGGAAACATAGTTTTTGCGGCTTCATGTGCAGCTTTTTCAAAATCCACATGTAATTTGTGGATACATAGTCTGGTGGATAAATATTCAAAACATATGTTTTTTAAAAATGTCCACATTTGAATGTAAATTTCTTCACATTTATCGGGAAAAAAGAAGTATACATGTGGTATATAAAAACCGTTTTTAAATCCATGGATTGTATAAAGTTGAAAAAAATAATTAGGAGCGTATTCAAATGTGCCATCTATAAATATATCATCACACTGTGTGAGTAAATTAATATTTGTTCTCGTCGTAATACAAATTAAGTTTTGATTTTCAGAAACATGAATAAACTTTTCGTTTTTAAATATTTAAAGCGATCTTCGTTTTGCATTTCTATAAGTTGTGTGATAGCACTATTTAATGACTGTGGAAATGTTGGGTAATCTTTTCGACGT
Organism: Therioaphis trifolii; assembly: GCA_027580255.1. Taxonomy (NCBI): domain Eukaryota; kingdom Metazoa; phylum Arthropoda; class Insecta; order Hemiptera; family Aphididae; genus Therioaphis; species Therioaphis trifolii. The sequence goes on from JALBXZ010000099.1 coordinate 29,318, forward strand.
AAATCATACATACTTTTTCGAACAGATTTAATATAATTATGAGGTACTTCATAATCCGCTTTTAAAAGCTCAATTCTTATAATTTTTGAAGGTCTTACTGAAATCGTGTCATTAGCTTTTCTTTTACAATTTTCTCGCAAAATTTGACGCTGGATTTTTTTCTACAGTATCTAATGTATGCTTGTGTTCTCCCAGTATTTCCAATAGAATTGTATGTTTTGAGTCAGTTAGAATACTTGCAGTACATGTTTTATGTACACACCTCCATTTCACTTTTGCGTCATTTCGTTGACGAATATGCCGATATTTACATGTATTTATCAACGCTAAATCGTTGCCCTTTTCAGATTTTATTATCTCCAATTGATTCTCCATGCCTATCAATATAAATTTTAACACTGTAAAAAATTCGTACACACGCGCTGCGTTTTAACTAAACAGTTCTGACTATAGACTAGTATACTTTACCATCGCCATACTGACAACACCAACCAACAACTATATTATGGGTAATTTATCAAAATAATCTCGTCATTACGAGATTATCGTTATAATGTTAGGTCGCATAACAAATATTGTATATTGTTATCTTTATCGACTTAATCAAAAGACCCGACTTATCTTATTTTCAATTAGTTTGAACTTGATATGTCGTGGTAAATATAGAAAAGTTCAGGTCCCTAAATAATATGCACTAATTGGCAACGTCGCATTCGAATACAATACGGAGTTGGGTAGAAAAAAAAAGGTAATATAGCACAATGAACGTGCGGAATCGTGTTCTACCCTAATGCTAATAAAGAATCATACCTTGATGACCAACGAGTGGTACATAATCGTTTTAATGTAATTGAAATATTACATGACTCTGAAGATAAAAGTAATTGCCAACGTTTAATACTATTTGAAAAAAATGTATACATTTTTTCCACAAGTCCAAAGAAATTTTTTACTTCCGTTGATGAATTCATTGCATCGTTTAGAACTAAGTTCAAATTATGAGATTTGTTTAGATTTTAACCTAGCCTGGACACCTGAATATACATCACTCATGTTGGCATATCCATTATACCCTTGACCACGAAGTTTTGACAAGTTTAAATTATTTTTTGTTATACAATTAATAATAGATTCTTCTAAACCAGCACCTGATTGATCTAAAATTTCGACAAAGCCAATAAATGATTCATTTATTTGCAATGCCTTAGGATTACCATCAGAGACTAAAATAATCGAAACGTATCGAATAACTTGACTTAGTTGATCAATCTTACTAATATGTTAAGTAGTATCGATTATGACAGAAAAAAAAATGGTGATTGGTTAATACTTAAAATAATTTGTTCCAATATCGTATTCGTGAGTAACGTAATTATCTCATTATGAATAGTGTTACTAAAATAATTTGCTGTGCTCCTACCAGCTGGTATACTCAATAGTTTTTCTAGTATGGGATCATATTTTGAAATAAGAGTAATTATTGATAAAAAATTTGTTTTATTTTTACTAAATTCTATTTCTCGGTGACCTCTAAAAGACAAGTTGGATGTAGCTAATGTTTATGTGACATTGATAACCCGATCGACTTGTCTCCAAAAATTACATTCATTTTGAATAGATAATTCCATTTCTTCGGAAATTGATTTATTTAAACGCCATTGCTCAAATATAATACAACATTGAATATGATCATTTGAATTATCATGGCGTTTAATATTTTGAGTAAGATGTCTCCAATCATTATTTCCCGTAACCCAAGATGAACTAATTCTATCTTGAGTAGAAAACAACCAACAGCATTGAAAATATTATATTTTATTTAAAGTTAATGAGTAACATAGCCATGTACGTTTTAAAGTAATATTAGCCTGATTTTTAAAATAATAAAATTTTTCTGAAAATGATCTAGAATTATCACTATCAGTTGGAAATAGACCCTTAGGCTGACAAGGGCCTTGAGAAATTATAAAACGTTTTTCTTGGTGGTTGAGTGGTTCTTGAAAATGAACTTTGTTGGTAGGAAAATGTTCACAGATTAAACTGTTAAAAATATTAGGTTCAACATTTTTGGTGTTAATGGTATCAATACAAGATATTTCAGTTGGCTCTAAGACTAAATTACTAGCAGTATTAATTATATTAAATAAAGTACCTGAGTTATCAATATCTTGTTCTTTTTCTGTTTCTTCGTGGTTTTGTTTAAAATATGTATCAATTTTTGGCATCCGCTTAACAAATTCTTCTTTTTGTTTTTTTTATTTTGTGTTTCGCAGCACCACTAGCACCACTAGCAGATTTTGATACCATTTTATTCATAATGAAGTACACTATTTTATTGAGGTTAGAGTGTGGCAAGTGTTACCTCTTCTCTTAAGAAGATAATTCTCACGTGTGTGGACTTCACTCCCAGTTGAGTGGGTCTAGTGGGTGCAGTGTAGGGCAACCAGAACGATGGCAGAGGAGAGAGACCACTGAATTAATTCTGCAGAATGTTTTTTGCACTGCACAATTGATGACTGCGAGCGTCATAGCCAACTGTGTGACCACTGCACCACGCTGCCTCTAATTGCATGATGTTAGTCAAAAAGGTTTATATAATTATTTTATAAGTAAATTATTCAATTTTTTTCTAGCTGATTCAAGATTTTCAATTCCTTTATCCTGACAAGGAAAACCACCTTATACAAAACTTCCCGTTGTACAAAAACAATATATTAGAACTTGGAAAAGTCCACTTTAATAATTTAAAAGATAAAACACTTAAGTGTATTATTAATGAATACTTAAACCTAACTCCAGGTATAAAGATGTAAAATTGACTATTTTAATACAAATTTTAAGTAATATTTTCTTATAACTGTTTCAGAAAATGATAAAGCATCATCTTTGGCTGCATTTCTGATTTTATCATTTTTATTTTCTCCCTTTTCAACAAAAAGGAAGAAAGGAAAAACTTTTTAGAGACCTTCTAAAATTGAAAAGAAGGATGGATTTATCATGCATATAAAGACACATACTGAACTTCAAGATACAGTAACCAGAAGAAAAGAAAAATATTCTCAACTTGGAATCACTCTACAGCCTCTCATAATTATTGTTTGACCAAATTGCTACGAAATTTCACAGTTCTTCATTCTGGTAGATGACACATATTATGTTTTCTTCTATTTTATCAACAGTGTATTTTTGTTTCAAAATAATACATTATTTAAATCTGCAATATCCCATTGAAAGTCTACCAATCTGGTTTTTTATTCAAAAAGCATTTTATAAAATAAAAACTCCGTGAGATACTGAGATACTACTTTTTAAAGCAAGTCAAAACATGGGTTTAATAGTTAACGAGGAGAAGACAAAATACATGGTTATGTCAAGACAAGTAACCCCGAAGAGCAATCTCAAGATATACGGATATTCTTTCGAACAAGTAAAAGAGTTTAAATATCTAGGGGTGAACATTAATGAGGAAAATAACATGCATGAGGAGATAAAGATCAGACTGATGATGGCAAACAAAAGCTATTATGCAATGAAAGATATGTTCACGTCGAAGTTACTATCGCGACGAACAAAGGGAAGATTATACATCTCGACACGTGCACACGACCGCCTTTGAACTCTCCGTGTTATATGCTCCTATTTACGGAACTACTTGGCCATTTTTTGTGAATTTTGTTTTAGCAGTTCTATAAAAAGTGCGCGGACAGACTTACGTCGTTTTCGAGTTGGTCTGTATAATCACCTTTCCTTTTTGAGACAATTTTCGAGTGACGCATAAGCTACACACGGCCGCCGACATCGTAAGTTATATTTGTCCTATCGTCATACCTACGTTGTTATCGTTCCGGTGCTCCGATAGCAACCTATTGTCATAAGCTAGATTATTACGCTGTGCTGATAAATATAACGAGCGCTGAATTATCTAAACCCGCGTTATACACTGTGTGACATATAACTTACGTAGCCATATACAGTGCGCTGACAGTGATTGCAACTTTCCCCACATTGGTGGTACTTATTTCCATTATGTCGACTACTCGTGCTACCGTAAAAAAATCTCAATTACTTTCCGAACCATCTGAACCTTCGAACAGTGATTTGATGAATGCTATCTCGAAGTTACAGTCTTCCCAATCAAATATATTAACATCTAATAAAAAGTTGGCCGAATCTTTTGCCACCCAATTCTCTGATCTGATAAAACAAATACACGATCTGTCCAATAATTTGTCTGAACTAAAATCTGAAAATGACGTCCTTCGCAATGAACTAACTGCACTCAAATCCAAAGTTAATGGTATCAATACAACATCCAGTTCTGCTGCACCTTTAAGCTCTGTAGCCCAACTTTATCAAGAATCTGTCGAAAAAGAAAAATGTGCATTCAATGTTTTAATTTATGGTCTACCAGAATCTTCTTCTCAGGATATTCCTAGTCGTGTGCTTGATGACAAAACCAAACTAGCTGACATTTTGCTACCTCTCTTTATCAACTTACCTCCCAACTACAAACTTATTCGTCTCGGTAAAGTATCTACGGATAAACATCGCCCTCTCAAATGCATTACCCCAAACGTCCTTCTCAACCGTAGAGATCAGGTTCTTCCAAGACTTTTCTTTAGCCCTCTTGATAGCATTGGCCAGAAGAGTTCTCGAGTTTTTCCATTGTTCTAGAAATTCAGTGCAGTTGGTCGCACCTAGCCTCTTTCGTTTTCTTTGGAAATTTCTCCTGGCTTTTAGGCAGGTCTTTCGGAGGGTGTTAATGTCCTCATTTCACCATGGCACCGCCTGACCTTTGCCGTGTACCGATCTCTTGGGCACGCATTTATCCGTCGATCTCGTGATCCATTCCACTAGTATGGCTGCCTCTGAGTCTAAAGATGTTGGATCCTTGACGGCAGTGCTGGTGGTCTTCAGCGATAACGAAAGTAGGTTTGTATCTAACTTCGTCGACCATCCACTGACCACGGGCTTTTTACTGCTAGCGGCTTCATTGTTTCCGATTGTAAAACAGATGTACCTATGGAGGCTGAGTGATTCGATTTCCAATACTCTCCATTCTCGCATGTTTCCCCTAATCCGAGATGAGATCAACGTTAGATTAATGTGTGTTTCCGACTCACCGCGTACAAAGGTTGGAGCGCCCGAGTTGCAGACCGTTAGGTCGAGAGCCGAAAGCAGGTCTGAGACCAGTGTTCCTCTTCGGTCATCTCGGGGGCTACCCCATAGCATGGACTTGGAGTTGAAGTCGCCTGCCACTATGACGGGGAGGGTCGATGATCTGACACTATGTTCCAGCCGTGAGATGAAGTCTTCGAACTCTGCGAATGAACAGTTTGGAGTCCAGTAGCAGCTATAGATTCTCAATCCTGAAACCTCGACTCAGCGAAAACCTTTATCAGGTGGGCCTACTTTGTTTATATGTACCGAGTTGAGTATGACAATAGCGGCTCGGGCCGATGCGTCGGCAAACCAGCCCTCAGGTTCCTGGCGGCAGTGATTTTGTTCGCTGAGAATTACCACGTCTAGTCTCCTTTGGATCGCGGTAGCGAGGGCGAGATCTTGGGCCTCGCGACGTACACCTACATTTACTTGCAGGAATCCGATCATATCGAATTTGAGGAGGCTCCACCGGTGTTGGTGACCTCTGGTCCGACATCATTTATCTCCAGCCCTTCTTCACGAGGAGTCGTTTTCTCCAACAACCTAGCAAATTTTTTAGCCACTTCAGGGGACTCGGTACAGGTGGCTGCTCTATGGTCTTTTGCGCCACATCTCCTACAGCACTCTCTCCTATCCGGGCTTTTGCACGTGGGGGAAGTATGTCCAAAGGCTAGACACCGGAAACACCTTACCTTGTTTTCGGCTATGCGCACTCTACAGCTGACCAAGCCTATACGCAGCCGTTCCGCTTTCATCAGAATTCTGGCGGAGTCTTGAGGGACCGAGACGATTGCCGTCTGAGCGCCTCCGAACATCTTACGTAAGGACACTAATTTTATAGCATCAGCGCTAACCTGAGCAAGTCTGCTGATGGCATCAATCACCTCGTCTTTTTCGGTCCACTCGTCGAGATCACGGACCTCCAGAATCTGCGTTTGCCGAAGAGATTTTACTTCAATGCCGGCCCCGGCAGATCTCGCAATCTCGGCGCGAACTTTTTCCACTTGTTCGTGGTCGCCGTTTACTGTTATTAATAAACCGCCAGATTTGGCTTGTCTCATTCCGACTATGTGATTACCTATGACTTCACTGTTTACTCCGGGGTACAACGGTAAATCGCTTCCACGCAGTGTACCCCGGGCAACGTCCTAGACGGCAAAAGATTTACCAAACTTGGCCATCGTACTGTCCTAGACCTCACGATGACATATAACATTCAACCTACTAATCATAATAAAAATAAAAATAGTCCTTATCAGGGCTACCAGACTCGGGATGTGGGCCCCCAGCTTCACATCTTACAACTCAATATAGAAGGCGTTAGTCGAAATAAAGCTGAATACTTATCCAGATTACTACTTGATAATAAAATAAAAGTTCTACTCCTACAAGAAACACATGCCGAAAAAGAAGAAGACCTCCTAAACAGAGGCAGTATTGCAGGCTTCAGGCTAGCACACGCAACATACCACAACAAATACGGGACTGCAATATACATCAGGAATGACACCTCTGATTGGGAACATATCTGCACCACAATAACTAATAACATCTCACTTATCCATATAAGAATAGGGGAAATCAATATAGTTAACGTCTACAAACCCCCTGGTGAGAAATGGACAGCTACAACTCTCCCCCAAGTACAACATCCTACACTCATTATTGGAGATTTTAATAGCCACCATAGTGCATGGGGCTATGACACTAATGATGAAAATGGGACTATACTTTACGACTGGGTAGAACAAAAAGACCTAGCTCTTATGATAGACATAAAAGATGTAGGTACATTCAGATCTGCAAGATGGCAAAAAGATTACAACCCTGACCTATGCTTCGTGACAAAAAACAACCATGGACTCCCAGTTAAAACAAGTAGACAAGTTCTCAGTGACTTTCCTCGAAGCCAACATAGACCAATCTTTATCAAAGTTGGAATACAAATACCCATCACAAATTCCATTCCAAAACCCCGTTGGAATTTTTTAAAGGCAGACTGGAATGATTACAGAAAACGCTTGGATGATAACATAAAATGGATCAAACCAGAAGCTAACAACTATGATCGTTTTGTCAAGATGGTCATCCAAACAGCAAAGAAATGCATCCCAAGGGGTTATAGAAAAGAGTACATTCCGGGATGGAGCAAAGAAAGTGACGATTTATATAATGAATACCGTATGAACAATAACCCAGAGACAGCAGATGCACTCTTAAATTCACTCTCCATATCACGAAAAACCCGATGGATGAATACAATAGAAGAGATGGACTTTAAACATTCTAGCAGAAAAGCGTGGAATCTGCTCAGGAAAATCGATCCCAATAACAAACGAAAAAAACATAATACCGAAATTAAGCCAAATGCATTTGCTAATCGAATAATCGAACTTTCCAGAGCAAAAATAGATAACAAGTATGGCAAAAAAGTTAAAATTGAACTAAGAGAAAGCAAGCGCAATGCTGAAACAAAATCTACCCTTGCGAGGGACTTTACTGACACTGAAATTACAACTGCAATCAAATGCATGAAATCTGGAAAAGCAGCTGGCTTCGATGACATATACCCAGAATTCATGAAACATAGTGGTCCTAAAGTTAGAATATGGCTCTCAAAATTTTACTCAGACATCATGAGTAGCAACAAACTCCCAAGATATTTCAAGAAAACTAAAATTTTAGCTATACTTAAGCCAGGCAAACCAAGCAATGAAGTACAAAGCTACCGACCAATTGCCCTGCTTAGCGTCAGTTATAAGCTGCTTGAACGTCTTGTTTACAATCGTATCTCAGACACAATAAACCACGTCATCCCTATAGAACAGGCGGGTTTTAGACCAGGAAGAAACTGTTGCGACCAGGTTCTTGCATTAACCACTCGAATTGAGAATGGATTTGAAAAACAGCTCAAAACCGCAACAGCATTCATCGATCTGACAGCAGCCTATGACACTGTATGGCGAGAAGGACTGATTACTAAATTTCTACGAATTATACCATGCCAAACTCTAGGTAAATTATTAAACAACATGCTAAGCAACAGACTATTCAAAGTGATCATTGGTGATGCTGAAAGCAAACAAAAAACTTTGAACAATGGACTTCCTCAAGGCTCAGTGCTGGCACCACTGTTATTCAACCTCTACACTTATGATATACCACCTACAGACTCTGGTAAATATATATACGCTGATGATATAGCATTGGTAGCACAAGCAAAAACATTTGACCTATGTGAGAAAACTCTCAATAAAGACCTAGAAACCTTAAACCATTATTTTAAACGCTGGAGATTAAAACCAAATCCAATGAAAACAGAGGTAACCTTGTTCCACCTCTACAATAAAATGGCCAATCACAAAATTGATGTACTTTTTGATGGACAGGTGATTAAAAATAGCCGTTTCCCCAAATACCTCGGGGTAACCTTGGATAGAACCCTTACCTACAAGGAACACTTGACAAAAACTGCTGCAAAACTGAAAACAAGGAACAATATCATCCAAAAATTAGCAAACTCAGAATGGGGAGCAGATAGCAATACCCTCAGAATATCAACAGTAGCACTTACACGATCGGTAGCTGATTACTGCTCACCAGTATGGCTACAAAGTGCTCACACAAATAAAGTAGATACCCAACTAAACTCTGCTATGAGAATTATTACTGGAGCGGTTAAATCTACCCCCATAGCTTGGTTGCCTGTACTCAGTAACTTATGTCCACCTCACCTACATCGATACAATTCACTAATACGAGAGTGGAATAAATGCTTATCGAATACAATGCTCCCAATTCAAAACGACATAAACACTGGACCTAATATAAGACTAAAATCAAGAAAACCTACCTGGAGGCTCGCCCAAAAATTAATATCAGGAAAATTCAATATAAACACAGAATGGAAAAACGAATGGAAAAGAAATAATCCCGACAGACTCAACCTTATCAATAACCCAACAGAAGAAGTACCGGGCTCTGACCTCCCGAGAAAAAATTGGGTAGCATTAAATAGACTTCGAACGGGACACGGAAGAACAGGACACATGCTCCACAAATGGGGACTGAGACTCTCGCCAGGATGTAACTGCGGACACAGAAATCAAACTGCTACACACATTACAGATGAATGTACTATCCGTCGATTCCAAGGAGGAATAAAAGAATTACACAAAGCCACAACAGACGCAGTGCAATGGCTGAACTCCCTGGACATAAAGATTTAAATAAATACCTAAGCAAAACATTCAATCGATCTAGTCAATATATTACCTATATAATCTGTTATCAATCAGCTATTTTTTTTTTTTTTTTTTTTTTTTTTTTTTTTTTTTTTTTTTACTTATTTATTTTTCATATTTATTTATATTTATTTATTTATTTTTTTTTTTTATTAACCTATTTTACTACATGTACCTATTTTTATACTATGTGTATTTTATTATGTTAAACCGTGAATGTTATATCTAAGCCATACGAAATAATAATAATAATAACTGTTTACTCCGCCCATTATTTTCTTTGCAAGTTGGGGGAACTCTTCCTTGCTCACATTCACCATAATAGCCGGGGGGTGAGTACTTAGTTTCGGTGAGGCCGTGGGTAGGCTATTCTTCTCCGGGAGCTTCGGGATGGTCTTCGATTTCGTCGCCCGCCGATTAACCACCTCTGACCATGAGGGCTCCTTCGTGTGCACCACCAGTGTCCTCATATCAATCCTATCTTGTGCCCGGGATAAATTGCCTCCCAAGCTTTCGTCTTGTCGGCTTTGTAGCATTGTATCTAGTTTTTGCTGCGTAATCTGTTGATGTTGTAATTGCTCTTCACGTATTTCGCTGATTATTTTCAATGTTTGTACTTGTTGCTGTTGTTGTTGCTGCTGCATGTATCGCACTCGTTCGATAGCGTCCGGGGATCGCGTCATGCCAATAGATTTTGCGATGTCTAGAAAATCTCTGAAGCATGTGCCTAGAGCCTTGGTGCCAGATTTGATGTCCATTTTCGTATTTGTTGCCACTTGCACTGCTGCCTCTAGTGCCTCCAAGTGCTTCAGCGTTTCTTCTAAAAGTTTGGTATACTTCTCTTCCGCTTGTGCACGGGTCATGGTCTTCACGGCCGGTCCTAACCTAACCTTCGCGTTTTCCACTATGGTTATCTCCGACGTAGCCGTTGCAGTCGCCTCAGTGGCTTTCCGGCCACCGTTGAGAGCCTGCGTTACACCCTCAACAGCAGTTGCCTTACCAGCTCCATTGCTGGCGGTAGGCACCTGCTTCGGCATCCCTACACCTTTGGCGCTTGACGGTGATGTCGACCCTTGGGGTGAGCGCCGTCCCCCAATTGCCGCCTCCTGGGTCTCCGATCCCCCTGGAGAAGTAACAATTCCTCTTTGTCCATTACTGCGCATCATGAAATATTGTTGGCTAGGCCGACACTGCCGACGCCAGCCTCGCGTCGGTTGTCCTGGTTTCCGTCCGTTTGACCTGATCTTATGGGACACCGAGGGTTGATCATTCCCCCCGTGGTGGGCTTGTCCGCGACCGCTTATTCGTCCATTCCAAAGGAATGGCTTATTTCGCGGCTATCCTGCATATCTGCAGGACTTTCCCCTATCCGCAACCTGGGGACGCGCCCGGTGGCATGTCTAACCTAACCTAACCTAACCTAACCTAACCTTTTTTTTTTTTTTTTTCAGTTTGGAATCGTAGACAGGGAGGGAAATATGGTATCCCATTGCTGCCTCCCTGCCTACATCGTTTATTGACAAAAAGAACAATGTACAATAAAAATTTCAATTACAATTACAAATGTTGGGGGCCTCTAACCACCCTGAGTTTGGCCTTCGGCCTACATTAGTAGAGTAAACTTAATTAAGGTTGCATATATCAGCCTGTAACAAACGGAAGAGTCGCACTCTTCTCGCCTCCTGTGCTGCTTTGCAACTTGCGCTACCTGGGTAGTGTGAGCCGTCTTGTCCGATGTCTTCACAGTGAACGCATCTCGGAGGGGCCCTGCAGTAAGGGACTGTAAAGGTTCGTTTGTCCGCACGTCATGCACTGGTCGCTGCGATCCTTCCCTGTGCACGCTGTTTTGATGTGCCCGTAGCCGTGGCATCTGAAGCACCTTGTAATAGGTTGCCTGAGTTTAACTCGGCACCTTACCAGCCCCACTATGATTTTTCCCACTTTTTGAGTTTGATGGCTTCTCTTTGGTTTGTTCTTACAGCTGCCATCTTGCTACCACCCCATGAAGGGAGTAGGTTAATGGAGATTGGGACAATACCTGTTACCTTAGCGACCGCTTCTCTGACTTCTTCTTCTGAGGTGTCAGCCTCTAGATCTTTTATATCAACTGTGGCAGTGTACTGCTTGTTTTCTAATTCTGCTTCCTTAGCGAGCGCCTTGACTATTGCGGTTTTCAGCCTCGCAGTGGCTTCCGCCTGTTTTGCCCCGTTGCCTATTAGCAGTATTAGGTAACCTTTTTCAGTTTTCTTCATCTTTTTGATATTTACTTCGAGGGCGTTTACGTCGATGTTACTCTTCAATTTCTTCGCCACATCTGCGTAACTAGAGGCTCCGGATGGTTTTATGAGCAGTATCATTCATATTTCTCATTTTAGACGGTCCTTTTCTGCGTTTATGTGTCTTCTGGGTTCCAGTCTTACTTTTTCCCGTAGTGTTAGTGCTCGGGGTAATATTTGTATGCTCCATTTTTGTTTTCTTCCTCTTATCCTCGGTTATTTTGACATGTCGGCCCCTGGCATGTGCTTGGTCCCGCTCGTTACTGGTGCTGGTCTGCTGTCTAGTATCATGTTCATCGCTTGCTTTGTTTCCCAGCACTAGCTCGTTCTCCGTTCCGACCCCTCTGTCGGTTGTTGTCACCGCACCTCGGAATGACGTGGAGCTGATTTCTAGCAGGCTAGAAGACAGTTCGGTAATTCTTTCCGAGGATTTGTCAACAAAGGATTTAAGTGCATCACTTCTTTTCTGGACTTGGCCCGTAAGTCGATGCAGCTCACTGCACCAAACTTTCATCACGATATAAATTTATTGGAGCCAAAATTGAAAATGAAATAATAGCGGCATGTGGTCATATTATATAGAAAAAAATTGTTGAAAAAATAAATGCTGCGGAATGTTTTTCTATTCTGGCAGATGAGACCACAGATGTGTCAAATAAAGAACAGCTCCCTTTATGTGTAAGATATATTGATGATCAAAATAATTTATGTGAAGATTTTTTGAAATATGTAAATATTGACAGTTTAACTGGGACTTCACTTTCATCAGCTATCCTAAATGGTATTTATATTACTAAACAAAAACAGTTGTTTTGTTAATATCTTAGTAATATAATAAATTAATATATAATTTTAGGTTTAACGAGTTGTGGAGTTCAGTGCGATTTTTTGTTTGGACAAGGTTATGACGGTGCTAGTAACATGTCAGGGAAGTTTAGAGGTGTTCAAGCAATCATATGTGAAAAATATCCTCAAGCATTATATGTTCATTGTGCTGCCCACTCATTAAACCTGGCTGTTTCAACTGCTAGTAACATCAAACCAATACGAAATTGTCTTGGCATATTAGAAAAAATGTATACATTTTTTAACACTCCGAAACGTAGCGGTGTAATATTACGTGAAATTGATGGTTGTGATTTTGAACCCAAAGTTAAATCGTTGAAGAGACTCTGTGCTACACGGTGAGTTAAACGTTATTATGCTGTTAATGATTTTGTGGAATTGTTTCCGTTTGTGGTTGCTGCATTAGAAATAATTTCTGAGTGGAATAATAGTTCAGCGACTGATGCATCTATATTATTAAACGCCTTTGATAGCGAATTTCTTATTTCACTTCAAGTTATAAAGGTAATTTGATCAATACAATTCCATGATATCACATAGATATAGATCTAATTGTTAAATTTTATTTAGAATTTATTTTCATATGGCTTACCACTGTGTAAACAACTACAATCTGAACAAATTGATTTGATGGAAGCAGTTTTCCTGGCTGAAAATACCGTTTTAGCTTTAAAAGACATAAGAACTAATACTGATGAAGAGTTTAAACAAATATTTTTAAAAGCTGAGGTAATAAGTTTCCAAATATATTTCTTTAATAGTTATACTGATTGTTTTTTTTTTTTTTTTTTTTTGGTAATGCTTAGGAAATGGCTGCAATTGTCAATATAAATCTATCTGTTAAAAGGATAGCAAAAAGACAAACAAACAGAGCAAATCCTTTTATAGACTCAATGAATAATACAGCATGTGAAATTGCTATTGAAGTTTATGATCGTACAACAATATTTGTACCCTATGTTGATCATTTTATTGCTCAATTAGAAGCTAGATTTTTAGCACACAAAAATATATTCAAAGGTATGTATTTTTTATATTTTTATTATAGTTGTATAATTGAATAAAAATTGTATGGTTCATTCATAATTTGAATGATGCAGGTTTTAAAGCTATTTTATCAAAAAATCAGTATCTTAATGCTTGTGAAGTTGAATCGTTTCAAAATCTATTAGAGTTTTATTCACCTAATATAAACAAAGATAACAGTTTAAAAGAGTTAAAGATTTGGCACGTGACGACATCCCCCACACGGACCAGGAGCGCCACTACCATCAACCAACGGACGGAGCCAATCCCACGACGAAGACTTCGGATCCCACACTCAACGGACGGAGCCAATCCCACGACGGAGACTTCGGATCCCACACTCAACGGACGGAGCCAATCCCACGACGGAGACTTCGGATCCACCAACCAACGGACGGAATACACACGCAGCTGGTTTTTCGTGCCGTTCTTCCCCCCCTACTGGAATTGTCCTATTAAGGAAATTCCCACCCTTTTTATACTTCGAGTCGGAGCACTGAACGTCCTGCCCGAAGATATTGCCAAGTATGTTTTAAATAATTTTACTCTTTGTGTTGGTATATGGAATACTTACTCCAAGTATTAACGCCGTTGTCCGCACAATCAGTTTATAGTATTCGTTGCTATATGTATTTTTTAGATTGTAGTTCGAATCCGAACAGTAAATAAATGTTAAAAAGAAAATATTGTAAACATTAATATTCTTTGTATGTTGTGTTATTAATACATATTCATGATGACCAAATAAACAATTTGTGTTACTTCAATAAGACAACATTACAAATTGGCGCCCGACATAAGGAGCTCGACGACACGAAACTACATCGTATCAAGATGGGACCAAAAGCAAGAAAAACGGAAAGACTCGAAGAAGAAGTGGCAGATATGAGAGAAGAACTGAACAAGTATAAACAGATGTTCAGAGAGATGAAAGAAGAAATTACCCAGATCAAAGAAAATTACGAAGAAAGGATACGAAGAATGGAAACAAAATATACAAACGCAGTAACCGGTAATATGCCGATGCAAAGTAATTTACCACATAGTATCGATATTACCAAACATGTATTCCATGGGAACAACAAGGATATACATCCAAAAGACTTCCTAAATCGGTTAGAAGAGTACTTCACCGTAAAACAGACGTACGCAGGAGAAAAAATAATGATCGTAGGAGATTGTTTAAAATCCGCAACATTCAGCTGGTTTTCAACCATCAGATTTCAATTATATAGCTACGAAGAATTCAAGTCAGCATTCATCGACGAATATTGGTCTAGAGAGATCCAAATTCAAATATGGAGTCAATGTTTAAACACTAAATACATTCCATCGAATGTAAGTTACAGAGAACATTTTGCCATGCGGGCAACAAAACTTCGACACCTGGAAGTACCGCGACTCTCGGAACAAGAGATAGTAAAACACATCGCCAAACACTACCCAGGATATCTAAGAGCCATACTAATATCAATGCCGGAAAGCAGTATAATTGCGGCAATGAAGATTCTAAGCGAGGAAGCACAAAATCAAGAAAATCCGGGAAACAATAGTAGCAACAGTAACCAATCAGATGCGCCAAGGCAGCACAATGATACGCGCTACAACAATTACAATCGACAAAACCATTACAATCATAAGTCAAACAGGAGAAGAGATAACAACAATGAGAATTCACAGAACTCTAATCAAGATCAAAACCAACGGAATTTTAATCACAATACGGGTAGAGAAACACAACAAATCCGTCAAGTAGTTGCCGAAGAACAGCCAGAAACATCAGCCACGGTGCATATGGTCAATAATATACCGGCAGACCAAAAAATGATCAGTCCATACTTACAGTGTAATATCGAAGGTGAAGTGATCAGCTTATTAATAGACACAGGAGCCACAATCAGTGTTTTAGCGAAAGAAGTAGTAGACACATTACTAAAACGAAATTCATAGGTGTTTTTTTTTTTTTTTAGTAAAAGCTACATATCTACAAAATACTTATAACAGAATAATTTGAAAATTGGAAGTGTTTTTGAAGTATTAAAAGAATTGGTCACACTAATAGTAATTTATAGAATTCTGAGATGCTGTTTAATATTATTGTTAGTTATATTAGTGTTTATTACCTTTACTTTAAAAAATTATTGGGTTATTTAATTTTATTATTTTACCTAAGTTAGCGTTCACAACATAAATATTTACAACAAACTAAAAAATAAAACAAAAAAAGAATATAAAATAATAATTTAACGGCTGTCTTCAATGCTGACCATATTCTTCGATTTCTCTCTGAACGTATCCATCATTGAAGTGACCAACACTGCGCAAAAACCTCAAGACGTCTTGATGCTCATTAAGTCTTTGGACATTCTGGGCGATTTGAAAGGTGGCATTGACTCGTTCAGATCTTGAAGTAACATCTCTAACCTATAAAATTTAATACGTAACATTATAATTTTAATTCATAAAAATAAGTTAAGTAATAACTAACCGTGAGATTGTTCCGCACTTGACTGAACTCTACTGAACACTGATTTTCAATGTAAGTTAACTTCCCTGAAAGAAAATAAAACACATTAGTGAAGGTCAATTAATAAGAAATGAATAAAATATGAAGTAATTAATTACAACAATTATCATAGTATTTATTTCACAAGCATAATGTAAAATCCAAAGCAAAGTAATGAAGTATAATAAATAAAGATTTAAGTTGTTATTAGCCTTACATGAGTTGGGAATCCATCATATGGCTTTTTAAATAAAAAAAAAATAAATACATTAGTTATTAGATGTAAAAAATTATCTTTATAGAATGTTTCAAGTTATTTCTGAGATTTTTATATACATTTTCAAATGTTTAACTATATTTACTAATTAATATAACTACATATTATAAATATGTCTGTACAGTGTATATATTTAGATAAGCATGTTAAATTTTAGTTTTTTAGTTATTTCTATATCATTATGTTTATGTTCTGGTCAAATAATAATGTAATTGTTCTTCTGAAAAAAGTAATATTTATATTTTAATTGTATAGATTAATTAAACATATAAATATGTTAGTTATTATTAAAAAATTATTTATTTTACATTAGTATTAACATCACTCATATATAGACATTAGACTTTACTTAAAATGTTTGGAATTATTTAAATGTGTTAGAAATTAAAAAATGATAACATTTTGAATTGTAATACTAAGAAATTAAAATCTTTAAATTATAAACTTGCAATGTCATCATTTAGCAATTAATATTACATCAATCAATTTTAATCAAAATATATACTAGAGAATAACAATTTATCAATAAAGTATGATACTAAAAAAAATTGAACACATAACTAATTCAGTCAATGTACAAAAATTAGTAACGGTAAAAATGTATTTTAATTAGAAAAAAATATACTTACTGAGAAAAATTGATTTTATTAATTACTGAGTACTTGTTTTTCAATGTTACAAATTATAAGTCTATATTATTTTGAATGTTAATCAATTATCATTAATGATATGTAAATCAATAAATGAGATAATATCATAATTCATATTTTACTCTCAGTTAATTTACAATGTAAGTAAGAGGTATATTAAGTTCTCATCAATATCTACATTATTTACTATACTGATAATGAACTAGTTTCTTTATTTAAGTCCCAAGAACATAAGAAGCATCATGAGATCTTTAGTAAATGATCAGAATTTAAGCACTTAAGGTTACAATATTCTAGAAAGTAAAACAACTAAATTCTCATTCATATGTTTAATCTGAATACATAGTTTGGAATTTTTTTTTAATAATAATTAGTTCTATAACATAAAGTTACTCGTGATTCACTCTTAATAACCTAACCTTAGTCCATAGGCGCCAGGTTTTAAAAATCTGTATGGGTGCCTTGGTATCATAGACATAAACACATAGTTTGGGGGAGGGGGTTAGTGCCCTGATGAATACAATATCCCTGTACAATTTAAGAAATTGCCTTTTCAGAGGGTTAGTTAGAATGTACAGCTATACCCACTACGCAGAGCCACAGTCGAAAACATTCTCCGAAAGATAAAAAATTTTTATCTGCCAAAATACGGTCCAATTTAGAACATTCTCACAGATAACGGTACACAATTCCATAGTAAGAAGTGAAAAGATCAGCTAAAGCAATGGGACATACACCATATGGTCACTACTACATATCACCCTGAGAGTAATCCAGTTGAAAGGACAAACATGGAAATTGGAAGAATCTTACGGACATACTGCTACAACAAACACACAAATTGGGTGCAGTATTTACCCAAGATTGAATACTGGCTCAACAATGTCACACATACGTCCACTGGTTATACCCCACAGGAGATTATAGACGGTCGACGACACAAACTCAAGTTAGAAGACGTTATTCAATATCCGGAGACCCCAAATAATTCAACAGACACATCGATATGGCAAATAGTGCATAAAAACTTAAAGAGAAAAGCTCAGTATAGGTGTGATTATCACAATAAAAACAAGACATTCTCTCAATATCAAGTTGGTCAAAAAATATTAGTCCGAGAACACAAATTATCATCAGCTGTGGAGAAAGAGATCCGCAAGTTCTTCTTGATATATCGTGGGCCGTATGTAATACAACAAGTTAGAGAAAACAACACCGTTCTGATCACAGATGATGCAGGACACCATCTCGTACCTTTTTTTAGGTTATGTTCGCTCTTATCAAAATCGGGAAGACTTACCCCATCCCATTATTTAGCACAAAATAGTTTCTTATCGCTTATAAATACTATGAGTATATAACATGCCGTACAGAATTTCAGATATAAGTATGTACATCGCTAATGTACATTACTAGTTTTATTTGTAGTATATTTTGTTATGTTATTATAATTGAATCGTTCACCTTTAGTTTATAGAACACATAAATAAACTTAATACAGTGTAAAAAAATTTAACACGAAAAGAGAAAGAAATGTATTAATAATTTTTTAACTGTCAATTTTTATATAAATATATCTTGCTAAATATTTGTTTCAATGAAAAAATATAAGACAACTTTTTTTTTGTTAATTGTCTAATAAACAACTTTTATTTGAAACTTTTTTTGATATTTGTAATATTTTTTGAGATATTCAAAAAAGCTCATATTTTTAAGCTTTATGTACATACTTATATCTGAAATTCTGTACGGCATGTTATATACTCATAGTATTTATAAGCGATAAGAAACTATTTTGTGCTAAATAATGGGATGGGGTAAGTCTTCCCGATTTTGATAAGAGCGAACATAACCTAAAAAGAAAAATGTAATTCCAACCATCTCGTACCAACCTTCGAACATGAACGAAAATCCAAAGTCTGTATCGAAATGTAAATGAGGCCAAACTGAGTTTTCCATAAACTTCTATAGAGAAATTTATTTTCCATATCCTAAAACCCTGTTTAGTTAGATTTTAATCGGAGTAGTTAGCATTTCACTGATCACTCACTACACGAGTTCACGACACGTTTACTTAATTGTTAACGGTTACTTTTTGTAGTTTATACTTCCAGGTGTTCGATTTTATATTATTCTTACGATATTATGCTTATTTATTAAGTTTATTTTCTTTAAAATTAATTTATTTATTTTCTTGTTAAAGATTGTCATGTTATTAAACTAAAATATGTATGGATTTCAAAAATTGATTACAAATGTATTGATATGTACATATGCAAGACTATGTTACATTAATACTTGGTAGGTAGTATATTTAAATACAAGTTTTATTTTTTAGGAGATGATTTCATAGAAAAATTTAAATTACAGGTACCTACCTGAAAGCACATTGACCTTGCAGAAGATAACGTAAAATCATGATGGTGTTGTGAGAAAGTTTTATATATTTACTTTACTTTATTGTTGGTAGATTTTTTGCTGCCGAGAAGACTTAATGATGACCATTTACAGAATGAAAATGTAAGTGTCTCTTACAGGTTATAGAAGTGCTAACTTAATTAAAAACTATATTAATCTATTTCTTTAATACAGTTATTTTTATATTAGGGATGATCTAAGCATTAAGAAAACGGTTGTATTGAATTATATAAAAGCTACAATAATGATTGAATCTTATAATGAGAGCAAAATGATTAACATGAATTGATGGTAAAATACTTCTTGAATTTATTACTATTATCTGAAATTAATATTAATAACATTATCTAATACTTATGATAAATTAATTGGGGTGATTATAATTATTTTAGTTAAAATATGTATTTACTATAATGTTTGAGTTATTACAATTAATTACTAATTATAATATTTAATTATGATTAAAAAGGGAGTAATTTTATAATATATTTCATTCATTTTGAGTTACTCAATATGAATATAACAATAAAAATTACAAACACTCGCAATGGATTAAAATAATCCTGTTATTTTACTTTTTTTTATACATGTTTAAAGAATAATAATTTTTAATTAAAAATTCATCTGAAAATGTGTCTCCCAGACTTATTTTTTAATTTTATTTTATTGAGTTAAGGTATATAATATTAAGTTCACTCTAACAGTTATTAAATAAATAAGTATTATTTCTGTATATGAAATAACTAATATACCAAAAATATGAATAGAAACCGACCGGCCCCCACTCACGCTCCCCCACTCCCGGTCTCACTTCCCGGTCACCCAAAACGGCCTCACACTATTACGTGTATTATTATGGCTACGTCACATAACACATTTCATTATTACTACTTCATGTTAATATTTTACGACTTACGTTTCATTTCGTTATCGTCGTCAGCCTGCAGTAGACGTGCACGTTCCGTTCTTTGCATTGCTGCTCATAGCGTGTTGTCTAGTCTAACCTAACCATTTAAAAAACATGCATAGCGCATTACATGTTGTCTATTTGTCTCATAGCTTTTAGTTATTGACGCTGGACTTACGCTGTACATGCTTTTTATGTTACGTGTCGTTATTGGTCATTATTTAATTACGCATTAAGGGGATTGGTGGTGATCAGTTATTTTAGCCAAAAGATACCAGTCTTTTGTCAATCGTACTGATCGACCTAGAAATGCGATAATACTTTTTAAAACTGATTTGAATTTGTGATTATGTCTACTTGTGATCGGTCAGTCCACTTTTCCAAATTTTACCCCCCAACTCCTATAAATTTGGTTTGAATATTTTAAATTTTAGGAATTTTCAAACGTTAATTTTTCGGAATTAAAATCAAAAATCTTAAAATGTGGACTGACCGATCTCAAGTCGACATCATAACGAATTCAGATTAGTTTTCTGAAATATTATCGCATTATTAGATCAATCTGTAGGATTGACATAAGGCACATAGTTTTCAATCAAATAAAACACACGTTCTGGATTATTCACGCGCGCGACAACGCAGTGGTGACTTGTGCCTGGGAGTGCCGCGTGCGTAGGTGATTCTTCGAAACCATCGGTTATCCTTATCGCATGCCACGGTCCGCGAAGACCGCGATAGAGTGAATATTAATAGAACTATACGAATATACATATACCTAATTTACTATTACTATAGTGTAATCATAAGTATCTTGTATAATATACCTATTACTTTACTGGTAATTTGTTATATTTTGTCTGCATTCAATACTGTTCATATTTTGAGCTTCGCACCGCAGCTTACTACAAAATATATTGTCCCTTACTTTTTGTAGCGTACAGTTTATATACGTAATACGTCTCGGTTTACTTACATTATTTCTGTAAATTGTAATTTTTATTTGCATAAAGTGTAATTTGTTGTAATAATAACTTGGGTAAAATGAGAACTAAAAAATCTAGATTATCTAGAGTAAGAAAAAATAGAGGAAATAGTTCATCACTTGTAAATTGGCAATTACATCGCATAAAAAAGACGGTAAGTGAATTAACTACCTACATTGTTGAATAATTTATTTTTTATTTTTGTGTATGTTTTTCATAGGTAAACACCGATAGTTTGACTTTTCCAGATGAAAGTCAAAATAGTGACGATAACCAACAAAGTAGTATTGAATTGTTCGTAATATACTTTTATTTTATTTACGAATTTTCTCAAATTTTGAGCCAAGCTGATAAATTCTTCTATTATTATTTAGATTAAATACGGATGATGTAGAAATAGGTTGTGGTATATTACCGACATCGTCAAGTATTCAAAACAACATACTTGACTCAACTTATAAATTAGCTGTGACAAATACAATTGGAAAAATACAATTAGAGTAAGTAAATACATTTTATAAATTTTAATTTTTTTGGATTCTGAACGAAGTGATGAATGTATTGATTTTACAATGATGTGTGTTTTTATTTATTTTTTTTTTTTGGGGGGGGGGTCTGAGGACAACATTTTTACCAGTAATAAATGATAAATGATAGGAAAGTCGTTGGTGCACTACCTATAGAGGTTATAAATTAAATTCCCAATAGTTTTCAATAGCGAAAGGAAAAACCTAAAAAATTGACGGAAAAACGGGAATTCTTATGTAAAACCAGTTTTTGACAAAATCGATAATTTTATTTTACTGTAACTCGAAAAATGGTTTCTACCTATTATTTTTTTCCCCAAGGTACAATTGCCAAGGTCGACGACTTGTGGACATTAAACACTTATTTAATTCAATAAAGAATATCAAACACAGTCCTTTCGGTTGTACATTCCAAAATGTAAACCTTATAAATGAAAGGAAAAATGGTTTTTTTTCGGAATTTATTTTCAAGTGTGATTTCTGCAATAAAATCGACATTATAACTAATGAGCCTAAATCTACTGACAATTCATTATCTGTTAACACTGCTATTGTAATGGCAACTATAAACACAGGGCAAGGATTTACCCAATTAGATACCATGGCCGCTTTCTTAAATATGCCAAGTATGTCAAACATGACATACCAAAAAATTCACTTAGATATATCAAATCATACTGAAGTCACGGCTATAGAAGCAATGACACTAGCAGGTATTGAGGAAACTGAAATAGCTAAGAAAGAAGGTAGTGTAAATGAAAGCGGAGTACCACTTATAACTGTGATAGCTGACGGTGCATGGTCGAAAAGATCATACAAAAGTGGTTATAATGCACTGTCCGGTGTGGTAAGTTTTTTATTTTATATATTTAGGTATAGATTATAAGTTTTTTATTTTTATTTATTTTTATAATCTAAACAGGCATCAATAATAGGTTATAAAACAAAAAAAGTTCTGTATATGGGGGTGCGTAATAAATATTGTTCGATCTGTGATAAGGCCAAATTAAACGGAAGTACTGCTTCAGCTCACATATGCTTCAAAAATTGGGATGGGACTTCTACGGCCATGGAAGCTGATATTATTGTGGAGGGATTTCGTCAAAGCATTTCAATGCATAATATAATATATGATAAGCTTATAGGAGATGGTGATTCGAGTGTAACCAAGAAATTATTTCTGGCAAAACCGTATGGACGTGATGTTTTTATTAAAAAAATTGAATGTATGAATCACATTCTCAGAAATTATTTAAATCGAATCGTTGATATTGCCAGTCGTCGAAAAAGTTCTTCGGGAACTGTTATACCTGGATTTCTTCGGAAAGTATTAAAGGATAAACGACTAAAATTGCGGTACGTTTATACATTATATAATATTAATGCTCGCATGTAATTTAGATTGGTGTGATTAAAAATTATTAGCAAAAATCATAAACGCATACATTTTCAAATAGGTGTGCAATTACCAAGGCAATAGATTTTAGGAAAAATATGACGTTGCATCATAATGAAAAAGTTGAACTTTTGAAACAAGATATATTAAACAGCCCATACCACGTATTCGGAGATCATTCTAATTGTGCCAAGTATGATGATTTATAATAAATTAAATGATATTGTTGTACATCTGAAATTATTTAAAATTATGTTTATATAGTTACTTTTGTACTGGTCTTAAAGAAGGCGAGGTAAATTTAGTTCCTCAAATGGACAATTGTGGTTTATTTAAGGATATTTTAGGAGCAAGAAATATCGTTGCTCATCATGCTCAAAGCCTCATATACAACGTAAATAATAATGCAGTAGAAGGCTTTAATAGTGTAGTTGCCAAGTATGTAGGTGGAAAGCGAGTCAATTTTTCTTCTAGAGGTACATAATTATTACGTATACTTGTAAATCAAAAAATTTTATTTTCGTTTATGTTTAATTGAAACCAACCTATACAATTCTTAGGATCATACAGTGCAAGGTGTAATTCAGCAGTAACATCATATAATTGTGGACCAAAATATATTAGTCATTTACATAAAAAAATAACGAATACAAGCCCTGGATTATTCACTAAACAATATATAAATAAAGTACAGAAATCGAAAGAAAAATTAAAAGGCCGGCGTTTAATTTTCGAAAGGTATTATAATAAAATGTTTACTTTCTATGAATACAAATAGATGGGGAGGCTATACCTATAATATAATGTAGGTACTCATTATTTTTTACGCCTAGAGCTGTATATTTTTACTATGTACCTATACTATAAAAATAATAATATTTTATTTTTTAACTATGCAGTGAATGAATAATAAATTAATAATATCAAAATGCATTTTAACCTTTTTACTGTCTAGGAAAAAATAATATAATATATATAACTGATTTTTTTTTTATTATAAGAACCTTCCCAAAGAGGTCAAAAACTGTTGACGGACCTGATGAGCATTATGGGGCTGTAGAGGAATTAGAATGTGCAATAATTGATATGCCAAAAGATGAATATTTAAGAGAGGAAAACAAATTCTTAAATAATTTAAAACTATCTATTCACGAAATAGAAGAAGTGGAGAGAAAAACTGTAGGCCAACAAAATAATACATTATGGCAAAAATATAGAAAGTCACGCCTCACAGCTTCCAATTTTGGAAAAGTGTGTAAGCTTAGAGCAAGCACTTCTCGAGCAAACACTGTCAAGAGCATTCTGTATGATATTTTCCAAGGAAACTCTGCTACTCGGTTTGTTTAATAGTAATCTAGCATAATCCATAAGTGCTCTGATAGTTTGATTAGGTAAATTTAATTTTATTTAAATTATATAGGTATGGCATTGAAAACGAACCTATGGCTAAAAGAGATTTTGAAAAACAATACAGTAAAAAGATTGAACCAGCAGGGTTGTTTATACATAGGACACTTTATTATCTAGCGGCGAGTCCCGATGGATTAATTGGCAAAGACTCAATTATAGAAATTAAGTGTCCTCAAAGTATAAAGGAGTATACGCCAGAAGAGGCTGTACATAATAAAAAACTAAAATATTTGATTTTCAATAATGGGAAACTAATATTTAAAAAAAATAATTGTTATTATTATCAAGTTCAAGGACAGTTAAATATTACACAACGAACTTTGTGTTATTTTGTAGTTTGGACGCCCAAAGGTAAATAATGATTTAACATTAATTTTTATTTAAAACATATAAAAAAGATATTTTGTAATAGGTTTTGTTGTTGATCAAATATATCGGGATGAGGAGTTTTGGAAGAATAATATTGAACCTCAAACTACAAAATTTTTTATGGAATCTTTGGTGCCAGAAATCATTGACTCGAGGTTTGACAGAGGATTGCCTATAAGATCTGGTTTACCGGAACCATAATATATTAAGTTGTATAGTTATAAAAGTTTGTATTTTAATATACACGGTAAATTAATACCTACAGCGTGTATTTTTTTAATACCTAATCCTTAGTATCTTATAGTAAACTCTTATTTTTATAATAAATACATTTTCCAAATTATTACAATTGAAACTGCGGTGGTTTTATAAGTAAATAATAAAATGTTTATGTATAAAGAAATGTGTATATACTAATATCATGGGGCATGGATGTTGAATAATCAAAATATATAATTTAGAAGACAGCAAATGCGGGAATTGTTATTATATACGTTATTATTATTATTGCGTATAACTAAATTATAGTGTTGTTTACAGTTATTGTGAATTAGCAGATAAGCAGTGGAGTAGGTAAACATGGTTAAAAAACACACAGTCTCAAGTCACACACGCACGCACTATAAATATTGCCTATACTGAACTCCTTAAATATACGTCGCCACCGATCCCCTTAAAGTAATTAGTGTTCGTAAAAATACAAGACCATTACTGTTTACTCTTTTAATTAAAGATAAAAATATAGATACATTATCATTATTATTATTATCATTATTTGCATTTGCAATGATGATAAAAATTAGTGATATCACAACAAAAACCCTTCGTAAACTTCGTGTAAAAATAACTAAGTAAAAAAAAATATTAGATCTTTAAGCACTATAAAGATGTGATATCATGAATTAATGCTAGGTATATTGAATTTAAGTAAACGTATTTTGTTTCAATAATTTATTTACTTGGCGAGGAATTATTTCTTAAAAGAAACAAAGTGTGATGAATAATATAATAAAATGGCGAAGAACTATTACAATATAACTTATTATTATTTAAAACATATTATTATTAATATATATATATATACTATTCTAAATAATTCCTCGCCAAGTAAATAAATTATTGAAACAAAATACGTTTACTTAAATTCAATATACTTAGCATTAATTCATGATATCACATATTTATAATGCTTAAAGATCTAATATTTTTTTTTACTTAGCCATTTTTACACGAAGTTTACGAAGGGTTTTTGTTGTGATAATAAATTAGTGTAACAAATTTAAAATGAAATGTCTTAATATACGTTAAAGTTTATGTAGGTTTTGTCATTAATAATCGTTTTACCATAAAATAGTACGAGTTATGCATTTTATCAATTCTTAAATATCAATACGAAGTCGCAAATTTCATATTAAATACTATCATTATTATTCTATTATTATTTATTAAACATACTTATTTAATATCAAATGATATACTATTATAGATCAACCTGACTATAAAAATGAAACGTTCTAAGTTAATTGGAGCCAAATATACCAAATTGGCCAAGGAAAAATTGGAAAAACAAAGATTGGCTTTAGAAAATGTCCCGAAAATTAATTCATTATTCAGTAAGGAAGTAATAACATCAGTAAGTGAAGTCCAAAAATATCTTCTAGTGTCATAGATTCCGGAGATATTGAAACAGTACAGAATGTAAATGAAAAAAAAAAATTTATTTTAATGACAGTACAGAGATAGAGTTACAAAATAAAATTAAAACAAATATTTTTAGTAAAGATCCTTCTCAATGGATACGAACAGCTGACTTTATTCACTTTGTGGCATCACACGGTGTTGATCAAAATATGAACTCAGACTTTTCAAACTCCAAACGGTTATCTTCTCACCAAAGTAGATATTTAACTAAATCTATGTTCTATAGGATATTATCAAACAATGAAAAAATTCTTAGAGCATGGTTAGTTTACTCAGAAAGTAAAGGGACGGTAATTGGCGCACCTTGTTGGTTATTTCGTGACGACTCTGATTTAGCTTCTAGTTACTACAGGTTTTAATAACTGGAAAAACGCTTGTTCGAGGTTGAAACAACATGAAAATTCTATAAATCATAAAAACTGGTTGATTCAAATACAAAACATCAATCAAACTAAGGAAAGAGTAGATTCAAGATTAATAAATCAAATTGATGGGGAAAAAAACTATTGGAAAAATATTTTATTGTGAATTGTTGCCGTAGTTAAATCACTTGCCTTACGGAGACTCCCTTTTCGGGGTGACAACAAGTTAATTGGTTCTTCGAAAAATGGAAATTTTCTTATGTCATTAGAATTAATATCTGAATTCGATCCATTTTTGGCCCAACATATTAATAAATATGGTAATGCCGGTCGAGGATCAACATCATATTTATCATCAACTGTTTTTGAAGAAGTAATGTCTATAATGGCGGAAAAAGTAAACAAATATTCTGTTGATGAAATTAAACGTAGAAAATACTTTTCCATTATAGTTGATTCAACTCCTGACTTTACGCACATTGATCAGCTTTCCTTTATTTATATGTTAATGACAAAGGTTTACCAGTTGAACGATTTCTTGAATTTATACCAAAAGCTGGTCATAAGTCTGCAGAGTTATTTGATGTAGTCAATGATCTCATAAAACGTTATGGTTTGGATTGGTCCAACTGTAGGGGACAATCATATGACAACGGTAATAATATGTCCGGCAGTTATTCAGGTCTCCAAGCACGAGTTAAAGAAATAAATAATTTAATATATATTGTTCCATGTGCGGCACATTCGCTAAATTTAGTTGGGACGCACGCTGTAGATAGTTCAAAAGAAGCAGTTAAATATTTTGGATTAATGCAACATTTATTTACGTTCTTTACTATTTCAACTCATCGTTGGAAAATACTCAGTAATAATTTGAAACCGGGAACTCATTTGTTGAAACATCCATCATTTATAAGATGGTCATCAAGAGATGCAGCTTGTTTGAGTATTAATGAAAATTGGTCTGAAATTATCAATGCCTTAATATATAATGAATACTACTACAGAAAATAATATGTTTCGAAACGAATCACAAGGACTATTAAATAAATTCGAATCATTAGATACTTGCTTTATGTCTATATTATGGGGTTTTCTATTGAACAGATTAAATTTAGTTAGTGATAAGTAACAAAGAGTTGAAATAGATTGTGGTCTCGTGGTTGAGATTTACGATTCTTTAATTCAACTTATTACAAATACTCGTCAAAATTTTAATGAATTTGAAAGAAAAGCAATTGAAAAATCTGTTACAAAAGAATATAAAGATTTAAAAACTCGTAAAACAATTAAATCAATTTTTTATGATGAAACTCGACATAATGATTTAATTACTTCTGGAAGAGAAAAATTTAAAATGTATACCTTTTTAGTAATTTTAGATCATTTATTGAATGAACTTAACAAGAGAAGAGCTGCGTATCAAATATTTTTTTTTCCATTTGCTTTTA
The DNA here is from genome assembly GCA_027580255.1 of Therioaphis trifolii. Classification (NCBI taxonomy): domain Eukaryota; kingdom Metazoa; phylum Arthropoda; class Insecta; order Hemiptera; family Aphididae; genus Therioaphis; species Therioaphis trifolii. The sequence continues at coordinate 57,830 of JALBXZ010000099.1, forward strand.
TTGTCATGCTCGAACGTCTATCACATGATGATATTGTTAAAGGAAAACATTAATATTCTTTGTATGTTGGGTTATTAATAAATATTCATGATGACCAAATAAACAATTTGTGTTACTTCAATAAGACAACATTACAATTCCAAGATTTTTGTAATCGCTTACATCTTTTATCATTAAATTGATATTTATTATTATGAGTCCAAGTCAAATTCCGTAACATCATTGATTATAAATACTATTTATAGTATTTTTAATCAATGGTATCATTTTGAGTTGATCAGTATTTATAATATCACTTAAGTCACAGTAGATCACAATTTCGCTATGTTTACGTTTTTGGTACACTCGTCGTTTTTTTCTTGAGTAAAATTGGAGATCTACAGTGAAAACTATTTTTTGAAACTTTGAAAATTTAAAATTTATAAACGTGATAATCAGAATATGTATAGTGTACAGTGCATTTTGAAGAAAATTGTTTATCTAACTTGGTAAATAATGTTTACATTATGTCATACCGGAAATCGAATTGGCATTTATTCATCATTTATTGAAAATATGCATAACGTAAGAAATGATAAAAACATTGAAAAATTGTTAAAAACCAAAGGACTATTATACTTATAAACTGTCAATCAAGTTTACAAAGTACAGGATCATAACAAAACATTATGGAAGTTGCATTCAATTAAATTAATTAATGTGAGTATAGTAATTATTATTAATATGACTGTATATTTATTAGTACAAATTAAATAATAATAATTAATAATATTTCAGAAAGGTATTTTTATGAAGTATCAGTAACAGATTTTAGATTTATCAAATATCTAAAAAGGAAAAGATAAAATAATGTATAATATCTATTATTTATAAGTGTTTAATTTATTGTTTTTGTTCATCATAGTTTAATTTAAATTTAAATTGTTAAAAAATGTCACTTACCTTAATTATATATATGTATATTAAATGTACTTTTTTGAAATGTGGTTGGTAGTATGTATAGTAATATGTTAAGATAAAGTTAATTTGTCAGCATATGAAAGTTGGTAATTTAATATTAAGTATTTAAGTGATTTCTGAATTTAACTTTTTTATATAATTTATAACCAATTAATTGTAAAAACATAAAATAAAAAACAAATTTACCTGTACCAAAATTTGGCATCCAAATAAGCAAAATCTAAAGTACATATGTATATTTTCTGAATTTTGTATAAAATTGTTTTGACTCACTGTTCTAGGACGTTGTTATGTTAATGTATTAATTTATTGTTATGTTATTTATTAACAGGGCCCAGATTTTATAGCATTTTATGTGCTATACCTAATATGAATCTAAAATTTAAAAAGTTACCAAAGCAAAAAAAAAATAATATTTTACATACTATTTAATTTTAGTATGTTAATTTAAGAGGACGTGATACCACCAATTTTGAAGTGTAAAAACATCCTTGCGGAGAATAGTGATTACTCGTCGAATAGTGGATTTAGAGCAAAATCACCTATAATAAATTTTATAGAGAACAATATTTAGGAGACAACCTCATATGCGATTTTTGAAATATGAATTATTAAAAAAGTTACAGTTGATTAAAAAATGTAAAAAAATAGGTTTTTGTGCCGTTTATAACGAGCTGTATATTTAAAATAGAACAAAACCCATATGAGGTTGTCTCTGAAATATTGTTCTCTATAAATTTCATAATAGGTATTTTTTCTCTAAAATCGCTTTTTAATGCTGTTTTGTTTGTTTTCCGTAAACATGTTTATGTTGTTCGAATTAATTTTCATTGCCGTAGTGTGCTGCCACCTGCCTGCCGCTGCGACGTCGTCCGCGATTTCCCCCCACTACTCCAAAAACTGAATTTCCGATACGACGATCGCGATGTGACGGTCTGTCGATGGTTATCGGACGTTTCCAGGAATAGACTGAACTAATATAGACAATATCATTATAAGCTAATAACCTCGGTATAATACTATAATGTAATAAGAATAATTTTTATTTATATTATAATAATCGGAATTGATGATTGACTGCATTCCACATACGATCTACCAACTCTTATTTGTATTATTATTTTAATTATATTATTATTATTATTATTATGGACATAATATTTTCAGATGATAGGTACTTAGGTACCTACTTCAAAAGTTCAAAGTATGCATTATTTGTAATAATTCAAGTATATACTACCTAAAAAAAAACTGTGTTTTCCTACAGAATTTAGTTATAAATTATAATGGTATATTGCTGGTAAAAAATATATCTTTATATCAAAAATGATCAAATATGCACTTATAAATTAAATATGATCAAATATGTAAAATATGCAGCAATACATTATGATTATAAACTCGTATTGCTATGAAACAAATTTCTATAATACTCAACTATGTTTTGAATGATTATTGAACTCCTGGAAGTCCTTAGCCCTAGACTCATTACGAATTATGATAGCGAAAGTCATAATACGAGACTAATATTATAGTATAGTTATATTTTCAATAATTCGTACAAAAATAAACATTCATTTTATTTTTAATTTACTTATGAAACACATTACACAATCCGACAACCGTCACAACCATTCCTCCTGCGTATCATTCCACATACACACCGCGATATTGTAATTTTATAATTACGAAGAAAATAATATTTATATGATTTGGATCGTGCCACTGTCACGCTGTAATAGCAACACACGGCCGCATCACGGTTCTTTGTTTGTCTTTTGCAATTTGCAAGATATTATTTTATAATATACACGTCATTGTCATATTTGATATTTAAATATTTTGAATATGGCGAACAAAAGTAAACAAACTAAACGTTCGCAAAAGAGAATAATCTCTCGTAATCTAATACTAAAACGTTATAACAAAAAAGAGAGGTAAGTTTTGTATATTATTATTATTGTTATAATTATTATTATTTTAAATAAAATTACATCGCAGGATTCAAACAGTTACAAATAATGTCATGATAACTACAGATTACGCTGAGATCGATTCTTCAATAGAAGAAAATCATGTTATAGAACCTTCAAATGAAAGTATAGAGTCGTAAGTGTACAAAATATATAATATATTAGTATATAGTAGTATATAACATAGTGTTACTATGTCTATACTCTATACTCAATATTATTTGCTTATCACTCCCCACAAAAAAAAGTTTTTGAGGTGGCGTTGAAGTGTATTTTAGACGAAATAAATAATAATACTATAGTCTATAGACTCAATATAAATCTACTAATAATAATAATTATATATTATGATTTATAGTAATGCTGTAATATCAGAATTTGATGTACCCCTCAATTCTATTGATATTTTTGACGAAACTTTAAGCCCGTAAGTTATAATTATTTTTTTTTTAAATATTATTTTAATTATAATATTACATTAAATCGCAGGATTCAATCAGTTACACAAAATATCACGATGACAGGTCTCACTGAGATTGATTATTCTTCAATAGAAAATCATGTGATAGAAACTTCAAATGATAGTATAGAGTCGTAAGTCTGTAATATAATATATACAATGTCTATATTTGTTTATAAATTTCGATTTAATTTTTTTGGCCAAGTCAAAATACTTGAAAATTTAATAGAAGGTTTTCATAAGTTGATCTATGAGTGATAAAAAAATGATTAAAATAAATAGGAACAATTTTTTTATAAGTGTTTGAAGTTCAAATATTGACAAAATTCGTCATAATCACGAATATTTGATATTTATTTTGTAATTTTACTATTTTAGATTCTGAGCGGAACGATGAATGTTTTGATTTTACAATGATGTGTGTTTTCATAAGTTGATCTAAATGCGGTTTAAAATTTTTTAAGATTAGTATGGACACTTTTTTTTAAGTTAAAATTTTGATCAAATTCATCAAAATCTCGCATGGTTGCAAATTTATTTTTAGTTATAAATTTATCCCCGTCGTCTCAGACGAAAATGGCCACGTGATTTTCTAACCAACTAACCGAATCTATATATTTTATTTACATTTATTGTATACAATTAAATTTAATTTAAATTAAGTTCATATTGACAAGACTGGGCAAGTTAATGATTTTTTTTTAAACTCAGTTAAGTTAAGTTAAACATATAAGTTATACAGATTGTATATTGTTCTATCTACTTTAATAAAAAAAAAAAAAAATTAAAAAATTAATAAAATATCCTACACCGACAAACTGTCTCCGCTCAGAATCGTTATTCGTATACAATGATATATCATTCAATTCAAATTGAACACCATGCTTTAGAGTGACCCACTATATAATATGTAGTAACACTGCACAGCATAGCGACATCCACTTACCCGTTTTTTTTATATTTTATAATGTACTTATGTACTAGAAAAAATTAGAATTTACTGGGGAGCATTAGATAAAATATAGGCCGTAATGGAATATTCATGAATCGTTTTTCTTCGTATACAATGATTTTTCTGTTTGATTTGGCTTGTGTGTTTTGTTTAGTGATTTGACATTTCATCTCAAAGGGCGCCGCATTGTGGATATGTCTCATGTATTTTACCAAATTCAGAATTCTAAACAACATACGCCTGGTCTAAGTTGTTCATTTATGGATGTAGATTTTATAAGTGAGTCAACCAAAGGTTTCGAGTGTAGTTAGAAATTTCAGTGTAGAATGTGTAATCTGAAAACCGTTATTACCTCGGAAAAACGAGATCCAGAAATAATTCCCATCAACAAAGCTGTAGTAAATGGCACTATTGCAACTGGCATAGGATTCACCCAACTAGCCGAACTTACAGCTTCTATCGACATACCATGTATGACCGCTAAAATATACCTTAAATATAACAACATAGTAGGTGCAGATATAAAAAGTAGTGCATGGGATGAAATGAGATTAGCCGGTATGGAAGAGAAAAGGTTGGCATTAGAGGTAGGTGATATTGATGAAGATGGCATTCCAATGTGTCCAGTCATAGCTGATGGACAGTGGAGTAAAAGAAGCTACAAAACGAAGTACGACGCGTTATCAGGAGCGGTAAGAAATAAAATAAATACTATATAGTATTGCTGTGCCTAATATAATTTTTATGGTGTTTATCCCTGTTTTTTAACTTATAATTGCCATGTAGACTGTTTTCTAAACATGTTTGTGTTCTAACTGATATATTATTGTGATGTATATTAGTATATTATAAATAATTAATATTAATAATTGTATTGGTTGGGTTTCATTATGATGTTGTAAATTATAATATCTCATATTCTCATTATAGTTAATTATACTTATTAAATAATAAAAAATAAATAAATAGATAAACAATAATAATAATAATTAATAAATTACCTAATAAAAAATTTAAATCATAGGCTACAATCATCGGATATCGAACCAAAAAAATATTGTTTGTGGGAATTCGTAACCGCTACTGTGTTATATGCGAGAGAGCCAAAGTACTTGATAAGTCACCGAACACTCACGAGTGTTTTTTAAATTGGTCAAAAGGTGCTACAAGTATCGAGGCTGATGCAATTATAGAAGGGTTTTTGACTAGTATTTCAATCCATGGCCTAAAGTACAATAAATTGATTGGTTAGTACCAACTAAATTAGTATTGTTTTTTAATCCGAGCACTAGTAATTAATAATTGTATTATACTCTATAGGGGATGGCGACAGTAGTGTTACTAAAAAATTAAATGAAGTGATGCCATATGGTCCGATGTTATTAGTAGAAAAAATTGAATGCCGAAACCACATTCTACGAAATTATGGCCAAAAGCTTATGGGTCTTACCAAAAAAACGGATTATCCTTGTCATTTGAGAAAATTTATAAGCAGAAATATATTGAGATTTCGAACGGCTGTAACTAAAGCGATAACTTATAGAAAAAATTTGAATGATACTATGCAAGAAAAAATCGAAGGTAAAATGGATTAATTTATATTTATATCCCTTCGTATAAATATAGGTACCTATTCTAAAATAATTGTAATAAATAATTATATTTGGTTAGGTTTACGGAACGATATATTAAATGGACCTTATCATATTTTCGGCCACCATTCCAAATGCGAAAGTTATTTCTGTTCAGGACCAAAGTTAATTGAGAAGGACTTGGTATCTGAAATTAACAAATGTGGCCTGATGAACGATATTAAGTTTGTTTTACGTCGAGTAGCTGACAATTCAAAAAGCCTTATTCATGACGTTGACAATAACTATTGCGAACAACTTAACAGCATCTTAAATAAACACATAGCAGGCAAGAGGATCAATTTTAGCCAAAAGCAATCCTACAACATCAGAGTTCAAGCAGCAATTGTGTCATTTAATTCTAAAGGAAATTTTATTCGTACGATGCATAAAAAAATCACAAACAAAAGTCCAGGTTAAACATTTATTTATGACCTACATTAGTAAATACATAATACTACATTATACATTATACATTATAGTATAAAATAATATAGGTATAACGTGTTATTTAAAATGAAATAAATTCTAGAAAAAAATCCTGAAATAGTGAACAGGCAACCGCGACTTTTTCTATCTAATCTTGTTTTTTTTAGGAATTATAGCGAAAAAATTTCTTAAATATACTTCAGACAAAAGAAGAAATTTAAAAATGCGAAGAGCACTTTTTAAATCATCGGGAAAATATTTAAAAAAAAAAATTTCTCAAGGACCTGACGAATGTTATGGTTTGGCTGAACCCTTATTACACATATTGCCAGATGCTGTTATAAAAAAAAAGAAGGACGAATTTATTTTATCATTGACTATGACAGAGGCGGATAGACACACATTGGAACGTGAGACATTGCAGCAAGCGAATAGTCAAAGGTGGTTTATTGAGAGGAGAAATAGATTAACCGCATCAAATTTTGGTCGAATTTGCAAACTGCGGCCTCAGACATCATGCAAATCCACGGTTTATGATATTTTATACAATAATCCTACTTCAAAATCACTGATTTATGGTAAACAGACTGAAGACACTGCACTAAAATGTCTAGAATTTAAAATAAACTGTAAAATTCAGAAATGTGGCCTATTTATTGATAAGTTCATACCATATTTGGCAGCAACACCAGGTACCTATATAATATTCTAACAGCGCTAACAGAATTTACATAAATATTATCTTAATTCTCATTCATAAAATAAATGTTTTTTTTATGTATCAATATAATGTTATCACTTATCATAGATGGTTTAATTGGAAGCAACTCAATCGCCGAAATAAAATGCCCTTATTCGGTAAAAGACAGTGACACTTTGGAGCAAGCTTTACAAGAAAAAAAGGTTAAGTACTTCAAAAAAAAAAATGTTGTCGGTAAAATATGTTAACAAATTAACAGTGTATGAGCATTGATCTTTGAAAATGTGTGAATATTAAATACCGAATAATATTAAAACTAATTAATTTTTTTTTGTAGCTTCCTTACATATATGAAATAAACGGTGTCTATCAATTAAAGAAAGACAATCTTTATTATTTTCAAATACAGGGCCAAATGCACATCACAGAACGTCACAAGTGTTATTTTTTTATTTATACACCTGAATGGACACATTTAGAAATTATACACTATGATGACGTTTTTTGGAGTACAACAATGGAAAAAAAATTAAAATTGTATGTATTTTTAAATTGGTTTTATTATTTTAGGCTAACTACTAAAATGTTGGTTGTATAGATTTTACGAAGAATGTTTACTTCGGGAAATTATCGACCCACAATATAGTAAACGATTGTTGAAAAGCGACATATATGAACCTGCGCACATCAGAGAATATATAGAAAATTATAAAAAAATTAAAAATAATAAATTGGGTAACAAATGACCCACATTGTACATATTATATTTGTATATTATATTATATAACAAAAAAATAAGTATTTATTATTTATTTATACCTACATAACGTACAAAAACTAAACTTAAACTTGGTATTTTGTTTTAATTTTTACTATACATTGAAGAATAGAAACTGCATTTTCATATGTTTTAGTTTATACTATGTACGTATACAATGGTACATATATTTAGGTAAGCCGTAACTTTACAAAAAATAATTCAAATTGGTACGTGTAGATATTAAAAACAATACCGCGGCGTTAATTTTATATTGATGCGATCCGTCACGGACAAACGATCATCGAATATGATGTTATAATACAGTTTCTATATACGATCTATATATTGGAATATATATTTAGGTAAGCAGTTAAAATATTGGTGTACTTTTGTATATTTTTTTTAGTACGATTTATATTACATTTGTTTACATAGTAAGTTAGTTAATTTGAGGCAGTGAAGGTAGACCCAATCTACAAAGAATATGGATGCTAAAGCTAAAAACATTTCTTAGAGCATTATTGTCGTATCTACGAGTGTACATTAAAGGTATTATTATTTATTATTTAAAAAAATGTTTGGTTTTACTTATTATCATATTAAAAAAGTAAGATAATATTGAACAGTTGAACGTAAAATATGTATTTATTTAGGTACTATTAAATAATTTTATACTATATGTATTATATTTGAATGATTAATAGTGCAATAACTACAAATTAAGCTATGCTATATTACAGTTTTTACAATCTATATATTGGTGCATACATTTAGGTAAGCAGTAACTTCAAACAAAAAAAATAGTTCGAATGGGTACGCGCGGTTATTGAAAATAATACCGCGGCATTTACGTGTGTGTATTAATATATTGACGCGATCCGTCATGGTCAAACGATCATCGAATAATAAATTAATAACCGGCGCTCCCGAGACCAGATTGAAGTGTGACGCCGACTGCGAGTAATAGTCCGTAGGCGTGGCATACGCGACGCGCCCGCGTGCTTGCGGATCCTGAAAACACCTAAAAGCGCTTTCTCTCGGTCATTGTATGCGTAACGCTTTGGGTATCACGTCCTCTTAATGTATAAGTGTACATATATTAAATAATCTAAATTTTTTAATAAATAAACTATAAGGATGTAGTAGCTTTTGTGGCTATTTACCCATATTCTATAATAATAAGTAAAAGCAATAAAATCTGAGCCCTGTTAATTTATTAGTCATTACCACTTTCATGATGTTAATTTTGAGTTAAATTAATTAAAGCTTTTTTTTACAATTTTTGACTGTGTTTACTTAGTCGCTAAGATATATTTAGCTTTACAAAAGTACTCTGCATTATGCAATCTGTCAGTAAATGCTATTATATTTTTAGTTTGTCAAGTGAATGTGGTCAATTTCGTAAAAAAAAAAAATATAGATTTAAAATTTAACAATTAATCCAGCAGGTAATGAACAAGAAGAAAATAAATTATTTAACTTTTGTTTTCATTTAAGATATATTATTTTATTATTTTAACATTCATCTTCTGATGAAGATATGAAATTATTTTTGAAGAGTGTAATTTCTTGCTGTCATAAGAAAATAAATACATTATTAAATGTAATGTAAATATCAATCATCTAATCATATTTAATGTAATTATAGTTTTAGTTTATTTAATTTTAATAATAAATTATTAAATACCACTTGGAGGGTCAATGATGCAATGTCATTCCCCAAAGAAGTGTTTTCATCTTTTGTAACATTTAACATTATTATGTGAAATTATTTGTAGTTATCTAATATAATATGTTATACAGTGAAACCTCCCTTAGCGGACTCCTCTAAATAACGGACAATATTTCGGCTACCGAGAGTGTCCGGTATTCAGAGGTTTCACTGTATTAATTTGTTATTTTATACATACATGTATATTGTTAAAAAATAAAACTTGAAACATTTAATTAACAGTTTTATGTCATAAAATGTAGCTAATAATTTTCATAACTAAATGATTGGGAATTCGGGATTGTCTAATTTTCAACTTTACTGTTGTCTGTACTCTGTGATAGTATATTATCAGTTATCTTTTTATTAGTTATTATTTTTATTATATTATATTATCTTTATTTTCTGTTTAATCGACGAATCGATCGACGTACGTGCTTAATATCTATATTATATCAGTTTATGTACGTACGATACATCAGTTTATAAATAGTGAACACATTTTGTGTTATTATTACTATTTTAATAATTTGACTCAGTATTTGCTGATCACTCGGCAAGTGTGTAGCTTTCTATTTCTTTTTTTTTTGAACAAGAAACATGTACAAATTATTTATACTAAATTAATGTGTTTTTACACTATACATATAGTTTTACTATTAAAAAATAATAATGAATCATAAAAAGAAACTAAGTGGAGCAGAGAATCGAAGTATTAAGAAAAAAAAGCAAGTGAAGACGTACAATTGTCAAAACAAATGAAATACTGTTTTTCTAAAGGTTCTGTTTCCGATGAAAAATCGATTGAATTAGTGTCAAACTTGAAAGACTATCAAGAAGATAAAGGTTAGTTTATTTTCTAATAAAAGGTTAAATAGTAAAACTGTTTTTTTAATTATTATCCGTCTATCGTATATAATTGTTACTGTTGTCTATTCCTTGTTGTGCGATAACCCGTTGTACCAAATGTACGTTCGCAAAACCAAGATTTATTCAGAAATAAATAGTATTAATAAATCATTAATCTTTATTTCAGAAGAAAATTCCGGTGATTCAAATAACTCATTTCATAATAAGCCAATATTAGTAGGTGAAGAAATTGAAACTTGTGAGTTGTGTTAATTCTCACTATTAACCTAACCTAACATAACCTATTACAATAAAATCAAGTGAAATAATTCAGGATATTTCATCCTATATTCATGAACCTACATCTTCTTCAACTAGTTTTGAAACTTTTTTTTCAATTTATTAATTGTAACGATCCACCTTCTTGGCCCCCAATCACGGATAGCGTTAGAGTTTACCTTGCAAACTTAAATTGATAAAAACTAACTTAAGATCGACAATGTCTCAGGATAGATTATCAAGCATGGCCATACTTTCAATAGAAACAGAAATTGGTTAGTAAATTGGATTACGAAGAACTTATTGACAAATCTGCCGACACAAAAGCAAGGAAAATATAGTTATAAATAATGATTATTTTATTATTATTATTATTAAATTATTCGAATTGATTTGTTTCCTATAATATTAGGTTGAGAATTATAAACTTGTGGCTAAAAATATTATTTCTTGTTTAGCTCAAAACCTAATTAAAAATTTACTGATTTTCCTAATCTTATTATTTTATTGAAAAATATTAAAAACTGCGAGTGTATCACCCTCCCCCCCCCCACACACACACACCTAGGGGGGCGCATTGCTAAAGTTCTGCCTCAGGATAAAAAATGGATCAGTACGGCTCTGGTTCAAATAATCTAATTCTAGCATGGATGATTGATAATCCAAATTTCAAAGCATCATTATTTATTTCTTTTTCAATATTTGAATTATTAAAGTTTTTCGAGGTATTCCTACATATGTAACACCTCATTTTTGAAGATGTACTTGTCGCTGCATTGCAAACTTTTGCATCAACCATTGTCGGTAGTAATATATGTTTTATATGTAGTAAAACACCGCTAGCTGTTGGTATGTCGGATTTATTCAGACAGCTAACTTGTTTTTCAATAAACTGGATTTCTTCTTTAGTAATATCCGCTGTTTCATGTAAAAAACGAATGCGTATTGGTCTACAAAATATTGTAGACGAAGGAACTGGGTTCTGCCATACAACTTTTTTTTGTCATCAATATTGCATATTAATCTCAAAGGGACAAGTGAAATTTGGAAAATATTCGCATCACTATGTTCGTTGCTCTCAAATAACTATTTGAACTGTGACTGTTAAGATCCATCATAGCCCCATTTCGATATAAGTTCTAAATTATGTTTTTCTTCTTCTGTTAAGTTTTCTATAACTTCTTCCAAATATTTACACAAACGTAAAGAAGTATGATCTAGAAAATCTAGTAGATTGACTTCTGCACATGTTTCCGTAATATTCAACAATTCTTTTTTTGGATAGCAATCTTGTTTTGCTTTTTTTATTAATGAATAACAATGGTAAATATTTTTATTAGCAGCATGAATATTTTTATATTGATTTTTTGATAAATTAGCTTCTACAAATATACTTAAAGCCTCTGATGTTGAGTGTTTTTTTTTAATTTCTCTATCTCTTTCGATTTGTCTACAGATGCTAAAACATTTCGATATTTTGTTGCTCTAGTCCAGTGATTCCCAACTGGTGGTCCGCGGACCACCGGTGGTCCGTGGACTCATCTTAAGTGGTCCGCGAATAAAAAGATTTAAATTAAAAAAATGAGCGAAATTATTCTTGATATTTTTGTTATTAACGGCTTAGCGTCTAAGTAACAGCCAGATAACACACTATCGCAACCGATGACAATTTATGTACGGATATAAATAACATTCGGTCATGCGGGTATAGCTGAATTGTGATAAATATTTATCTGCGTTTTTCCACTATACTACTATAATATTACGGTAACTATTACTAGTTATGTCTCATAATCTGTCGATAATTTTATCACGTAGGTATTATCTACTCGTTTCGTATTTTATCTTCATTATTATTTTACTCGTATTATATTTATTTGTCAAAATCGATAAAGTTCGCGCTTTTGTCTGCAAGATAAATCTTTGGATTGAAAAAACTCAGATGAAAAATTATTCTGTATTTCCTACACTGCGAGTTTTTATTGATGACGAACACTACAAATGTTTTACAGAAGATATTCAGAATAATGTATTAGAACACTTAAGAGTCCTTAAAGAGGAATTTACCAGATACTTTCCAGAATATGGTGTAGTAGACACTGATGTTGTTGAGAAGTTAATTCGTAATCCTTTCACTGTCGAAGTCAACAACGTTCAAGAAGAAATGCAAGATGAATTAATATATCTTCAGAACGACAGCAACTTGAAGAGTTCGTTTGAATATAGTACAAACTTAGAAGAGTTTTGGTGTAAAAAGGCCATGGGATATCCAAACATTCGGCAAACAGCATTACGTTTCCTCATGGTTTTTTCAACCACATATTTATGTGAGCAAGGATTTTCTTCACTATTATCTATAAAAAATAAACAACGGAATCGTCTGAATCCAAGTGATGATATGCGACTGGCACTAAGCAACAGCATCGTTCCAAGAATTTCACAACTGGTAAAAGAAGCGTGCCCTAATAAGTCACATTAATACTCAATAATATACATTTGTTATATTTTTTTCTCATTGAATAAGTTAATTAATATAAGTTCGTAAAATGTAAAATTTAAATTTGTATCAGCTTTTTTTATTAAATTAAATTTTTAAATAAATAAGTTAAAATATTTTTCCACGACATAAACTGTATTTCTGATTTTATTTTGTACCTAGAAATTATAAACTATATATAAAACTATAAAAAAAATAAGTGATATAAAGAGGGGGGGGGTTGAAATGAGGGAGTGGTCCGTGACGGTGAAAAATTTCTAAAAGTGGTCCGTGCCTATTGTTGAGTTGGGAACCACTGCTCTAGTCGGTGTAAGCGTTATTTTTTTTTATCATTTTAGATACATTGATATTTCCTGCACCATGCTGACTCATACTGGCTGCAAAAGTCACCTCATCAGCAGAAATAGTTTCTCTTATGCCCTTAGTTTTACGTCTTTTACTTCGATCACTCGATTCACCGAAATCTTTTACTGGACGACCCGGTTTTGGTGTTGTCCAGGTAACTAATTTTATGGAAGTGTTTAGCCATTTTTCATTATTTTTTAAAAACCGTTGTTCTTTATTGCTAGCAGCTGAACATTTGTTTTTTAATTCAGATTTAAAATATTTTAAATTACGCCTTAGTGTAAAGTGCTCACCTGTCGTGCATTTTGTTATTTGAATCAGCTCTTTTTCCATGTACGTTAATTTTTGTCAAGATTTTTCTTTGAACATTTGCGTAAAAGTTCGTATAAAGGTTGCCACACACTACGGTTTTATTTGTCCGTGTACCGTGTTCGAACAATACGGTACGTTTTTAAATAAATTTTGTTCGTACATCGTTTTCTACACACACTACTTTGAATTTCATCATTGTTTGGTGTTCGGTTTACACTGACCGTTTTATTCGTACACTGAGTCATCCACACACTATACGCAATATTGTCTTCAGTTATCTACTAGCTTTTGAGTGCTTATAATTTTTACGTTTTCTTTTTAATATGGCACCTGTATCTCGTACCAAGTTTTTGGCTATAGCAGCTTCAGTAGCTACACTACAAATAATTAAAAAAGAGAATAATAAAAAAAAGAAGATGGGCGAAAGAATGGATTTTAAAAAGAGATAAATATACCCATATTAATTTGTTGAATGAATTAAGATTTCATCCAGATGATTGGCATAATTATTTGAGAATGGACGAAGACACATATTTGGAACTACTTCAGTTAGTATCACCTTCGATTACAAAACAAGATACACATTTGCGAAAAGTCACAACACCTCATGAAAGACTTACTGAAACACTGATTTTTAGCAACTGGATGTAATTATGAAGAATTTAAATTTATAACCGTGGTTTCGCCGCAATTGTTAGGCGAAAATATTCCTGAAACTTGTAATGCTGTTTATATGTTTTTAAAAGACAGATATTTAAAGATAAGTGGTAAGAAAAATTAAATTGTATTAACATGCCACAGCAACGTTGTACTTCGACGGTACCCCTGAAATTCATGAAATTGTTCAGCCACCATAGGCGTGTTTACGGGTGTTGCTGGGTATGCTATAGCAACACCTGAACTTTTGTTAGATGATTGTTCATACTAGTATACTACAAAGTAACATCAATTTGTATTTTAGTTTAAAGCACGGCTGTAGATCTGCAGCTGTTGCTTTAACTTTAAAATATAAAAATCTAATATAACGTCTATGGCCTATGGGTGTAATTGTTATCAATATCGTGGTTTCATAATCTCGGTATACCCAGCTCGGTTCTCTACAATAGATAACCGTAGTATACACCACGGCAATAGATTGTTTGATAATACATACTATTTTATCAGTCTGTATTAGTCCAATATAATTTGAATTTTTATCACTTGACTGTTATAATATTATATACTCTGTCGACTCTCTGTTATAAACTATAGTACTTCTAAGTGTTTATAGTTTATTCAAAGTATATTTACAACATGAACAAAAATAAAAATAATAAGATGAAGACATTGGATAATTTTTTCTCAATATTACCGTCAATATTTTATATTTTTAATGTATAATTTACAATTTTTTATATATTTGATTTAATTAGTTTATTTAATATTTTTAATTAATTATAATGTAAGAAATATATACATTACCATTTACTACTCTGTAAAAATATTTGATAAAATAAACAACACATTTAATACAATTTTTAATTTTTGGAACATTTTTTTGGAAATTTTTAACTATTGGAACATTTTAGCAACACCTGACAAGAAAGTCTGGCCACGCCTATGTCAGCCACGAGTTGGTCCTCTAATAGTTGAGATTCAAAATATTTATGATAGTGATGGTATTGCATCGGGAAATATTAATTTAACCCAAGATTTATTTCCATTAAATGATACGGTAACATATAACAATTTAACAAATGCTATGTATCAATCGCCGATGTAGGTGAGTAAACTTTTTATTATTTTTTTATTTTCAATTAATTTATTTTCTTATAAGTTCATAATGTTTGATTATTTATAAATGTATTTGAAGGTCCGAGCACTGAACAGAAAACGTTAAATACGGTTTTTGAATATGATGTTGAACTTGAAGAAAGTATTTTAGATGGTAATCGCTCTGCTTCTGTGTAAGGAAATATTGAAAATAATGAAGAAATGTCTTATAATCCTTATGTTTCTCCTATTGAAAATCCTCTTGTACATAATGGTAGTAGTATTTATTTATAATATTCCTGTATAATTCATACTTTAATGTTGACTACACATCCTATATCTTGCAGTATTTTCATTTTTTAAATAATGAATTTCATTTTACATTCACATGTGAACTGTAATTTTATTATTAGTTACATTTTATGAATAAAAGAAAACTAAAAAAAAATGCAGTAAATATATTTTATAATTTTAATCAAAAACTATCTAATATATTAAACAAAATAGTTCATAGAAAAATAATATCTGTATATTTTGACATTTTTCTATGTGATAATGATTTTTGAAATTAAAACCAATCATAAATGCAAAACAAATTTATTACTATCTATGTTACGATCTATTTATTCATTATTTGCATGTATTGGATAATTTTATGTAATTATTTTTATACTATTGTTGATTAGGTTTTTAATTTTTGATGACACATATTTAAAAATATAGGTGTCTAGTTACTTTATAGCTAATTATTCCATCTATTTGTCTATTCTTTGTAGTTCCTTCAAAATCAAAATCTTCTCCCAATAAACTCGTTTAAAATGATGGTAAGAGATGAAGCAAATTTAAGGCTAAAAAAACTTACATCTACTCATGAAAATGAAACTTCATTGTAAAAGCTACAGGTGTGTTTATTATAAGTCCGTAGAATATCTTTCTGGGTCACTTAAGGTGCATTAATAAAAATTCAGCAAAAGTCGCTGACTCCGAAGTGTCTGTAGTAAGAAGTATTAAAATACTATTTATTATACTATTTTTATCCAATTATATTGATATCGATTGTCTATAATCTATATTATATTTTCATATATCGCACTGTATTTTTTGAATTCAAACATTGAAACCAGAAACAATTTAAATTAGATCACCCTTTTCACAACTTTTTTTATTGCTTCCTAGATTCTGATAAAATAAAGAAAGTAAAATTAGTAGGACAAATGTATAATTAATTTAATTTCTTGATTACATATTTCAACATACTTTTAACAGGTGAGTTCTATTAGGCATTAGCCTGTGATGATTTATTTATTAGCTTATTAAATAATTTGATTTTTATTTTCAGATTGATTATTAAAAGCAATTGATTGCAAACTCAAAAGCTCAATGATCTGAAGCAAATGAGTTGTTCAAATTGATAAAAGAAAAGCTTTTATTAAAAATTTATAAATTAAAAATTGAATGAAACTGTGTAATATATATATATACGTTGATTAAGAAAAGTGTCTTGTTATGTATCCTCTCCTTGCAGCAGCTCCAATGATATCAACATTGAGATTATTATCTCTTGGATCATCGAATTCTTCTTCATCATCGTCATATTTTTCTATTACGTTATTTAATCTTAATTTTAAACTTATGTTGTACAAAACAGCACACGCTACTATAATAGATACTTTTGTCTGTGTGGAATTTGCCAAACCTCTCCTCAAGCAAGGAAATTTCCTTTTCCACATGCCAAAAACTCTTTCTATCACATTTCTTGTTTTTATTTGAGCATTATATTTTTTTCTGGATCAGTGATAGGATTAAGAATTGGAGTAAAAAGATATGGCTTACATGCATAACCTATCAAAGTATAAACATAACATACGTAATTTTTAGTATATACATTGATTATATATACATATGTATGTATGTCCACGCCGTGTTATTTATTGGCAATGCTTTTCGTATGGATTTGGATTTGAAATATTTTAGTTCTAGATTTCTGACACTTGTCGGCGATGTAATTTTTAATTTTCGAATATTAAAATAAAGGTTTCTCGATTATCGGGTTCGAGATTTTATCATAATCATAATCTGTTGCATTTTAAATTTTAAAACATGATAACGTCGTGACTCCTGAATGCATTGATATTTGATAGTAATTAATGGTGAATGTCAAAATTAAAATTTATATTAATAGTAATTACTTGTGTAAAAATACGAAATGCCTCGAGGAAACAAGTGTGTGTACTACATGTGTGGAAAAAATCCTAGACATAACTCTGTAAGTCTATTTGGATTTCCTAACAGACTAGGAAAGATCCAGAAAATGGATTACACATTCAGGTACTTATTTATGTTTTTTAATTGTATATAACTATGAATTGTCACTAATATAGGAAAGAGAATCTAATTGATACTTTGGGGAGTTTCTTATAAGTTGTTGTTATATTAGTTAAAAAATATAAAAATTAAATTGTCATTAATAAATTGCAAACTACACGTTATAGCTGTTATATGTGATCAAGGACCTAATAATAGATCTGCATTAACTAAACTTGGTTTCACCAAAAATAAACCCTGGATTGAAGTGAATGGAAGTAAAATATTTTCGGTGTATGACGTTACACATCTCATAAAAAATATAAGAAATAATCTTTTAACTAGTGATATAATATCACAGTTGTAATAGCAGTGATAACGTGCTTCTGTCTCCCGCTTATTATAACTATTTTCTCGCTGCTCTTACACTATCTTCTCACGTGCTTGTTTAAATTATACTTCTTCGTGCTGTTTCCACTTGTACTTGTTTTCCAGCTCCATCTTGGAGGATTGGGTTCAACTTTGCGGTTTCTACTCATTTTCTTTTTCTGTGAGTACGTTGTTAACTCGTTCTCTTATCACATGTGTAACGGTGGTCTGAACTAACGTCCAGTTCGTTCCTAACTTCAGACTAGTATATATACTGTTGCCTTCTCCAAGGTGTTTTTCTTTTCTTTTACCTCGTGTGTTGTGTTGCCTATCACCTGTTCCTAACAAACCACCTGGCCAATCAATTACACAATGAACACTACTAAAACATCGCCACCTCTTACTCGCTCAGCTTCTGCCACGCCTTCGATCAAGGATGTCCTTTTAGCCATTTCCGCATTGCGCTCTACACAAGACAAACTTTTAAGTAACCATAACTCGCTTGGTGATGAGCTTAAACTGCAGCTTGATGTGCTCACTTCTCGCTTTGATACTATCTCAGGCGAGCTTGTTGATTTTCGCAGTCAGGTCTGTCTACTGGACACACGTCTTTCTGCGCTTGAGTCCACCTCAAGTTCTACCATTCCTCCTCACACTACCTCGATTACTGATGTCATCCATGAATTGTCTGAGCGTGACAGAATCAAATCGAACGTTATTGTTCGCGGTCTCCCTGAGCCCTTCTTCGACAATCTTGGCTGCTATTTTTGATTGTATTTCTTCAGATGGGCCGATTGATTTTAAACCAATTCGCCTTGGTAAATCAAACGCTACATCTATCCGTCCAATCAAAGTCATCTTCAATAATCATTCTACTGCTGCTGCCATCTTATCTTCTTTCCGGGCCATGAAACTACAGTCTCCAGCTTTCCACCCTCAAGTATCGATGGTACGTGACAAGACTCGTGTCGAATGTGAAAAGCTTCGTGCCGGCCATTCTGAACTTGACCGTCGCTTAGAAGCTGGTGAAGTGGATTTGTCCATCATCTACCGTAATGGAATTCCATGTGTTATGTCGTCGCGGTCAAAAAACTCCAACGTCGTCCAACTACAACAAAAAGTGTAAGCTGCCAATCCCCTCCTGTTAACGATTTTGGCTTCTATCAAAACTGCCGCGGTCTATGCACAAAATTGTTTACCTTTAATTGTAACACTTCTCATTTTAACTTTATTTTTATTGTTCTTACTGAAACTTGGCTAACTTGTAATTTCTTTTCTGCTGAGCTTGGCCTTAGCAATTATATTATTTATAAATGTGACAGATCCTCACTCTCCAGTAACAAGAAGCGTGGCGGCGGTGTGCTTATCGCTGTTCGTCAAGACATCCCTTCCTTTCTTCTTACTACACCTGTTTTGTCTGTTGAACAATTATTTGTTCGTTTTTCTCTCAACCCTCTACACTTCATAATTGGTTGTGTCTATCTTCCTCCTTCATCTACCATTGACGTATATCATGCACATCTATCTACTGTCGATTCCTTACTTCAACAATATCCTTCACATACTTTCGTTATTTGTGGTGACTACATCCTTCCCCTCATTTCCTGGTCTAACGATCCCCATGGTCTTTGCTATTCTTCTCCTTCTATATCTCAATATCTCTGTGTTCCTGAATCATTCTCACTCCATGGATTTTTTCAGCTAAACTCCATTTCTAACTCCCACGGTTCTCTTCTAGATTTAATATTTTCAAATTATAAATCTATCTCTGTCTCTCTTGCACTTGAATTTGTGGTTCCACCTCCCCCCCCTTACTCTCGCCTTTTCCTTTCCGCTTTCTGCTCTTACCACAGCTAAACCTCTTTCGTTTTTCAATTTCTCTAAGGCTGACTATCCAAGCATTATCAATTTCTTCAACTGCTTTAATTGGGAGCATACCTTCTTTTCCCATAACGCTGATGTATCGATGAGCATTTTCCTCGATGCTCTTCATTCGTCTATCCTTTCTTTTGTCCCCAAAGTATCTATTTCTCGCTCTAATTTACCTACGTGGTATACTCCTGAGCTTAATAATCTTGTTTGCTCATGCTAAATATAAATCTTCATGTACATTAGCTGACTACCGATCTTTCTCCATTTTCCGTGCCCATTTCAAATTTATGTCTAGAGAATGCCATCGTGCTTATATTTCTCGTATTGAGTCTTCCCTCTCTTCTTATCCACGCTATTTCTGGTCTTTCATTCGTAAATCACACTCAACTTCATCTATTCCTGCTAATTTAATTTATGACTACTCATCCAGTAGTAACCCTGTTGATGCCGCTAATCTTTTCTCTACGTTTTTCTCATCCATCTATACATCTTCTCCTTCCTCAGATACTTTATCTTATAACATCAAACTCCCTCAATTTATTCTTCCTCCTCACCCAAACTTTACTTTGGACGACGTTAGCAAGTCACTATGTTCTCTCAGGAACATTAAATCTGTCGGACCCGATGGCTTGCAGGGTCACTTCCTATTTATGTTAAGTGATGTTATTGCTTGGCTTCTCTTTCTTCTGTTCCGTAAGTCTATTGACTCTGGCGTGTTCCCTGCTGCTCTAAAAATTGGCTCTATTACTCCTCTTTTTAAATCTGGTGATCCCAAAATTATCACTAACTACCGTCCTATCACTATTCTTTCCCATCTCTCTAAGATCTTTGAATCTATCGTACTTAACTCAATTCGTCTTCCTCTCAATCATATTCTTGTGGATGAACAATACGGTTTTAGGCCAGGTCGTTTTACCACTACTTGTAACCTTGTTCTTATTTCTTACATTTATGAGATTTACAGGTAGATGTAATCTATACAGATTTCTCCTAGGCATTCGACCGTGTTGACCACAATATCCTCATAAAAACTTTGAACCAGCTTGGTATTTGCGATCCCTTACTATCTTGGCTCAGCTCATATCTTTCTAACCGTTATCTCTTTGTTTCTGTCCTTGGTTCGTCCTCTAATGCATTTGTTCCTTTTTCTGGTGTACCTCAAGGTGCAGTTCTCTCCCCTCTCCTCTTTGCCCTCTTTGTTAATTCTGCTCCTTCTGTTCTTCGTCATGCCAATCTCCTCATGTTTGCTGATGATATTAAGCTGCATCTCCGCATAAATTATATTTCTGATTGCAATCTTCAACAAGATCTCAACAATTTAGTGTCGTGGGGTGAGTCTCTCGGTCTCTCTCTGAACATATCAAAATGTTCGGTATTTTCTTTTTACCGCTCACAATCTCATTTTAGTTTCCCCTGCGTCATTCATAACATTCCTATTAAACCTCCCAGTGACTATTCACTACCTAGGTTTTACGTTTACTCGTGACCTTTCCCCTACCAAACACATTGAAGTCATTTGTTGCAAAGCACTCAAGATACTTGGCTTTGTCCTGCGTTCGTCCTCCGAATCCCAGCTTGCCCCTAAAAGCCTTATACTGTGCTCTGGTTCGTCCTTTGCTAGAATATGGCTCCGTTCTCTGGGACCCCTCAACCGCTTGTGCTAGCCCTTCCATTGAGCGTGTGCAGCGGAAATTCCTCCGAATTGCAGCCTACAGGCTTAATAAACCTCACCCTCCTCATTATTATTCACCTGTCCTTCGTGTCCTTAATATATCTTTGTTAGCTGACCGTCGTCATGTGGCTAATCTCTCTTTTCTTTCCAATCTTCTTTCGTCAAAAATTGATTCTCCTTTTCTCTTATCCCTAATTAATTTTCGAGTCCCGTCCCGCACCACTCGCAACTCTATCCCTTTTTACATTCCTCGATCATCATCTGAATACTTTAAAAACTCTCCTATTATACGTCTTTTGCGAACAGCTAATAATGATCCTTCTTTTGTTTGCTAGTTGTTTATTTTGTAATTATGTTTTCTGTTATATATGTTTATATATTATGTATATTCTATTCTATTTCATGTTATTTTGGGCTTGCCCGTTAATTATTATAAAATAAAATAAATAAAATATTTAAAAATAACAGAGTTTCTTTTCAAGTTATAAAAAAAACATACATGATTGATAAATGTAGTTTAACTTCTCGTTCTCTTCTAAAAATTACTGACTCACATATTAATCCTGCACCTTTTAAAAAAATGTCTTGTAAGCTGGCCTTGCAAATATTTAGTTAGTCTATGTATGCCACTATGCGCACTTGTATTGTCACTAATGAGTTAAAATTGCCAACAGCAGTTCACACTGCAGAATTCGTTAAAGATATAAATAACTTGTTTGACTGTTTAAATAGTCAATCTCTCTACAGTTCAAATCCCTATAAATGCGCTATTTCTGAAGAAAGACAACTAATACGTTTACATTTGGAAGATGCTAAGCAGTGGTGTTCACATTTAAGGAAATGCAAAGGACACAGTCAGCCATATACTTTTGATGGTTAGAGTGGACAATAAATGCAATATTAGGCATTTATAAAGAACAAAAAAAAAAATCGGTTTCGATTATTTACTTACTGAACGTTGCCGCCGGCTCTGTTCTCGCCGTTGTGCGTTGCCGCCGGCTCTGTTCTCGCCGTTGTGCGTTGCCGCCGGTTCTGTTTCCCGCCGTTGTGCGTTGCCGCCGGTCGTTTTCTCGCCGTTGTGCGTTTGCCGCCGGTCTTGACTTCTCGCCATTGTGCGTTGCCGCCGGTTCTGTTTCCCGCCGTTGTGCGTTGGCCGCCGGTTGACTTTGTTTTTCCACCGTTGTGCGTTTGCCGCCGGTTGACCTTTTTTTTCCTCGCCGTCGTGCGTTGCCGCCGGCCGATTGGTTTTTTTCGTCTTCATGGTCACGAGGTTTCGGGTTTTTTCCGCCGTCGTCTGTCCCCAACGAGTCAACGAGCTGTTAACAACCTGCCACATGAGTCAGAAATATTGATTTTTTTTCTAAATTATATTTCTATTATTTTATTTAAACTTAAAATCGCTTCCATTCCTGTAAATAACTGACCCAATCCAGTCACTTCGAGCCAACCGCTCGTTAGGAGCTCGAGTGGCGCAAACAGTAAGTCTTTATATAAATACATTATATCGTACACATATTTTTATAAGACAGTTGATTTATGTTATTTTACTGTACATTTTTTTTTCTAATTATAGTTTCATTTTTTCTGATTTTGTTAATTAAAGCAAAAGAGTAATTCATAGAAATACATTATATTATATAATAAGTAAAATTTACTGTAAGACATCAACATAAAAATAGTAATCATAAAAAAATATCTGATAATTATAACACAACGTATTAATATATTTATTTGTTTGTGAAAATGAAAAGACAAACGATTTCAAAAAGTATCCGCAAGAGCACAATTGGAGATGGTCTTGTAGAAATAGAACGTTTTAAAAAATCTTCAAAAACATTTTTTATAAAAAATAAATCCAAATTTATACATTATCCATTATTTTTCAGTTCTATTTCTGATAAAATAATTTCCAAATTAAAACATCCATGTATACAAACATCAATTAAATTTAATCTTCATGTTGATAGTGTTTATGAACGTGTACTATCAAATGAAACACAGAATGTAGCTTTTAAAACTAAAAATATACTGGCTTGTAATTCGTCTAATTTTATGAGTTTATTAGATAACATGTTTAGCAAAATATTAGAAGAAGAATCTGAATATATTGCTAAAGGTTCTGGATGGTCACTTGTATCAATAGATGGATTACAATTAAGAATAAATTATGTAAATCCTCTTAGAGGGTCTACATATATATAGATTTACCTACATATATTAAAAATAAAAATAAAAGCTGTGATAAATATTCAAAATAATGTTAATAAATGTTTTATATATGCCATATTAACTAAATATAATGTTCGTTTAGATAAAATTAAATTTAGTAAACGTAATTTTAAAATGTTAGAACAAAAACAGGTTTAAATTTTAAATGTATTAGTTTTCCAACACCGATCAACTATTTAAATAAAGAGATTACTTTACGTCTAGGAAATGTTTTTTCTAGCTGGTTTATAAAGCTCTTCTACAATTTTTTCTAACGTCATAATAATTATTTTTGATTTCAGTAAAATGACTCAAAAAACTGATGTGAGTCTAATGATTCCGCAATTCAACCATGAAAAAGGGGCATTATCTTGTACACTTTATATGGAATGCCCCTTCGATTTGAGCCATATAATTCATAAATCAAAAATGAGAAAACATTTACGTAAATGTCACAACCAAAATATAGTTCGTCCAAATATGTTTAGTAATGAATTTGATCGGCATATATTTTGGTATTAGGATAGTGACTATGGAGATTATGAGTAAATTATGTAACTATATATTTGAATATTATATTATATTATATTAAAAATTAATTAATTTTAGAAGTGCTTTCTCTTTTTTTTTTAATTTAAACTAACATAATATAAAAAGAGTAAATACATATACATTTTTTTTAAATAGATATAACTACCAAATTTTACATCATAAAATTAAAGTTATTGAAAATTTAAATTTAAATATAAAATAAATTTATTTAAAAAAAAATATATATATAACAAGGTGACATGGAATTTCCTATTGTCTAGAAGTCTCATATTCATCCTACTATTTTATAATAATTTATACAATTACTTTTGAATATCGTTTGATGAAATCCATGAATTATGGCTAGAATCAAATCCTAACCATTTCACTAAAATTTTATTTTTATATCTTTTTATCAGTCTCGTCACTGCACGCGAGCAGTACGGTCGTCTGTGCGCCACCTGCATCTTGTTACGCTTAACTACACTGTCACTTAATATTATAAATAGTTTTTTTTACATCGTTGAATGCGTCTTAAAAATTATAGTCGTACTGATATAAACAAAAAAATAGGAATAAAACCTAGCTTACCGTAAAACGAAAAAAACCTACTAAATTAATTAGTCAACAAGTGCACGCGTCGAGCACCCCGATATGTCGGCGGTCGCTCATAGACGTTTGTTATCTTACGTAGTAATGACTCCGCCGATAACGACGAATCCAACTAAAGCAAAACCAGGCAATTCTACGAAGACACCTAATCGTAAACAAAACATAACAACTAGCTCACGTATACAGAGCGCGTCAAGTGATGTGTTCAACTTATCAACTGAAAAGGAGGAAACAGACTTCACTCAACCCAAAACAACAAAACGTATCCTGTCTTCTGGAACTTCAACTGATCCCAAGAAATGTAAACCAATATTCGTAACAACCAACCGATATTCCTCACTTACTATAGACGATGACGCCACAGGTGGCACATCCTTAAACACCCAAATTAACTCTGAAATCAATTCCCAAACTCTTGAAGTGAACAACGAAATCAAAATTAAATTACCTCCTCCTATATTTATACGTGAAGTGTTAGATTTTGTTAGCTTTAGACAACAATTGATCTCCTTAATCGGTTCAGAAAACTTTCTTTTCAATTCATCAACAAATGCACTAAAAGTTCAAACAATCAATCCAGATTCCTACAGGAAAACTATTCACTTTTTAAGAGAGGAGAAAGCTCAATACCACACCTTCCAACCACAAGAAGATAAAGCTTTTCGGGTAGTCATCAGAAACCTATACCCATCAACACCAACTACTGAAGTCGGCATAGCCATCGAGGACTTAGGATACTCTGTACGTCAAGTAGCAAATGTTCTTCAGAAGGTAACAAAAAAACAAGCTTCCAATGTTTTTTTTTTTTTTTTTTTTTTTTTTTTTTTTATTAACAATACCTCGGCGACTAGGGCCATTGGCTACAAGTAATTACATATTATATACTTAAATAGGGGATGTTACAATAAACAAAGATATATTTAATTTAACTTCCCTACTTCACACCAAAATAAAAGTGGAAGAACCCCATAAACGCAAAGATATAATGCAATGCCACAACTGCCAGGACTACGGCCACTCGAAAAAATACTGTGCACACCCCCCAAGATGTGTCCGTTGCGGAAAAAATCATCCATCATCAGCCTGTACCAAATCCAATGAATCACACTGCAACACATTGCGCACTCTGCAACGAAGACCACCCGGCTAACTATAAAGGTTGCAGAACTTACAAGGAGCTTCAAAATCACCGGAATTTTGCCACCAAACAAACCAACGGTAATAAAACAAACAATGTTAACTTTAAATTTAATAACTGTGAAAGTTCCCAGCGGCCAACACAAACCACTAACACAACCCCAGTCCCGTCATATGCTCAGGCAACTTCTGCTCAAAAGCCTACCCCACCAAGTCAAAATATGAACAACGATCTCACGACCTTTATTAATAATTTTCAAGCTATTATAAATCCGCTAATAGCCCTCCTCACAACAGTCCTCGACTGCCTATTATCTAACAATGCTAAATAACTCATACACTTCTCAGTCTCTACTTATCTTTTTATGGAATGCCAATGGCTTAAAAAACCATAAAAACGAACTCATCACAATACTCTATGAAAAAAGAATTGTCATAGCCTTAATCACTGAAATACATTTCACTCCAAACACTTAATTCTCTATTCCCGGTTACAAACTAATATCAGCACCCCACCCTGACAATACCGCACATGCGGGTTCTGCGATCCTCATCAAATCCTCCTTACAATTCAACACCTGTCCTATAATAAATGAAGATTTTCTACAGGCAGCAATAATTACACTCAAAACAAACCACATTTCAATTTCTATAGCAGCAACGTATTGCCCCCCTAAACACAGAATAACCACATTACAGTATCAACAATTTTTCATGTCTCTCGAACGCTATTTCTTAGTCGGTGGTGACTTAAATGCAAAAAACCCAGCTTGGGGCTGTCATACCCAAAACCCAAAAGGACAAGCCTTACATCATTTAATAAACATAAAAAATTTCAAAGTCTTATCCCCCACTAATCCAACCTATTGGCCAACATCCCCGAGAAAACGCCCCGATATACTGGATATATTTGTAGTAAACATTCCAAATAACATCTCTCATTCCATAAAAAATTTACTCGACCCATGTTCGGACCATTCTCCGGTTCTTCTAACACTAGACGCCCAACCTCTACCCCAACCAAGACAAGCCTGTCTTACTGACGGTATCATGAACTGGGAGAAATTCAGAGACAATCTAGACCAAAATATCGATTTGAAAACTAGACTTAAAACACCGGAAGATATAGAAATTGCTACCCAAAATCTTACAAATTTAATTCAATCAGCAGCCTGGAACTCTTCCATAAAAAAACCCCCCAAAAAACATTCTAATCCATTCTCAATTCCCGCTTTCACCAGGGAATTAATTGCGCGAAAACGTCGTGCCAGAGCACTTTGGCAACGTTCAAGACTACCATTTGATAAAAATATTTACAACAACCTATCCTCATCCCTAAAACGTAATCTGAACCAACTAAAAAATGAATCCTTCAACTCTTGGATTTCCTCTATCAGTGCAAAAGACGGTTCCCTTTGGAACGCAACTCGTCAGTGTTTAAAACAAAAACCTAAATACTCCCCTTTAAAAAAACCAGAAGGTTCATGGTGCAAATCGGATGAGGAGAAAGCAGATGTATTTCGTGCACATCTTGAACAAGTTTTCCAACCCCACCAGGATATCAGCGACCAATTATTTACAGAACATATCTTAAAATCATTAGACACCCCTCTACCACTCTACCTACCGCCCAAACCTTTCTCACCTTCCAAAGTCCACCACTACATCAAATTATTTCCTCTGAAAAAGGCCCCTGGATTAGACTTAATTACAGCCGAAGTCGCTCGCCAATTATCAAAAAAAACCCTTATCCACCTCACTCATATTTTAAATTCCATACTAAGGCTCTCATACTTTCCTGTACAATGGAAAACCTCAGTTATTATCTTAATTTCTAAACCAAATAAACCCCCTGACATACCAACTTCGTACTGTCCTATCAGTCTTCTCCCTTTATTTGCCAAACTAACTGAAAAATTAATCTTAAAGCGTATATCTCGACTAATTAATATCTATCAAATCATCCCAAACTCACAATTTGGATTCAGGAATAAACATTCAACAATCCATCAAATTAACCGATTAGTTGACTCAATATCGTATTCCTTGGAAACGAAAAAATATTGCTCTGCTGTTTCATTAGATGTTGCCCAGGCATTCGATCGGGTTTTGCACCCGGGCCTTCTTTATAAATTGAAAACAATTCTTCCCGCACCTTATTTTCTCTTCTTCCAATCATACCTCAATAACCGTTTCTTTGTGACAAAAGTAGGCTCTGAGGTATCTTCAATTGCCCCTATACTAGCTGGTGTTCCTCAAGGTGCTGTCTCATCTCCCTTCCTATATAACTTATTCACAGCTGACCAACCAACTTCCCCGTATACTTCAGTAGCCGAATTCGCGGATGACAAAATTATATACACTTCTCAAAATGATCGAGACACTGCCAATCTGCAATTACAAAACCACCTAAACAGCCTATCTTCCTGGTATACTAAATGGAAAGTTAAAATTAACAAAGATAAATCATCACATATTACTTTTTCCTTAAGACCGGGTGAAATACCTTCTGTTAATCTAAACAATCAAACAATACCAACAGTCTCCAACATCCGTTACCTAGGTCTAACCCTAGACAAGCGACTCACCTGGACAGAACATATTAAAATCAAACGTAATACTCTTAAACTCAGAAGGAAATCACTACACTATTTGATAGGTAATCACTCCAAACTCAACCTCAATTCCAAACTGCTTATTTATAAACAACTTCTCATGCCGATATGGACTTATGGCGTACAACTGTGGGGTGCGGCTAAATTATCAAATTTAAACATGATACAAAGATTTCAATCGATCACCTTACGCATGATAACTAGGGCCCCCTTTTACGTATCCAACCACACACTCCATACAGACCTAAACATTAAAACTGTCTCAGAAATGGCATCAACTATACACAAACGTTATAGGTTACGACTAGAAAACCACCCCAACCCGCTAATCTCAGCACTTAACTCACAAACAATACCTGGGAATCCCCAAAGAAGGCTTAAGAGAAGATGGTGCCGTGTCCTAAACTTTTAATCTCAAAAACTTAAAAATATTAAAAAAAAAAAAAAAAAAAAAAATATATATATATACATATGTATATATATATGTTACGGGCAAAGTGGAAAATTCTGGCAATGTATACAATGCCCGGGCATTGTACACATTGTCCGATGCATATTGGGCAATGTGAATTGTAAAGTATTTATACAAATAATACATTTAAAAAATTGTGAAGTACATTAAATGTACTTAAAAATAAATATTATTATTAGAATAAATTTTATTCTAATAATTACATAATTAATAATCATTAAATGCTACGTCTGTTTTCTGATTAAACACTAACTATTATACATAATTAATTAATTTTTATATTATTATTATTTTTATTTATACTAATTTATTTCAAATAATTTTAGTTACTAGAACAATTAATTTGTTAATTTCAGATATTTTTATTACATCATACTTCTTTAGGAGTTTATAATCATTCGGCTTCAATTTTTGGGAACTATTCTTTATATTAATTATATGTTTAATTAATTCGTCGTATTTTAATTTAGTTAAATACACATTATTCAGATTTTTTTCTTTTAACACAATATTCAATTTTGTATTAAAATTTTCCATTTTAAATAAAATGTAGAAAATAAATAAATAAATGTTTGGTTACGCACTTTATAACAAAAAATAAATATTTAAGCACACTGAGTCACAGTATACAACTAAAGTAAAACTGTACGTACCAAAATTATATGAGATAAGATATTTATCGGTTTCGTTATCGGGATATATAGTGCATTTAATGATTATTAACTTATTTCACAATTTTTATAAATAAATTGTATATAAAAATTAATACTATTAATGTATGAATAGTTTACAATTCACATTGCCCAATATGCATCGGACAGTGTGTACAATGCCACGGACTAAGATAATATGGACTGGAATCGAATACCGTATCAGTTATACTCAAATGTTTTCGAAAGGTACAACTAAGGGTAAAAGCGCTATCTATACGTGTATTAAAATGAAACTAACACACATTTTTATTTTTTTATTTATTAATTTAATTGTGTCAATACACTTAGTATTTTTACAATATCATTTAATTACACATTTTTATGTACCTATTTATATAATGTTAAATAATCGTAATCAAATACTATAGAATTAGTTAATTAATAGTTATTATTATTATTTGTACTTATTAGTTAGTAGTAATGTAATAATTAACGCGATCTTATATATACATATAATAGAAGTGTAATTGTATTATTGATATTAAACAATGAAACAAAGTAAATTATTTATGTTTCTTAATTTTAGGTATTGACTAATTTTGCCAATTTCTTCTTTTTTGCATTAACTTTAATTGCATTCTTGTTAGTGACTAAAGAATATTGCCGCATACGCATAATAATAAAATTAGAAATAATATTTGTCAATATTTCTGTCTTATGTTGAATACATGGGAAATTAATGGATTTATTATTAGTAAAAAAATCATCAAGAGTCAACAAAAAAACGTCATTATCTTTACAATGCTTAGCAAATGATTTTTCTACATCAGTCAATAATCCAAAAATAAAATCATTTGGATGTGTTAAACTGCCTCTGGCTTTTATGTTGACTAATGCAGCTTCTGGTTTACTGGAGTAAAGCTTATCACCTAAATTAATAGGCAATGTTTAAAGTTATAAAAGGTAATTAAATTTAGTTGAAATAAATTTTTAATATAAAAGAATTCTTACCAGTTATTACTGTTAGGCAAATGTTACATTTAATACTTTTTGTTATGTTTTTGGTGATGTATCCACAAATATAGCATAACACACAATTTTCTACTTGCGATTTATAATAATTATAAATACTATTATCAAAAATTGCATCTAATTCCACATCAGTACTTATTAACAAATCAAGTTTATTTTTCAAACTTTCAATTTTTTGAATGTATAGTGTATTTTCTTTATTATTTTCTATATATTTTAAATCATTAATTGAAATACTAGGTTCTAAAATTTTACAATTCCCTGTCTTGGGAGGTTTTAACAGAGAATAAATTGACAACATTTTGTACACCTGCAAAAATGTAGGTGTACTCGGATGCTCATTAGGTCCTGTGGCTTGTCTTGCCATACCAAAAAATTGCTAAATAGTATAAAAAAAACAAATTAAATAATAATTTCATATTATACAGAGTAATAAATATTAAATATAGATAATATATATTTTATTTTAACCCTTAACTTGGTAAAGTATCTTTTAAGATACATCCAGTTTATGAATTTTTATCGCATTGATTTTTAAAGATATTATAGATTTTCTTTCGTAGACACACTGCGTGACATATTGTTTAGTTGAGTGAAAAAATTTGGTAACACTGTTTCAATACGTTATCTAATATAAAGATTTTGGTTGCACGTTTTTTTTTATGTTATCATAAGTCGTAAAACGGTGTTTTTAAATTCATCATTGTGAACGGCTGTATAAGAAATTGATAATTATTTTCTTGGAAATAACTTATAGGTAAGTGGTACAACATTAAATACGCATAAAATATATATTTATTATTGATCTTCATTATAAAATAAGCTTTCAAAATGTGTGTATCTTAAAAGACACTCTGCCATAAACCACACATTTTATTTATTTTAATATTTGTATCCAATAAGATACATCGCCAATTACTTATCAATTACTAATTCTATTCTATATGATACATGGCTAATAACTGGTAATATTTGATATTTGTTATTTTAATCTAGTTTGATTAATATTCAATAAGAATAATATATAGGTAGGTATGTACATAATTGATACAATTACCTATATATTATATTTTATTTTGCAATGCACCGAAGAAGAACACAAAAAATCCTAGCAATGGTTCCTCCTGAGAATAGTGGTAGTTCTGACAACGATTCTAGTGACCAAGAAGAAAACATAGAAGCAGATCATGCCTCAAATTATTTTTCTTCATCTTTATCATCTAATGCTGATGAGAATGAGTTAGATGCACTTCTACTTGATTTTGAGATATTAGATATTTTAAGTCAAAAGAGTAGACTGAATAATTATTTATAGATACAATACATGATCTCAATAGTCATTATATTGTAATTAATTATTTGTTAAAAATATGCAATCATATGTAATCTAAGGGATATGTATTATGAATATCATTAATATTAAATTACTTTTTTAAATTTTCACAAACAAAAATATTATTTAAATTTTTATATTAGAATATGTTGTTTTTTTTCTTACTATGATTTTATTTATGTTACAATATATGTTATTATATAAAGTTATTTTCATTTATTCAGTTATATTTTATGATATTTAAATGTTTAAAAGTTTAAAGTTATTATAATATACAAATTTTACAAAGAATATGGTCAAGAAAAATATTTATTGTTTATATATACATAGTATCCCAACCTGTAGCAAGTTATATAATTTTAAATTAAAGAGATAGACTGAATTGTATCAACAGAATAAATAGGTCATATTATGGTTTCCATATACTGTTATTAATTATTTATTGAAAATAGAAAAATCATTCAAAATTATTTTAAATAATTTAATAATATACAGTTATTATTTAAGTTCATGCTGGATAAAATTCTTATAAATCCTAATTAAGAATAATAACATATTTAGAATAATATCAAAATACTAATTTATTCACTATATATTTATATATGAAAATATTGACTGTATCTTAGCAGTGTATCCATGGAGATACAGGAACTATAATATCGATTCTGGGCAATGTGTCTTTTAAGATACAATTCATAACTTTGAACTTTCAAGTCTGACATTTTTTTTGGTGATATTTTTGACTTCAGTGACTTCTAATTAGTCTAAAAATATCAACTTGATAATTTTCACTTGATTATTTTAAGTCTTGCCAAGTTAAGGGTTAAACCTATTTATATAAATTCTTATTCATAAACATGTAAAAATATGACCTATGAATATAAGTATTTTTACATTTTTCTTATAATAATTGTATGTTATCAATAAATTTATAAAAACAAAATACCTCCAACCGGTCCTGATTCATCTTGTATGTTAGTACATACTTAAAACCACATTTTTCTAAAAGATAATTAGATAGTTCTATTGTTGATTTTATAGTGACACGCAACCCATCAGCAGTATTTTGTGTCAAATACTCTTCCTTTGTTATAATTTTATTTTCAACTTGTTCTTCCCAACAGTTTAACCAATTAAGATTTTCCTCTAAAACCTAATAAAATAAAATAAATAATTAATGTTTTATTTGAAATCATAGCCTGTTCATAGTAGAAGTTAATTTAAATTTTGTTTATAGTTATAATTAAATATGGAGGTACTTGGAAGTCATAGCTATTTTTTCTTATTCCTTCAGCTGGGTATTTACGGTTAAATACATAAAATAAAGTATTAAATCGATCAGTGAAAAGTTGTGTTTCATAACTATTTTTGAGAGATTCTACCTTAATATGGTCACGATAGAACTCTATGCCTCTGGCCATAGAATTGCTAAATATCTGAAATAAATTTATAAAAGTAGAACCAACTTAAAATTGTTCACACATTAATAATAATTTTACTTGAGTGGCCAATTTAACATTCATCTTGCTTGAGAATCAGAACTCCTTTTACAATCATTGAAATACACATCTTGATAATATGACCATCTTACATATTGACCACCTGGAGTTACCTAAATATAAAATTACATTATATATTATTTAAAAATAAATACATTTGAATAGTTTTAATTGTATTTACCAATAAACTCTTTTTATTATGAAGTATATTTCTGACATTCTTTATCAGATGAGGCGCATCAGAAAACATAAAAATTTTTCGCTTGGAATCCAAGGGGTGTTCAAATGAGTTGGATAATGTATTTTTCTCTCCACTTATCCCAAGTTCTAGCCAAAGTTTACGATTGGTTGTTGCCCCATCTGAAACTATCCCATCAATTTTCACCCCTATATTCTCTAGCAAACATATAGCTTTTACAACTAGTTGTGCCAAAACTGTACCTATAATATACAAAATTATACCATTTAATATAAAAATGCAGGATGTAAAAGTTGTTTAACATTCAACCACTTACCATGTAGACAATATTTATAACTTATAAATGAAACATAGAACACAACACATGAAATATAAAAACATAAACATGCCACTAAATCCACTACCAAAAAATATAAATAGGTTAATGATACAAACATAAAATAAAGTCATTAATATTACAAAATTATCCAATAACAAATGTACCAACTAACTTTTTTTACATATTAAGTTTCGAACAACATATTTAAGAAAAATAATTATGAAAATGTTTAAAAACTATAAGAACATAAAATAAATGTTATGGTAACTAAATTAATCAATTAGGTACCTTTTACAGGACCTCTTGAAGCGAAGACCGCTATTGACTGAGTAAAATTTAAAGCCAGACTTTGAAAAATGAAAACCAATGCAGAGTTGGCTTTTAACCCTGAAGACTCTATCTCACCACCAAAATCTTCCAAACCACTGTAAGTTAATGTCTGAGAATTAACATTAAAACTTTCTCTCAGAAATACCTCATCGAAAACTAGCATTTCATGTTTTTGTTCATCTGTCAAGACACCTATCCTTTTTTTTAGTAATAGAAAAAAATGTTTGTCATAACCGCAATTAATATTTATCAAAGATACATATCTTCTCAATGTTCTAGGACAAGGAAGGGGTAATATATCTTGATTTCTTAAAAAATTGTAAGTGGAGGAAGATCTGTAAATAAAAAAAACAACACATATTTTATAAATTCAAAATATCACTGTTGAGTTGAATAAATAAAAAATATGTAATAATGATGTGATAAGTACCTTATTTTTAATAACACACATAACAATATCCAATTTTCTGAATATCGTCTATTTTTTAAATTAGTGACCATGCTAGCATTGATAATTTCTTGAACAATAGTTTTCTGTGATGTATTTAATTGTTTTAATTGTAATATGTTGTCCACCGATTGATTAGTTAATTCTTTTGATTTGATTTGTATTTCATTTAACTTTAAATTTAATTTTTCAATTGTTGACTTAAACCTTTAATAAAAATTACTCAGAATTATCATTATCAACTATATATATTGTGTCAAAATATAGTATAGTTGTAAATTATTTATGATTAATGTTAATATTTTGAAGGTAGCAAATAACAATAAAAGTATATTTTACCTTAAATTGGATTTTTTAATATTTTTTGATTTTATTAATAACTTATTAAACATACTGCGCCTAGTTGGAGTAAGAATAGACCCAATATATTTAGTATTTTTCATTAATTTTCTTTTTTTGGTCATCCTAAAATATGGAAATAGTAAGTTGCATCGTTCACATCTTTTTTTGGCATTTGTTAGAACAGCGCAATTGTTATGAAACCATGTTCCATTCTCTAAATGTGTATTTTTTATGTGAATTCCTAAACAATAATTAATAATGTGACACCATAAAATATTCATTGTTATTATTAATAAATCTTTATAATTTATAATTGTTTTCAAATATATACCTGGATAATTTATTACACTAGGACCTCCTTGACAAATCTGTTTTTTTTCAAATAATTTTATGTTCTCAATCACCTGCAATACATCTAATGGGTATGTCAATGGTTTAGTCAAAAATTGTAGCGTTTATACATTTCTGATTAACATAATAGTTAATATCTAAAGAGTTAGACTGAAAAACGATTTGTTTATCAATAACAACTTTAACTCTATCTAATATATTAGGTGTATATAATGACATTATGTTGACACCATTATATACCATCCAACCAACAGGCAATATTATCTCATTGAAACTAGCAAATGGCTCCTTAAATAATTAAATCATATTATGAACATAGGTATAAAGCTCATAAAATGTAATTTTAATTAGTTAAAACTTACTTGTAAAGATGTTGTACATATTTTTTTAACTACAGTTTCACTAAATAATTGTTTTCTAAATGGCTCAATAAGCACACTTGAGTCTAAAGAATCTGGTAATGGTAAAATAACTTCTGTGTTTTCATTTGCAGTATTAATTACTGATGAAAATATTGTTGGAATCGCATCCGCTTTTAATTTAATTTGAGTTCTTTGACCCAATATCTGTAAGTATATTATCAAAGCATTATACTAGGTTTATAATACTAGTATATTTAATGTATTCTCACTTTTTCTATTTTTTCTTTATCTGCTGACAAACATTTAGGTACAGCATAATTTGTAATAAAATCTTCACGACAAAAATGTTCAGCACATACATAACTTATCTTACGCTTATAATTGTTTCCATTAACTTTTGAAATAATTTCATTCCAAGCATCAAAATTGGAATCAGGTATTTTAAACAAAGAAACATTAGGTTTTTTATTAAAACTGAAACACTGAACAACAGAACAACGACGAGGCATGTTAAAATTGTAAAACCTATATTTATTAAAATAAAACCAGAATACCAGCTACTCATAAATCATAATATAACCTATCATAGAATAATAATATTCTCTAATATTACATTATCAAGTTCATAACATATTATCAAATATATACCATACTATAATTTGACTATAAAACAAAAAGTTTAGTATTACCACGGACTAAGATAATATTATCTTAGTCCGTGGTATTACTAGTAAAATTGTATTAATTGTTAGCAATATTCGTCTTTTGGCGCCAAGTATTCAAAATAAAAAATAATCTGATATCTAGTATACAAATTAGTTGCGTTATTTGTTACTAGGCGCGCTTTTACCTCTAGTTGTACTACTTGTACTGGTGAATCCGAAACATTTGCCGACCGGTTCTCTACTCCCCCCCGGTCTATTGGTTACCAGTCCATATCATCTTAGTCCGTGACAATGCCCGGGCATTTTATACATTGCCCGAATTTTCCACTTTGCCCGTAACATATATAATATACATATATATCTAACATAAATAAATCAATGAAAAGTGTAGCCGCTGGGTTACTTCTTTTATCAAGCAAATCATGTCTTCTTATTTATTAAAGCTCATATTCTTATTGTAAAACTAATTTACAGATTGTATATATTCAATAAAAAAAAACAAAAAAAATAAATATCTTTTTATAATACGTTCAACAAGACAGGTGTTTGGAAAATCAGTTTTTAAAAGTTCTTGATTATAAAATCGACCTAAAACTATATTATTCTGACTATCTTTTATGTTGTATGTTACTGGATCTGATTGAAAAACTTTTGAAATTGTAAATAGTTCTGTTGACCATTGCGGTTTATAACCTTTAATAAATGTATATTTGTTTTTTGAAATTCTCACAATATCATTAACTTTAAATTTAGGTTTTATATTTTGTTTTATTTGTTTGAATAACTGTACCTTTATAGTTTTTGTTCGAGCTTCATGTGGTGTACATTTAATTCCTGTATGTTAAGTATTATTGTAATTATGTATAAGTTTAGATATTGAATGGTGCCAATTATATGAACCAGTTGCTGTAAAATGTTTGTACATTTTATTTTTAATTGTACGTATTATAAAACACGTTCGGCCATTGCTGCTTTTATGCCACTGTATGTAGAATAATGTTTAATATTATATTTCTTCATAAGTTCTTGAAATTGTTATAAAACTCTGTACCGCTATCTGTTTGTAAAAATTTCGGACAATTTATTTTTAATATATTTAACATGCCTAGTGTAACTTGTTTTGCAGATTTATTTTTTAAGGCATGCACCCATACATACTTAGTATATGTGTCTATAACTATTAAAATAAATTTAAAACCTTTATTATTTTTTGAATACGATTGAATATCGATGAGGTCTGCCTGACAGAGATCATCCTTGAATAGAGAAATTATTTTTCGTCTAGGAAAAGTTTTTCTAGCTGGTTTATGTAGCTCCTCTGCTATTTTTTCTAATGTTGTCATTTTCAATGAATATAATATGAATGTTTTAAACATTGTAAATAAATAAACAATATACAATTTAAATTATCCGTATTATTATTGACAAGATTTTTTTTTTTTTTTTACACTAAGTTTCCTCTCAAGTAATTCTTCTAGAATAGATATAATTTCCCAAGTAGCAATAAAATGTTTTTAAAACATTTAAAAAATATCATAACATTTTATATAAAATGTTTTCTAGATAAATATTTTTTACATATTTAAAAAATATATTAAATTGAATATTTTTAAAATAATATGTTAAAATTATTTATTATTAAATATTTTTTTGAAGAATATTTATCACATATTTCAAAAATATTTTTAAATTATTATTTTTGAATTAATATCAAAAACATATTTAAACACAATTAATTTTTTAATAACATTTTTTAAATAATTTACAAATAATACATTTTAATTAATAACAATATAATTATATAAATTATATTCAAATAATGCATTTATATAACAGTACAATATACATATATATATATATATAGAACAATGTATTGTAATATAATAACGCTGTAATAAGGTCATCGTTTCGGCGCGTTTGAGCGTGGTATACGCGAAGCCTATATAGCTGTGGCGTGGCGCGCGTACAACTACTACGCGTATTATGCGCTGCATCGAGAAGTATATTTAGCTATATTATATTCGTATTGTATAATATATATTATACACAGCACCGGATCTAAAGGGGGGGCGATCCGGGGCTCATGCCCCTGGCGCTTATCATCGAGGGCCGCAAATTTAAAATTTTAAACTTATATAAGTTTATAACCTAACCTTTTAGAGGCGCTATAATATTACGTTGTGCCCCGGGATGCATAATTTGTAGATCCGACACTGATTATACATGAGATATTGACATTTGAATATTATACATTATTCTTTTGGAAATTAAAAATTAAATTATTTTATTTATTTGAACCTATGTTATATAACAGATGTTATCAATCCTAGGTGAATTACCAATATTGTGTTACAGTCATAGTTTTTATTCATAGACCGGCACATCCTATACCAATAAATCTAATATGTGTATTCGAGTAAGTACCGAATAATAGCGAAAAATTACACGGTAATGTAGCGCCCGTTATGTATAAATATATATTTTTTCATTGTTGTACCATATCAGAGCCTATTAGTAAAAGCGGTGAAAGACATAAGAGTCAAAATGAGATAAAAAAAAAAGTCGTATCGTACAAAAGCGCCAAAATCCCAAGTACCTGTATGCCACGGTGAATAGATATTAAATTAAGAAAATTAAAACTAATCGATTTATTAAATTTATATTTGTTTGCATGTATATTATATCTTAGCAATTTATTAGTGAACATTTCTTTAATATAATATATTACATTATATATTTTTTTACAAGAAAGCAATTTACATAATTACTTATATAAAATACATATTAATTTTGGCGCGAATAATATATCGTTTTTATACCTTTGCGCTTATGTCATATTATGGCCAGTAAAATAAAGCCAGTAGAAAAAACTATCACTATAGCTATAAACAGTATTAGGTACACTTCTACAAAGGAATGCGTCACACGGTCACACTATAGATAAAATTTGTTTTGTGGGATTGTAATATTACCAATATTATTATCGTAATTTTTTATATATAAACTTGGTCATCGTCGCACGACGGCAACGGTTATTTAGTGATTACGACGTCATCGCGTCTAACGTCTAAGAGCCTTGCCACACCATGCGTTTTGGCGGGTCCGGGTAAAACGCATCCGGTCGACCGGAACAACAACTCTCATTGTTTCTAATTATAGGTGTCACACTAGAGCGTTTTATCGGGACCGGTCGATTCCTGTCGCCGACCGACCGCAACATGATGCGGTCGGGCAGGAAACAAATCGGCGGCACGTGTTATCAAAACACATTATATTATATCGTGTATGCCACACTACGCGTTTTGGCCGCTGCGTTTTCAGTAATTTTAAGTAATTATAATTTATATAATAAATTAAATACATATTCATAATTTGTATTTTATGTATACGAGTACAATATAGTTTTATTTTTGAAATATTTAAGTAGGTACCTACAATGACTTGATACAGATAAATTTATATCTTGTATTCAAAATAGCCCTTATATTTGGGAAATTGTATCAAAAGATTATATGGATAGGAATTTAAAACAAAAAAGTGTTTGTGTGATATGTGACAAGTAATATAATAATGTAACTCTACATAAAATAAGTTAGTCTACCATCCAAGAGCGTAGAGACATTAATGAAAATGAAAATATTTTGGTGTTCGAATTTGGAGACCGGCGGCGTCGGCAGGTAAGCAACGGCGGGAACGTTTTTAAGAACAAAAACGCATAGATGTGACATAGGCAATACCGTCCGGTTAAAACGCATCCGGTTTACCCGGACCCGCCAAAACGCATGGTGTGGCAACGCTCTAAGTGTATAATATACTACATAGATAAGTATAATATGATATACTATATCGCTTGGCTCGACAGCATTTCTGGAACTGGGTAATTCAGGCAACGAAAATTAATACAAATCTATTAATAGTTCTACATGATTTGATATTACATGATAATAATATTATATAATGATGTATTATCATTAATATCACCATCACGTGACACGTTCGACGAAAATAACGATCGTAAATTCGTAACCCGTCGGTGTCGTACACACGTCCACTGGTGTCTGGTACTGTGGTAGTGAACTGTGAAATTTGTGCGATTGCAATCTGTCGATGATTTCTGGTGCTAGTGTGCTACACAGTCTTCACTGAATATTATTCTTGCCTCTTGGCTTCTTGCTTAGATATTTGAACTTGAACGTTGTTACTTATTTTATAGTTTTAACAGTTTTGTATCAATATTAATAATATTATATTTGTCGTTGTGTCGCGGCCGTGTTGTGTGTAACGTCTTGTAGTTTTTACTCTGACCTTGCTGCAGAGTGTAGATGACTAAATTGTTATTTGTCAAAAACTATAGCACGTGAAAAGTATTAAGTGTTCCCGAGTCAAACCACACTATTAAGCCTTTGTCAGTACCAGTAAGTATATTAGTTATATTAATTTTATATTTATGTATGAATGATTTTAAGTAATATAATTTGTATAGTTTTATTTTGATTCAGGGTGATTCTTTTAACATTCTACAATTTTTGTCTAAAATTTTTCAATTTATATATATTTTTTTAATTAGTTTAAGTTATTTTTTAAATTGTTTTTAATGAAATAAAATGGGGATAAAATTTTCAAAAATAATGGCATAAAACTATTGTTACGTAAATACGTAACTAATCATTAATTTTTTGTTCATGACGATTTGGAAATTGTAAACTTATATTCACCTACATTCTTATAATAATTAGGTAAACACTTATAATTGATATAACAATAGTACCTACTACTCTGTACTCATGAAGTTTATATATATTATGTATTACTTATTACTGTATTAGGTATATAACAATTATAACCTAATATTTCTGATACTCATGGTATATTATAGTGGTTATTCTATAACTATTTTAATGGAAAATATTTTTGTTTTGTTAATATATTTAGTTCTTATAAATGTAGATTATCTAATTTCTGA
This sequence comes from Therioaphis trifolii, assembly GCA_027580255.1. Lineage (NCBI taxonomy): Eukaryota > Metazoa > Arthropoda > Insecta > Hemiptera > Aphididae > Therioaphis > Therioaphis trifolii. The sequence goes on from JALBXZ010000099.1 coordinate 99,728, forward strand.
AAATTGTATTGAAAAATTCAAAATTGTTAATACAAAATAAACTGAAAATAATAAGGCTACTACAGTATAATAGTAATAATAACAGTAATAAGAGTAGAATGTTAAAAAACAGTGATAACTTACTATATACATAATTTAAAATCATCTTTTCAGTTTCACAAATTAATACAAATGCCTAGAAAATTATCAAAATTTCATGAATTGTCTGACAGAAGTAAAGGAAGTTAAGTAAAGTTAAAGGAAAGAATAAACCCCTTGAACAGATTGGAAAGCGATTAGGTCAGATATTCTCTATCCATTTAGCATTTTCATCCACCGCCGATATATCCAACTTTCCAAAATTTAAAAATGCTCATTCCAATGGGCCTCTGCCTGTTCACTGCAGTGGTCTACAATATTCTACAGTGCTATTTTCCAATTTCACTATTAAAATCTTACCTCCAAATAATTGCTGTGGTACAAAAAAAGGTGATATTATAATAGTCGAAAATATTTGTTATTCTACAGAACTAAATTGTTATGTTATTGTTGGTAGAAAATTTTTAAATAAAAGTGACTTCTTCAAAAAACCCTGTAAAAGCTCTTCCTTAGGTATTTTTGAAGTTCAAAAACAATCTGTTCTCAAATGTTGGCCTATTACTGAAATAATAACCAAGTATGTTTTCTTCAAATACAAACAAAGTTACATCACTTTTCCACTACTTCATACAGCTTAAATAACCAAATACTACTAATTAAATATTATTTAAAATTTACTACCATATATGAATATCTATCTATTGTATTTTGTCTTTGTGTAAAGATTGAAACTTAGCTAGTTCAATATTGTCCTTCTCTTATATTATTCCTTAAACCTTTTCCCTTGTTATGGCTGTTATGTTATTTAGTTTATTCAGAATGTGGATATTGATACACTTAATTGATGATGGAGAAAAAGTGCCAGACGTCATTCCGAACGCATGGAAAATCGATCAATCAAGCTGCTGGTATCCAAAAAACTTAAAATCAAATGTTATAAATTCCCTAGCTCGGAAGCAAATCATGCCAGACCATAGTAGTGATGACTGGGAATATTGTACTATGCAAATTATAGAGACCAATATAAGTGAGAAATATACCTTTTAATATAATATATCAATATAGGTACCTAATAATTAATATATTATATTATTTATTTTAAATAATATATATAATGACTTCAAATTATTCTTGAATAAATTAAAAATTACCTTTATTGTATTAAGTATTTTTTTTAGGGATTCTTATTTATGTACCTATATAATATAATATATAAATTATAGGTGATTTTCAAATTGGTCTTAAAATGATGGTGAAGTTGGCTAAAAATGCTCAAAATTTACATTCCGATTATGAGCAGCGGGGACAAGGAAAAAGAACCAAAGCGTCATCAAAGCGTTTATTCGACAATTTAGATAGCGATTGTTCTATTGATGAAGACTTTGAAGCATTAAATAGTAATAAAAAGTCAAAAACACACAACTTATCCGTATCATTTCCTGATTTCCCTTCAATCGTAAAAGGTGATAAAATGCAATAACTAGTTTAACTCAGATGAAATGATCATAATGTTGAGTTATGTTAAGTATATTTTTTTATAATATTATAATTTCTACAGATAATACTAGTGATGACACTCTTCTAAGCACTTCTAATTGTACACCAGCAAGTAAAATTGTATTGTCAAGTCAAGATATGTATAACAATGAAACTTCAAAGGTATCTACTCCAACATGTTCTACAAGTAAGTCAGATGTTAAAATGTTTTTATTATTTGAGTGTCCCGTAGTTATAATATTATTGTTTTATATGACTTAAAATATTTTCTAGGTAATATATCTACATCAAATGCTTATCAATGTAAATTAGCAAAAAAATCACATTCTTGTACTTTTCAAAATGGTATTATTAATGACCAAGAAACACTGCTACTTGCTATGGCCAATCAATTATGTAAATTATCTGGTAAGTATTAAAAAAGAGTTAAATTAACCATATTGCATATAAATTAAATATTTTTATTTTTATCATAGCCGAAAATAAGAAAATAACTTCAAACATGTTTTACATTAAACAAGAATTAAATTCATTTATTGAGAATAAAAAATCGTGCCATTGTGAAGAGCATGAGCCAACCAGTTCCAGTGCTAATGAAAATGTACTTTCACCATTCCCTTTAAAAAATGAAGATGAACTTATGCTAATTGAATCAAAATTAGTGTCTGAAGATTTATCATTCACTAATAAATTGGTATGTAAATACAATTTTAAATAATTTGTTGTTAATTTCAATCAATATTATGGTCTCCATGTAATCTAATGAATATAAAATTTGATATTTACTATATCAAACTATATTTACTATATAGGTATTTGAAATTATAATTATAATAAATATATTTTTATATTTTTAATTTATGTAAGGGGATTAAATTGTCTTGGTATAATATACTGAAATACAATATAATATTTGATATTCTACAATATATTATATATATTATTCAGTATTTAAATAGACTATTACATGTATTTAATACATATTATGTATTAATTGTATACAAATATGAATTTTCCTTTGACCAATTAAACCCTTAACTTGAAACATTTTTATAGTTTATGAAAACAGAAATAATCATTTATGTATTAAAATTTACAATATGTAACATTTCCTCTATAATTATTTTATACATATATTTTATAGGTAACTTCATTTGTATTTGCCTCAGAAGGAAAATCAATACAAAAAGTCACAACGAATTTGCTAAAAACCATATTTTCTTATGAGCTAGCTTCAGAATATAGTTGGAAAGGCCAGAAAAACAAAAATTACATACTTTGAACATTTTTAAAGTTATTATAGGTAAATATAAATTAAATTCGTTAAGCGTTCATAAGATGTTTAATTTTTCATATTTATAAATTAATTTTTAATTTTTTGTTGTTTTTATTGATTAAAGATCTAGAAAAAACATTAAAAATGTATAAATCTGAATCAATATTATATTATAATATTATTTCCAGCATACTAACACTTACATTTTTAGTTTTATTTAAAAATAATTAAAATATATAAAAGTTTCTTTAAAACTTAAAACTCAAAGAAATTTAAGTATCAATTTACTACCTAGTTTCATACCACAAAATGTTTTTTCTTATTTTTTTAAAAAAAATATACTTATAAGATACATAATTTAACTAATTTATTATATTAGATGCAGTCGGCAAGAAGTTTCCCAAAGAAATTAGTGTTAAATGTGCTGTTATTCAATCAATTCAAACATGGTTTGCAAGAGCGCCCTATCAGTAAGTGTTTTTGTATTATTATTATAATGTATGCAGTAAAACCTCCTTCAAAGGACATACTCTAAGACGAAAACTATCTTATAGCAGAAAATATCCATAACTATCTATACATATTACATATATGCAATACTATATTTATGAAAAACTTTATATAAGGAAATGTGAGTTGGAAGATTTACTGCATTACACTGTTTTTGAATGAACATACATATTATTATTATATTCCTCACCTAATTACAAATAAATGATTCCTTACACTATTATGATATCATGTTAATCTATGACCAACTATAAACTGAACAATTAATGACCTATGGACAATTAATAACTGGTAACACAATCTGAATGCAAATAACAATTTAGGGAAATTAAATTTGCTACTGTCAAAAACCATATAGTTATACTTGACATTCTCTTGTGAAAAAGAGAAAATGTATATCAGCCATTAAAAATTATTTGATTTAGTATTGTTAAACTTTTTATACCCTTATTTTTATAAATACTTCTAACAAAACTATTTTTGTTTTTACATCTACAAAATAGTATTTGAGTATTAAATTTCTGTTTTTATTTTAAATCTAAACAAAATGCAAACATATAATAATTTTAAGATGGTGTATCATTTAAATGTTTGTGTTTAATATATTTATACTTTTTTAAAGGATTGAAGCCGTATTAAAAAAAAAAAGAGGATAGCACTGGAAACATCACAGCTGATAATCAAAACCAAATATCACCACCACAGCTGCGAAATTCTGACAGTCAAAAACATGACGATCAAGCGGGCATATAATGCACTAACATTTTAATTAATTTTAATTTTAATTTTTTTATTTTTTTCACACAGGACCAGAATTAATTATTATTTGTTATTTTAATATTATAATTTTACTAATAAAGGAGTAATGAATATTATGTTCATATTATGACTTTTTTTCTTATTATTTATAAACAATAAACACACCATTCGTACTAATTAGTATATTACTTCACAGAATTAAAAAACATTTGATAATATTTAAAAAATGTTTTTTCTTCACAATTTTAGTGTAAAAAATATTTTTAAATGATTTATAAGAATATTTTTAAAATGATTTATAAGAATATTTTTAAAATAATTTGGAAATATTTAAAAAATGTTTTTAATAAACATTTATTTCATATATTTAAAATAATAATTTAACATTTTATTTTCAATGGAAAACTGGCCATTTAAACATTTTATTAACGTTTATAAAATAACAAATAAACCTTTTTCTATCATTTTTTAAAACATTTAAAAAATATTTTTTTGTTGCTTGGGTTCATTATTAACACCTGTATTGCCAGCATTTTGAGAAGATATTAAAAGGTTTAATATCGTGACTAATTCGTTCGGATCGTCATAATAAACTAGCTGTGTGTTAGGTATTACGTCTTTATATAGACTTGAACCTATTTGATCAGATTGTAACGTTTTCCCGAAATCTATTAAGTCCGAGCTATTTCGTAATTCTTCTATAGAATGTAATGAACTATTTTCTAGTGATAAGTCGTCAAGAGATTTACTAACGTTTAATTTATCGTTAGACTTTGAGTACTTAATTTTTTTGTTTTGAAGTGTTGGACTGATTAAAGGTTTACTTCGTTTTTTTATTTCATTTCTATTATCAGACTCTTCTATATTCGGCATTATATTTTTGTTATTTAAATAATTTAAATAATTTAATTCTTTTCTGATACGTTCGTACAGAGGCTTAACAATAGAAATCCATTTATTAGCACTATTGGCTTTAGGTTTACCATCTGACTTGAGGTGAACTTTTGTAGATTTTAAAATGTCATAATATGCTTCGTAATCATCATATTTACAATTTGACGTATTTTTTTCACACAATAAAGACCAAAGACCACGAGTCTACGGGTAGCTCTCATCCAAAACCTTTAAATTATTGTTACTGATGGTTACAGGATAATTTGATATTTTAAGTTGATCATCTTTTTCATCATAATGTAACCCAAACGATTTGTCATAAGTTCAACTTTGAGGAGAAGCATTTAAAAAGTGTTCAAAGTCTGATGATACACCCTCTTCTTCATTACTATATCCACCAATATTAATATTTTGAAATTCTGGTTCGTTGTTCATATTTATTTTTTCTATAATTGCATTAAGGGGGTCAGTTATTGGTTTAAATGTTTCACGAAAATAATTATTAGAATCTATAACTTCTAAAGTCTAAAACTTTACGTTTTATGTTTTTCTGACAGGATATTAAATTATTCAATAAAACTTTTTTTTCACTCATTTTAAGTAGAAATAATTTAATGTTGAATGTTTGTACACAGTCAGTCAAATGTTGTCAAACCAAAAACTCTATAAAATCTATATCTGAGGAACAATGATCGTCGAATATATGTCACAGATTTTTATCATCTTGCTTAAATACTATTAAAAAATGTGTGTTGTCTCTTACTAACTGTAATATTATTAATAATATGTATATTTTCGAATATGTCTGTGCCAAGTAAAAAATAGAATTTGCACCAGAATGTCTTCCCATACTGAAGTAATCACGAATAGGTGTCTGATTATCACAAATTACATCATCGAATATAAAAATTGAATTTTTTTTGACTTAACTAGGTTTTATAACTTGATCCGCATTTGTAAATGTGTAAAAATTAATACCTTTACTACTATCCATCAAATTGTTTAATAACACATATTTTTCTATATTTGGTGTTTTGGAGTATAAATAAATGTTTTCAAATTTTACACCATTTCTATGTGTTATAAGATTAAACATAACATTTGTTTTTCCGGATCCTGAAGGTCCTACAAGTATTCCGCGAATACTGTCTGGTAACAATGATCCATGCCTTGACGGTCTTTTAGTGATTTGTGCATCTACGTTTTTAATGTTTAATTTATCTTTTTGATCGATTAATTTCATTTTTAATATAAATACTATGTAATTTTAAAACATAAAACCAGTTATATATAATGCGTTCAACTTGTAAGCAAAAAAATGTTAAGACTGGTAGAGGTTTCTTAAATACTGTTATAAATAGACTTCCATTCGAAGTTCATGTACCCGGGTATCAGTTTTGTGGACCAGGTACAAATTTAAAAAAGAGATTAGCTCGTGGAGATAAAAGAATCAACCCCCTAGATTCTGCTTGTAGAACACACGAAATTGCTTACGAAAACAGTAATAATTTAAATATTAGACATAAAGCCGATAAGTTATTAGAAGAACAAGCTTGGGAAAGAGTTAAAGCAGGTGATAGTTCTAAAAAAGAAAAACTTGTTGCATATGCGGTGGTAAACGCTATGAAAGCTAAAAGAAAAATCGGTATGGGTTATAAACGTGTTAATGAAAAAATGTTGCTGGCGGCGAAGAAAAAAAATAAAAAAACGAAGAAGAATGGTAAGAGAGCAATTTTAACACCGAACCAGTTGGGAGGTGCATTACCGTTAGCGTCAATATTAGCAGGGTTATCGGCTTTAGGAAGTTTAGCTTCTGGTGCTTCAAGTGTATATTATGCTATTAAAAATCGTAAGAAGGGTAATGGTTTATATTTAAACAATTCTAACGGAGCAGGTTTGTATTTGAATCCGAAAGGCTTAGGTGTGAAAAAAAAAACGATGAAAAATTAGTGTTGCCCGACAGAGCTCTTACCAGTGAAGATATTATAAAATATGCTTACAAGTTGAAAATTAAACATTTTCGTGGTGTCTTTTCACGAGACAACTTACCTAAAAAACTGTATAAAATCGAGTGTGCAATAATTAATCTAGACTCCTCTTCTGGCGGTGGTACTCACTGGGTTAGTTATAATCGGTTTAAAAATAAAATTATTTATTTTGATCCGTTTGGTGATCTTGCTCCTCCGATTGAAATACAAAATTATTTTAAAGGTCAAAATATCTTGTACAATTATACAAATTATCAAAAATATAATACATATATTTGTGGACATTTGTGTATTGAGTTTTTGCAATGGATGAACCAATTATTGTGAGGATGTTGGGTAAAAACGGTTCGCTAACATCAACTTTTTCTCCTGTAATAAATGTACATGGAAGTTCTGAAATTGCTCTCGTATATTTAAAGTCAACTTATGCTTTTCCAAATAAGGATTGTGTTCACATAAACGGAACAAATAATAGTATGAGAATATCTAATGGAACTAATACGTTAGAAGTTAAAATCATTAATGGTCATTACACGATTCAAGATATAAATAAACATATTTGTGATATAATTGCAAAATCTACTTTATTTAATAATAACGTTATTATATTTAATCTAACTAGTATAGGTTATAAATGTAGAATTAAGTGTAACTTTGATATTGATTTTAATGTTGAAAACAGTTTAGCAAGCACGTTAGGGTTTGAAAAAAAAAATATCATGGTTTCACTAATGAAAATTTAAATTTATATTATCATCAATCAGGAAAAATGGAATACAATATAAACAGTACTAGTTCTATAAAAGTCATGTGTAATATAGCTAAAGGCTCATTAGACAATGGACAGCAATCTCATTCAATATATGAATTTTTTCCTCAACTGATTTTAGAAAAAGAAATAGTCGAATCACCGAATAATTTAATATATTATAAACTCAAGACAGCAGTTATTAAAAAAATAAAAATTGATTTAGTTGATGAGAACAATAATCCTATTCAAAACTCTGACGAAAAAGTAACGATTATTCTACATATTAGAACTATTAAATCTTAAAAAAACGGTGATATGAACGAATCAATTACTGTGAGCTTGTCTGGTAAAATGACATCTTTTTCATCAACTTATTTCCCATCGATAAATTTGCAAGAAACCTCGGAAATCGCGTTATTATGTTTACACACGTCATATAATACGTTTCTGAACGTGAACGAGACGAATAACAATATTCGAATTATTACACCTACACATAATTTAGATATTAAACTCCCTTTTGGCTGTTACGAGATTGAAGATATCACACATTATATTTCTAGCGAAATTCATGAAGATAATGAACGTATAAACAGTGTGATGGATAATAATAAAAAATATTATGACCCTATAGATTTTAATATGAACACTGATGTCACTCGTATGAAATGTGTAATTAATTGTAACTATTCGATTGATTTTACAATCGAAAACAGTCTAGCGAGTCTATTAGGTTTTAAAAAGAAATTGTATGGAAATGAAGGTGTTACACATTTTAGAGCATCGAAAAATATTGATATAAACGCTGTTAATTCTATAAAAGTCTTGTGTAATATAGCAAATGGTTCATTCGATAATGGTATACAATCTCACTCGATTTATGAATTTTTTCCTCGTGAAAGGTCGGGTGCTAAAATAGTCGAGTCACCAACAAATTTAATTTATTATAAACATAATACTCAAGTAATTAATACTATAAATATCAGTTTAGTTGATCAAGAAAATAATCCTATTCATAATTTCGAAGAGAAAATAACAGTTGTGTTACACATTAGACATTGTAAATCTTGAAAAAATGGGTTTAATATTTAAGAATATAAAGCAGTTGCAAGCAATCAAACCGATCAGTTGTTCAACAGAATTACCATCAAAAGTATCGAAAAGAAAACCAAGAAATATAAAATTAACTCGTAAAAGCAAACTGTCGCCGCTGTCAGCTCTTAATAATGAATTTATCACAAATAAAAATTAAGGGTGCCTTCACGACTTAAGAAAAATAAATAACAATAATTTAAAATGAATTATAAAATAGTTTATTTGGCCGGCTTGGCCCAAGAATAATAATAATGATAATAATAGAAATATAACAATAATTGTATGGCCGGATTGGCCCAACAGTATAGTAAAAATAAATGAAATAATAATAATAATTAATTAACAATGTTAGGCCCGTCGGCCGTAACACAAAAAATCACGTGGTCGACCAATACTCACATGTGACTTTGGTGAGTGGCGGATTCTATCCCAACGCGGGCCGTACCGGGGAACGTAAGTATAATAATCTAGTTTAACAATAAAAAATACAGCCCCGCGTACGTACGACCACTCAGACAAAGTCACCCAAGAAGACTTCACAACAAATAGCACGTGCTGCCGCAGCCGGACAACGCAAAACAGTATACCACGTTATTCACAAACACGAAACGATATCTGGCAATAATTTGACCGACCTAAAGGCGAAAACAATTAAATGTTGGGCAAATAAATGCGCTAATATTACCAGTAGACCGATTCACAAGACAAAAGACGAAAACGTGGTATGACAAATTGGCTGCAGACAGGAACTCAAAGGAACGTAAATTGACGGACGTGTGCACACTACAACATGACATGAACGAGAGAGAATAAGTGCCGACGACATTCACGACGAAAACTACGGCCGTCGGACACCACGAAAACGAAGATAATTTCTCAGTGCCACCACAATGAATTGAAAACACACGAAATTAAGAACTTTCGGTGACACTGGGCGCAATGACTTTTGGAATTCACGAAAACATAACCGAAAATATTCCGAACGCGCACAGGCGATACGGAATAACGAAAACAATTAAATAACGGCACGCGCACACGTTGGGCCGTTATCACACAACAGCTGATGCAATTGTCGACGGCACCGCAACGTACGCACGATGCGAACCGTTATCCAAACACGAAAATCAATGAATAAACCAGACCGCGCGTCGGCGGGAACATTTAACATTTAAAAATTGTTTGCGGAGCGAACACAAACAAATATTAAAACAGTTAGGATTCAAATTAAAACAAAATGCCTGATAGTAATATTTTAGATATTGATTCGAATTATAATACAGATTCGAAAATTAGTAAAATTGAATATCATTCATACATTCCGTATACAAATTCTTTTAAACCTAACGATGAAATACGAATCGGGGTTCAACAAACAGATGTATATCCGTATTTGCATGAAAGTTTCCTTTGTATCGAGGGTAAAATAGAAGATCCACTCAAAGTAAATTTATCAAATAATGGATTATCGTTTCTATTTGACCAAGTCCGATTAGAGATTAAAGGTGTAGAAGTGGATAGAACCCGTGTACTCGGAATAACCAGTTCTTTAAAAGCATATTTATCATGCACTTTAAACAATTACTATAGTTATCAAAATGCAGGTTGGATTTTACAAGATACTAGTATAGTGGAGAATTTAGTTTTTGTACACCGTTAAAATATTGGCTAGGGTTTTTTGAAGATTTAAAAAAAATATTGATAAATGCTCGTATAGAATTAATTTTAACGAGATGTCATAATGATTTAAATAGTTTACATACTATATCACTTAATTCAGCAACAACCGGTTCTATAACACTCAATAAAGTAGTTTGGAAAATCCCACATGTTACTGTAAATGATAAAGAATAGAGGTGGGACTTATCGTTCATTAAGGTGAACTAGTTCGGTTGTTCATCGTTCATTAAATTGAACTAGTTCATCGTTCATTTGTTTGACGATTCATTCGTATGAATACGTACTCCGTATCAATGAATCGTATCGTTCATGAACGAATAACGATTAATGTACTATATAGTTCAATTAATTGTTACTCCGTATCAACGAATCGTTCGTTCATGAACGATTAAGGTGAACGATATGAACATACGAACGATATGTGAACGATATGAACGACTCGTTCTTAAAAACGTGAACTATATAGTTCATAATTTCATATCGTTCACTAAAGTGAATAGTTCAATTGAACTAGGTCGTTCATGAACGACACATCTCTACTCCGTATCAACGAATCGTTCATGAACGATTAAGGTACTAGCTCGTTCGGGCGATACCCGTTTCCACCAAAGTGTACCCTTTCCCTTTTCCACCAATATTCGTTTCCACCAAATAAAAAATAAAAAAGCTGGTAAGTGAGATGATGGTGGTACAAGTTCGTCCTTCGTCCCTTCGGTCCTCGAACAAGATAGTGGTGATGAATGTATTAAGTTTTAAAGAAATGATGGCTCATTTCTTTAGTATAAAACGATTCTGAGCAAAGCTTCAGTGTAATATAATATATTATTATTTAAATACTGTTTACGTATTTTACGGTTATTTGTATAATTTTTTAAATGCTTGGAAAAAAAATCTTGAGTCATGATTATTCATATTTTTTCGGTATTGATAGTTTATTATAAGGGTAAACTTGTATTAAAATTTCAGAACTTTCTAACAAATACTCAATATTTCATTAGAAATAAACTTAAAAGAAATCAGACAATATCGTAAAAAATCGTATAATAATTTATTAAAGTGTGTATAAAAAAAATACTGAGTCACGATTTTTGAATTTTTGTTAGGATAATTAGGTAGGTATATGAGTAAGGTCATATTAAATTTTCAAACAGTTTGGTAAATTAAAAGTTCTATATTTAAGTCAAAAGTGCTATAATTGTTCTGAAAATGTTGTCCAATATAAAAAAGTATGTATTTGATATTGGATAAAATTTTCAAGTTTCTAGCTTCAATACTTTTCGATTTATGACTAAATACCTAAAATCTGAATAGTGAAAATACGAGATTTTACGGCGGATTTTTCCGATTTCACCGTTTTTACTCAATTTTTCGATCGTTATTCTTGATTACTGGAAAAACTATGGAGATTTTGGAAAAATGACCTCTCTAAAGTACCATCTCAGTTCAATTTCGAATCTAAAAAGTTGCTGAACGAAACTTTTGGACAAGGATTTCTATACGAAAAAGTGTTTACAGAAAAAAAAAATAAACATCATTGTAAAACCATAAGATCCTTCGCTTCACTCAGAATCTAAAAACTATATAATAATTATCTGTATATATAAAACAGTAAGCTGATTGACTGCTATTAACGCACAGCTTAAACCAGGGGACGGATTGGACTGAAATTTGGCATACAGATAGCTATTATGGCGTAGGCATCCGCTAAGAAAGGGTTTTTCAAAATTCAACCCCTAAGGGGGTTAAAATGTTGAAGACTAAAAATAGAAAATTCCGCCAAGCCGGAACCGTTGAAGCTATGAGTATGAAATTTGGTCAGTAAATTCTTTTCATGCTATAGACATTCGTTCAGATAATATTTTTCAAAATTTAACGCCTAAGAGGGTTAAATGGGTTAAGAAAGTATAAATATGGAAAAAATCCCCATGCCAAAACCTCAGTATTAGAACACAACCTAAATGTGCGCATTCCACAGGTCACTCTCGCGAGTTGTTAGTAATAATTTTGGTATTGTGAAAAACTATTTTCTCACAAGTCTATTTGATTTTATTATTCTAATAATGAGTAATAACATATACTATGAATTATAATAATACGCAAAACGATACAAAAACATACTTTAAGACATAAGTAATAAAGGATATATTTTATTTCAAGATATCTATCTTAATCAATTTGAATTTTATCGAAAATAGAAGTACTCGCGACATCGCCTTAGCTGTGGCATCTTCTGGAATCGCAGCTACACTGCTCGTGGGTGGTCGAAAGGCCCATGCTACCTTCAAATTACCACTCAATCGTCTCAATCTAACAACTGCGGTCACTCTCTTTTGTAATATATTAAAACAATGTAATTTAGCGGAAGTTTAAAAAAATACAAAAATAATAGTGTGGGATGAAATAACAATGGCACATAAGGGTGGTGTTGAGGCTTTAAATAGATCTCTAAAGGTTAATAGGTGGTGAAACGGTTTTGCTGACTGAAGACTTTGGGCAGACTCTACCAGTAGTACCAAAAGGGACCAGAACTGATTAAGTCATGTCTTAAAAGATCTACTTTATGACCTCAGATTAATATACTCAAGTCTGTCAAGTGATTTTGCCTGGTACAGATAATTTAACTACATCAACAAGATTTGAAAATGCATCTTCTTGTTGTTCTTCTTATCCATCACTCTTATGGAAAAATTTTGATAAACAGTATGAAGTAAGTCAAATTGCAATCAATTCAACAGCAACTGGCATTATTGAATTGGACAGATACCTACAGGAACCACTTATAAGCAGATGTGAGGATCCCTTGAAATGGTGGACCGCACATAAGGCATTGTATCCACGTATGTTTATAATGGTGAGAAAACGGTTATGTGTAACAGCTACCTCAGTTCCATGGGAGAGATTGTTCAGCAAAGCAGGTATGGTCATAACAGAAAAAAGATCTCGAATGTTACCATCAAAGTCCTCACAAGTATTATTTTTAAATCAAAACTTATAACAAGTTTATAGCTTTTCACTTTAAAGTTATCAGATTTATGTATTTTTTAAAGTATTGACCACAGTTATTCTGTTACAGTTATAATTTTATATTTTCACTTTTTTTATTTTTTCATGTTCAAAGTATTTATTGACAATATTTATGTAGATGCAATATAGTTATTATAGTCTTGTTTTATTATGTTTTTATTTGTTTTAGATAATTTTGAAATGTTGATTATTATAATTATTATATTAGTTTTGTTTATTTTGAAGTTTTGACTACAGATAATCTGTTATATTTTTGTTGTTTATATTTTACATTGTTTTTAAGTTTTTAATAGTTATTCTGTTCCAATTTTTTATTTGTTCCTATCTATACTTGAAACTTTGATTATTATTAAATGGTTTTTTAATGTATTGAAAAATGTTGAATATTATTAATTATTATTCTATTAATGTTTGTTTACAAGTGTTGAGTTATTATTTTATTTTTATTTTAAGTATACAGTTACAGTATTCAAATTAATTGTAGAGTCAATATATAACACCAAAAACATATTAACTCTTGGTGTATTAGCTATTGTAAACACTAATTATCACATAATAATATGTGTACATAGACCTGCACATTGTAAAAATCACATTTTGAAAATATCAATCTTACTCAAATTTATGTTACTTTTAATGGCATACAATGACTCCAAATTAATTATTAATTTACACACTGTACCTATACACGTTTGATATAATATATAATGTGTAAACATTATTTTGTAATATTGGTTTAACTTACAATTTGTCACAAAAGGTTATTTTGTAATTTATAATCATTGACGTTGGTCAGTGCCCAGTGGTGTCGCTTGCTTCAGTTCACTTCACCATTTACAAATTACGTTTTTTTGATTCACATAAACGAACGATTCAGTCGTTTCATCGTTCATATTATGTAATATATTGTATTACTTAGCGTTCATACAGTTCATAGCAGCATTGATTATAAATAGTATAGATAGCTCACTGCAATACAAAATACGCTGCGCGTTAAATGTAGGGATGGCAACGATATATCGATATATCGATACATGAAGTCGATATATCGAGAAATTTTATATCGATACAACCTTACCGATATATCGTCTCGATATTATCGAGAGTCTTGCGATATATTTTAATTTTTAATACGATAGATATATCTTTTTTTTTTTTTTTTTTTTTTTTTTTTAGCATTATTAGAAAAAAATTTCCGATATAAATCGATATATCGCTTATTAGAATATATTATTTTATACTTTAATACCAGTAACAAATACAATTATGAATTATTTGGGTTTTTATATATTTATAGCTATTATAGCAGAATGTTTATATGTACATCTTACTAGTTCTACTTGATTCCATTGAAAGTAGATAAAGTCATATACTCATATAGCCATATAGGTATATTTTATTTGTACGGCCGTACGGTTCCACGGAATCCTACTATTAAACTATTATGAGAATGCTGATAAGGCGATAAAGCCATGAGCCCATGAAGCCATTAGCCTATAAAGATATGAGTAATGAATATTGCCATTTACTCATATTAATCGTTACCATTTCTTCGTAGTCCGTAGACCGTTGAACACTGTACGAATATACGACTATTTTTTTGTTTTGATTTAAGATTTAACTGTTTAATGTTTTTTGGCTGTACTTTACAATCGAAATATTATTTGCATTATTTTGCAATTTGTATCATTTTTTATTTGCGTGATTATCTCTATATATTCAAAAAATGCCGCCGATAAGTGATGTTTGGAAACATTTTACTAAAATGAATAACAACTTGGCTGTGTGCAATATTTGTCGTAAACGGCTTAAGACATCTGGAAATACGTCCAATTTACGTAACCATATGAAAACGCATAATAAATCGTCATCCCAAGGCCAAAATACCCAAAATACCCAAGATGAAGATCACCCAATCAATGTAAGTATTTGTTAATTAATACTTATTAATTATTATTAATAATACAAATTATTCCCTTAAGAGGACGTGATACCCGCATGTGTTGTCTCCGTCTTACAAGTGCGTAACATACCACATTTTACGGTCGGCAAAACACGTGTAGCTCCGTTAGATTAAAAATGAGAGTAAATTTACCTCTTATAAAATTTAAAGTTAATATTATTATCTAGACAACCTCATATGTTTTTTATATCATATTTTAATTTTAGAGCGAGTTATGAGAGTTATAAAATTGGAAATTGTTTGTACATCTTAAAATACTCATAACTCACTTTAAAATTAAAATATAATAAAAAGCATATGAGATTATCTAGATAATAATCTTACCTTTAAATTTTATAAGAAGTAAATTCACTCTAATTTTTAAGCTAACGGAGCTACACGTGTTCTGCCGACTGTAAAATGTTGTATGTTACGCACTTGTAAGACGGAGACAACACATGCGGGTATCACGTCCTCTTAATATTATTATTAGGGCTCGGTCGCACGGAACTTAATTATTATTTAATTTATAATAATATATTATTAATATTGTCTAATCATCAAATTGTACTGTAAAATGGTAAACTTGAAAATATGCTCTTAAAAATATAAAGTTTTGAAATTTATTTAAATGCAATAAAAGTTAGCTATTTTATTTATAATGATAATATAAAACATAATTAAAATAGGTTGACGCAGATATAAGCGAATCTTCTAGTAATGCTAATGCAACTACCAGTACATCTGAAGCTGCTTCTACTTCTGGAACTACTTCAGAACCGATCAAACGACAACAGTCAATTTCACAAACTTTTACGAAAGTAGCTTCATTTTTGGGTAAATATTTTATTTTTTAAATATTTAATTATTCAATTATATTAAAACTTTAATTTTTAGATGGTGGATCTCAACATTCTATGTGTACTGAAGCTGTTATATATTACATTTGCAAAGATAATCAACCATTTAGTACGGTCGATGGTAAAGGTTTTCGATATATGCTGTCACGGATTTGCCCATTGTATAAAATACCAACTAGAAATACAATTAAAAATACATTGATGACAAATTTGATTATCTTTCAATGCGGTTTAAAGAAAAAATTGAAAATGCAGAAAATATAACAGTTACAACTGATGCTTGGACCGATACTTATACTATGAAAAGTTTTTTAGGAATCACAATCCACTTCTTGGATGGTTCGACTTTTTTGTCAGGTAAAAATTAGAATAATGACTGTTAGCGAAAATTAATTAATAATTTAAATCATTAAATCCTTAAATTTAATTCATATTATTTTAGGTACACTTGGTGTAGTAGAATTGACTCAATCTCATACTGCTGACTATATAGGAAGTCAACTTCTAAATACATTGAGTGATTGGAATATTAATAAAAAAGATATTGCAGCTGTCGTCACTGATAATGGGGCCAATATGGTAAAAGCAATTTATGACCAGTTTGGAAGAGGGAATCATATTCCTTGTTTTGGCCACACGATTAACCTTGTTGTTGAAAATTCAATCTCAAATTCCGAGGAGTTTAATCAATTATTGCACAAAGTCAGAGAGGTAGTTAAGTACTTTAAACGGAGTACTTCAGCATCTGATGAATTAAGAAAATTGCAAATAAATGAAGGTAAAATGAATTTATGATTTTTTTTTTTACAAAATTTAAAACAAAATAATATTATATTTATAATTTATGAACAAATTTGTAATGTGAGAAACTTCACATTACAGCAATCATCTTTCTCTTTATCCATGAAGAAGCCTAGAAAACGCCGTGCTAGATACACTGGCAATATAAGAAAAAAACAACTTTAAAACGCGGCAAAGACATATGCACCTCGTAATCCTTTAGTGAACAGATCTGTAGTTGCAAGGTACCAGCTAGATAATCCTGAGGTAGGCAGAGCTGCTAGATCTCGATATGAGCATACTTATCCTCGCCAAAAAGTTGAAAGACTGACACTTCCATGGAAAATAATGGTCATTTCAGGAATGTCGTACAATGCTGAGCTGGCTTATGAGGCAGATAAAACTATAGCTCTTGGTTCCATGAACCACAAGTGCAAATACTGCAATGCTCTAAAACGGAAAGAAGAAACCGGTATGTGCTGCAATAATGTCAAAGTGTGGCTTCGATCTTTTGAACATTTGCCGGAACTTCTCAACAGCCTGCTTATGGACAGACACCCCCATCATAATAATTTTATTGACCTTATATGAAAATACAATGGCTGTTTTCAAATGACATCATTCGGGGCTAAACAAATTGTAACAGAAGGATGTATGCCTACTTTCAAAGTTCAAGGCCAGGTGTATCATTTGGTAGGGAGTATCATGCATAAACCTGATCAGAATGCCCAATTTTTACAAATTTATTTTGTAGTTGATGAATCGGCGTTATATTTTACGGAGTAACCCGAAGGCAGAAAAAAGCATAGTTTTTATTTTTCTAATTTTATTTCTTAATTTTCTTATATTTTACTTTGACATAACGAATGCGGAGTGGGGATAATCCGATACCCCGTGCGATCGGCGTAGCGATTAGACAAAGACTAACTGTGTGATGTGTGGACTGTATATACGTTATAAGCTTTTTGTTATCACTCTTCGCATAAGTATAATCGGTCTTAATAAAAAGTCTTACTTATGCTTCATTCCTTCTGATTTCTGGTGGTGCGATATTTGAAAGAACTGGCAGCCATGGTATCGGCGTTGATTGTACTACTCCGCTTATTAACCGCATTGCATTGTTTAAAAGCGTATCCACTTTTCCCGAGTGTGCGCTATTCGACCATATTAGAGCTCCAAACCCCGCTATAGAATACACTAACGCGATTGTTGCCTTTCTCAGAGTAGTAGCATCTGCCCCCCATCCAGTTCCAGCTAGTTTCTGCACTAGGTTCACTCTCGTTTTAAGTTTTTTCTGTAGCTTCTCAATATGGTTCCTAAATGTCAACGATCGATCCAATGTTACTCCCAAATATTTTGGTGCAAAGTTATGGTTTACTTTTACTCCCTTCAGCTTGACATTGAGTTCCCTATTTGCTTCTTTATTATTAAGATGAAATCCACATAATTCTGTCTTATCTGGATTTTGCCATAGTCTCCATTTGTGAAAGTATCTTTCCAAGATGCTTAAGTCATTTGTTAGGGTATTCTCGCCTTCTTTCATATCTTTACACGTGTGTGCTATGGCAATGTCGTTTGCAAACTGGTATTTTTGGCCAGTGGTTTACGGTAAATCATGCATGTATAAGTTGAATAGCGCAGGGGCTAGAACTGATCCTTGTGGTAGTCCGTTATTCACCGAGCGCCACCTACTTTTCTTTCCATCCATAAACACTTGGAAATTAAAATTTTATTTTACATATTTTTATTTTATGTATACAAATACTTTTTTATAAATATAATATACTAAGACAGTCATTTAAAAAAAATTAAGATAATACATTTACACCAGTTTTTTTACTTCTCTGCTAATAGGTACATATTTTACAATACGATCATGTATTAAAAGACAATAAGCACTTACACCATCTAGATTTTCCAAAGCTTCAATTTCTATACTAACATCAACAGTAGAAGCTGTACCTAAATCGTTCTGTTTTGAAGTATCTATCACGACAATCGGAGCCTTAAACTCAAAAGTAGCTGGACTTAATATTGGTTTACCTTCATTTTTACCATAATACGATTCTTGAAACGATGCATACATATTATATAATACAGCATAATTTTTTCTATCAAAATTCAAGTTTAAATTATCGTACGGATAAACAACAGAATTTAGCATAACTATATATTTAGTTATTTTACAATGTTGAAAAAAACTAGCATCAACCCCCATATTGTTTTTCCGGTTTTTCTGTAAACCTATTATAATATATCTAGGTTTTTCTAATTTTGAGGCAGTTTTTAAATTCCAAACCACGTTTTTAGTTTTACCGAGCTCGGGGTATTCATAAGTTTCAAACGATCTGAATGGAATAAACAAGCTTTTACCTTTTTCTAGGATTTTCATTAACTTTAACCGTTCTGAATCATCTACAGTAACATGTGGGATTTTCCAAACTACTTTATTGAGTGTTATAGAACCGGTTGTTGCTGAATTAAGTGATATAGTATGTAAACTATTTAAATCATTATGACGTCTCGTTAAAATTAATTCTATACGAGCATTTATCAATATTTTTTTTAAATCTTCAAAAAACCCTAGCCAATATTTTAACGGTAAACAAAAACTAAATTCTCCACTATACTAGTATCTTGTAAAATCCAACCTGCATTTTGATAACTATAGTAATTGTTTAAAGTGCATGATAAATATGCTTTTAAAGAACTGGTTATTCCGAGTACACGGGTTCTATCCACTTCTACACCTTTAATCTCTAATCGGACTTGGTCAAATAGAAACGATAATCCATTATTTGATAAATTTACTTTGAGTGGATCTTCTATTTTACCCTCGATACAAAGGAAACTTTCATGCAAATACGGATATACATCTGTTTGTTGAACCCCAATTCGTATTTCATCGTTAGGTTTAAACGAATTTGTATACGGAATGTATGAATGATATTCAATTTTACTAATTTTCGAATCTGTATTATAATTCGAATCAATATCTAAAATATTACTATCAGGCATTTTGTTTTAATTTGAATCCTAACTGTTTTAATATTTGTTTGCTTTTACGAGTTAATTTTATATTTCTTGGTTTTCTTCATCCATGAAGAAGCCTAGAAAACGCCGTGCTTGATACACTGGCAATATAAGAAAAAAACAACTTTAAAACGCGGCAAAGACATATGCACCTCGTAATCCTTTAGTGAACAGATCTGTAGTTGCAAGGTACCAGCTAGATAATCCTGAGGTAGGCAGAGCTGCTAGATCTCGATATGAGCATACTTATCCTCGCCAAAAAGTTGAAAGACTGACACTTCCATGGAAAATAATGGTCATTTCAGGAATGTCGTACAATGCTGAGCTGGCTTATGAGGCAGATAAAACTATAGCTCTTGGTTCCATGAACCACAAGTGCAAATACTGCAATGCTCTAAAACGGAAAGAAGAAACCGGTATGTGCTGCAATAATGTCAAAGTGTGGCTTCGATCTTTTGAACATTTGCCGGAACTTCTCAACAGCCTGCTTATGGACAGACACCTCCATCATAATAATTTTATTGACCTTATATGAAAATACAATGGCTGTTTTCAAATGACATCATTCGGGGCTAAACAAATTGTAACAGAAGGATGTATGCCTACTTTCAAAGTTCAAGGCCAGGTGTATCATTTGGTAGGGAGTATCATGCATAAAGGCCCGCTCAAACCGAAGCGGTAGCGGTAGCGGTGGCGGTGGCGGTAACTTCGGCGGTATTTATCGCTATTAAATACCGCTTGACCTAATCTAACCAGAGCGAAATATTTCGCCGAGAATTAGTCAACATCGGGACACCCATACACGTGTACGCGTATTTTTGTTCTCATTAATATTAATATTTTAATTGCATATTAATTACAAATTGCTAATTTTTTTTTTAAATTTGTATTATAATATGGATATATATTTAAGTTCAAGTTCAGATGAAGAAGATTTATTACTGTTAGCAGCTGTAATAGATGATGAAGAACAGAAAAGGTACCTTAGGCTTAGTTATAATATATTAACTGCAATTGTTTTTAAATACGATTTGGGCTATTGCAATAACAAAAAATCATGTTATATTTCATTTTTAGACGTAAAAGACGAAAATGGGTTCATGAAATTAATACCAAGAGAGAAAGTTTAGGTGAATTTAATCATTTAATGCCTCAATTACAAAATGATGAAAAACGTTTTTTCATTTATTTTCGAATGACATCAAATTGTTTTGATGAAATTTTAAATTTTATTAATGAAGATATACGTAAAGAAACGACTCATTTTCGTATGCCAATACCTCCATCTGAACGTCTCGCTATTGCTTTAAGGTAGGTAATATAAAAATGATAAATAATTATTTTTATCATGTTTATCGAACCCACTTTTACCTAACGTCTATCTATGGTAGATATTGTTTTGTATCATTAACGATAAAATAATACTATTAATAATATACGTCAAGTGTTATTAGTTCATTTGTCAAATAGTAATACACGCTTATTACATAGTTATATTATTTATACATTTAGAGACTTATAGTATACCTATAAGTTTTTATAAAAAAAGAACAATTAATTTTACATAAATATAAAAAATTTACTACAACTGACAGTACACTGCATCCAAATTGTCTGCACTATCATAATTTCCGATAATCGACGTAGTCGGATTCGTCGGAGTCACTGAGGGCATGCTAAAGTGAGACGACTGAGACGAAGATGATGTTGCTGTGTCTTCATCGATTTGTTCCAACTCTAGTTCCCCGATCAATTTAGCAATTTTGTTTTTAGCTATTGCTTGCCGTCTAGCCGAAAAAGTTTTGATGGTTTTTGCGTGGCCCATCATTAAAAGTTCTATTCCATCCATAGCATTATGTGTGGTTTTTCTTTTGTTTTGAAAATGCTCTAGAACTTTGTCAATATTGGAACATTGCGAATCATTTCCAATATAATTTTGATCTTTGAACTTTTTACGCGGATTTTTAGGAGATGCAGAAAATTCGACTTCGTTTTTTTCACATGTAGATGCGGTGCAATTTATAAAATCGTTCGTATCATTATCTTCGTCTTGGGCGGGTTCGTGGACGTTGGATATAGTTCTTTTAGTTTGAGAAAAAAAATTTACGATTAATTTATATTCGAATAAAAATAATAAAATAATTACTTACTCGGCAAAACTCATATGTTCTTTCAAATATTCCATGTGAGACGCCCACTGCCACTTTTTATAAGCAGACAGGTTTTTATTTTTGGTACCATTTACACTTTGGCCCGTAGATGTTTTGTTAGCTCTCAAATGCTTTTGATACGTATCACGTAGGTTTTTCCACTTCGATTTTAACATTTCTCCTAAAAAAGTATTTATTTATTTTAGATTCTGAGTGAAACGAAGAATGTATTTTATTATTATTTGCAGATTTTTTGCGACGGGTGATTCATATAAGACAATTGGTCATAGTTATAGGGTAGGATTTACAACAGTAGGTCAAATTGTCATAGAGGTATGTGAAGCTATTATTAGACACATGGGTCCTATATATATGCCGGAACCTACTAAGGAAATTTGGACAAAATCAGCGCAAGGTTTTTTTGAAAAATGGCAATTTCCTAATTGTATCGGAAGTGTAGATGGAAAACACGTAACAATTAAATGTCCTAATAATAGCGGAACAAGAAATTATTGTTATTTAAAAAAATTTTCAGTCGTATTAATGGCAATTGTAGACCCAGACTATAAGTTTATTTGTATAGATGTTGGTGGATATGGACGAAACTCTGACGGTGGAATATTAGAAGAATCTAATATGGGTAAGCGATTAGAAGCTGGGGTGTTGAATGTACCTGAAGATAAACCTTTGCCAGGTAAAGTTGAAAAATCGCCAATGATTATTATTGGCGATGAAGCGTTTTCATTAAAAACGTATTTAATGAAACCATTCCCTAGACGACAATCAAGAAATGATAGAAAAAAGGATAATTACAATTATAGATTATGCCGGGCTCGAAGAGTAGTAGAGAATGCATTTGGAATTTTAGCAAAAAAATGGAGGGTATATGATAGGCCAATGGAAATGCAAGAAACAACTGTAAAAAAAGTTATTATGGCAACATGCATACTACATAATTATTTGAGAGTTCAAAATTGTAATAATTACGACAATGAGCTTGAAGCCGATGAAGAACCGTTTTTATTACGGAATAACATAGAAAATAATCCTAGAAGGTGTACAATTGAAGCTTTTCGAGTGCGAGAACATTTTGTTGAGTATTTCAATGATGAATAAATAATGATTTATTATTATAAATATTTATTTATTATTTTTAATAGTCTTTTTTCCAAATTTTTTTTATCATAACTATAACATTTTTAACTATTATGACTATTATAACTAATGTGACTTATATTTTTATAGATTAATAATATTTTTACTTACCGCTTTCACCGTTCATTTTAACACTTATTTCGTTATCCCAAATATAATCTTTTTTCCTCGCATCCTTGAAATCGGGAAGTGTCATATTGTATAAAACAGGATATTCTTTAACAATAGCTATTAACTTTTCAACTTTATTCGTCATTATATTATAATAATTTAAAACAATAAATTGAACTTGAATCGTGTACCTAGGTACTTGAAAATTCAACTGCATGGTATTACGATGGCGATGAATAGGTTTGTTGAATATAAAGTCAAAATATATTAGACAATTTAGTGATAAGTTTTCTATATTTATTAATATACTAATAATAAAATGTCGATATGTGTACATAGTTGGGAATTCACAACTGATTATCGCAGCGGTAAGCGAAAAATATAGTGTCTGCAGCGAAAAATAAAAATATCGCGCTCAATCTTGCGGTAACATTTTCGCCGCGGTATTAATTTCGCTATGGTGAGTGCGCTCGTATTAAAACGTATGGACATTAATTTTCGCTGCCACTACCGCTACCGCCACCGCTACCGCTACCGCTTCGGTTTGAGCGGGCCTTAAACCTGATCAGAATGCCCAATTTTTACAAATTTATTTTGTAGTTGATGAATCGGCGTTATATTTTACGGAGTAACCCGAAGGCAGAAAAAAGCATAGTTTTTATTTTTCTAATTTTATTTCTTAATTTTATTATATTTTACTTTGACATAACGAATGCGGAGTGGGGATAATCCGATACCCCGTGCGATCGGCGTAGCGATTAGACAAAGACTAACTGTGTGATGTGTGGACTGTATATACGTTATAAGCTTTTTGTTATCACTCTTCGCGATCACCCGTGATATCGAACATACCGCCCGCCTTGAAACATTGCACAAAAACAACAAACAAAAAAAAACAAAAAAAACATTTTTTTTTACTACTAGGTACCTTATTATAAGGTTAATATTAACATATAAATCAAAATAAAGAGAAAATGTTTCAAGAACTCCTCTTATACTATACAACATAATTATACAAAAACAAATAAAAAATCATTAATATTTTCCAATTAATAAATTGGTTGAAATCAAATTTAGGATGCTTTAAGTTAGTTCCCTTCGAACGGAAGTGGACAAACTTTTCGGACTGCACGAGTAAATTGGCCCTTTGAAGTTTGCAATGTGACCACCCGTACTACATTGTCAGCACCAGAATGCAATTCTACTACCTTGCCCAGCTTCCACTGCAGTGGTGGTATGTCGTCCTCTTTTATTAATACCACGGAGCCCAGCCTCACCTTTGGACCTTTTTCACCTGCCCATTTGCTACGTTGCTGCAATTGGACTAAATACTCTTTTTTCCATCTCGACCATATTTGTTGAGATGCCTGAGTCACTCTTCGCCACCTATTTAATCTGTTAATAGGTGTGGCGGTGAGATCAGGTTCTGGTATAGCCGTCAAAGAGTCTCCCGTCAAAAAATGACCCGGAGTTAAGACCGAGAGATCAGAAGGATCGGAGGATAATGGACACAAAGGACGAGAATTTAAACCTCTGTAGGAATTATAATAGTGTTCAATTCCTCGTAAGTCATATTTGCGTTGCCTACCGTTCTATATAAGTGAGATTTCATTGCCTTTACGGCGGCTTCCCATAATCCTCCAAAATGAGGGGAACGGGGGGGGGGGGGGGTACGAAGTGCCATCTAATACCTAACTCAGTAAGAGATCCTTGAATGGTTTCCATATCTTTCTCGGTGTGAAATAGTTTTTTCAATTCTAATAGTCGGCGATTTGCTCCAACAAAGTTCGTCGCATTGTCGGAAAATATATCTGAACAGAGCCCTCTTCGGCTAACAAATCGTTTTAATGCGTTCAGGAATGCTTCAGTTGTTAAATCACAGACTAATTCTATGTGTACAGCTTTAGTCGCGAAACATACGAAAATGCATATATATCCCTTGTTAGTCGGTGCGTTTTTGCGTAGACTATTTTTTATAGAAAAAGGTCCAGCAAAATCTATGCCACACACTGCAAAAGGACGGCTTGGCTCTATTCTTTGTTTAGGCAAATCTCCCATGATTGGTTGCACAGTTTCTGGCTTGGTTTTAAAACAATTAATACATTCGTGAAACACCTTTCGTGCCATATTTCGTCCGTGTATAGTCCAAAAACGTTCTCTTACGTACGAAAGCATTGCAGCTGGACCACCATGCATTATTTTTTCGTGGGCATCGCGAAATATTAATTTAGAAAGAATGCACGACTGCGGAATTAACATAGGTTGACGTTGAAGTATATCTAGTGTTTCAGTATTTTTCAATCTGCCACCTACTCTGAGGATTTGATCTTGATCTAAAAATGGGCGTAAACGGAATATCTTACTTTTCACTGATACCTGGCTACTTGTTTTCAAATCAGTAATTTCTTCTGACCAATAATATGCCTGAACTGCTCGCACTACACATTTCATGGCCCTAGATACTTCGTTGGTTTGTATTGGACCCGTTAATTTTTCTTTTAAATGACCGAAACGCAAACAATACGCGATAATGCGCAGTAATCGCGTTAATGACGAACAACGTTCGATAAACGATAAATCGTTGCTAAATGTTGAAACAAAGTTGACTGTTTTTCGTGTTTCGGGCATCACATTTTTCATCTCGACTTCGAATGATTTTGGCCAGGATTTTTCATTTTCCTTTAACCACCCAGGACCCTCCCACCAAATTTTATGATTTTGAATTAATGTAGGATCGAGACCACGAGATATTGCATCTGCTGGGTTGTCCTCACTGATTACATGACGCCACTCACTCATAATCGTTTGATCTTGTATTTCACCTACTCTATGGGCGACGAATACGTTCCATTTAGCTGAGGGCGATGAAATCCACGACAAGACTATTGTTGAATCGGTCCACCAATAACGACGACTGATCTTTAGTTTTAACTTTTTAATAATTTTGTCGGCTAACCGACACAATAATACTGCGGCGCTTAGCTCTAAACGTGGCAGCGATAACGTTTTCAATGGTGCAATACGTGATTTTGAAGCGATTAGTCGAATATCGATTTTTCCAGTTGTGTATGTTACTCTTAAATACAAGCATGCTCCGTATGCTTTTATCGAAGCATCCGAAAATCCGTGGATTTGTATTTCTGCTATGTTATTGTCGTTTATTAAGCTTCTTGGAATAACTAACTCTTTCAACGCGTACAATTTAATTCTGTACGTTATCCATTCGTTTTCTAATTCTTCTGGAAGTGATTCATCCCATTCGTATTTTTCACAAAATAGAACTCGTAAAAATAATTTTGCTTGAGTTATAATAGGGCCTATAAGTTCCAGAGGATCATATATTGATGCGATGTCTGACAATATTTTTCTCTTGCTTATTTTGACGCCATCTTCGTATGGGATAACCTTATACTGTAATACATCTGTTTTTGGATTCCACATAAGTCCTAAGACCTTTGTAGGACCATTATCGAGATCTAGAATCAAATTTTTCTCAATGCTATCTGTTCTTGATATGCCTTCTAATAAGACAGGATCGCTGGCTGCCCACTTTCGTAGCTCAAAACCTCCTTTACGTAAAATACTAATTATATTATCTCTCAAGAGTATCGCATCTGAAATCGTATTTGAACCAGTTATAAGGTCGTCCATATAAAAATCATTTTTAATAACTGTAGCTGCAGATGGGTAGTTTTCTTGCTCTTGCTCAGCTAACTTATGGAGACAGCCGGTGGCTAAAAACGATGCCGGAACTGTACCATAGGTCACGGTATTTAAACGATAAATTTGTACTTTCTTACTAGTATCAGGGCGCCATAATATTAACTGATAGTCACGGTGCGTTTCTTCTATTTGGACTTGCCGATACATTTGCTTAACATCGGCTGTTAAAACGTATTTATGAGTACGAAACCGCGCTAACAATGTCACTAGCTCTTCTTGAATTACCGGTCCTTTTAATAAAACATCGTTTAAACTTAATTTTGACGTCGTTTGACATGTACCATCAAATATGACGCGTAACTTGGTCGAATAGCACGAATATAATAATATAACTAAAAAGGCCGTTCTAACGGCCAACAAATCAATACACTAGGCAAGCTGAAATGACTCACGTGCCTATATAGAACGGTTAAAACAAAGCAATTTTAAACTAATATTCTATAGAAAGTTACCGAGTGAGAATGACATGGTTAATACCAATCTATCAAGCAATCGATGTCATTTTCACTCGGTCAATCACAATATGAGCAACAAATCAGAATTACGCCTGAGTCGGTCGACGCGTATAAATACGGGTACGTTCGGCCGATCATCATCCAGTACTTCTCCAAATTTCCAAACATCAACATTAGCACATAAACTAATTGTTGAGATTGGAATAAAGGAGAACCTAACTGACCGTCAACGGAGATCGCCGACCAGCCAATCATCGCAGAATATCAAACCGCCGAACGATCACTTTCATTACCGGCACATACGGAAGACCACAGACTCGGGATAAAGCGTTCAACCTGCGGCCAACCACATCCAGCGCCAAGAAACCGACGAGACCAGCGAGAGCGAATAAAACGCCTGTGTAGGCCGAATCATCACAGTTCCACGAAAAACGTGGGAAACCAATTATTAATTCAGTCCCCCCGAGCGCGCCTGCATAGGCCACGCTTTTCCGTACGGATCCACGAGCCAACGCCACTTGTCTGAGCGGGCAGGACGTGACCATCCGTACCTTCCCGAATTGTACTTATAATATTTATATTATTAACGTTATATATATATATATATATATATATATATATATATGTTTTGTTCAACGAATATCTTAAATTGAATAAATATTCGTGATTATTATAAAACGGAATTTAATTCATTACGTGGTGGAGATTCGCCCACGGCGGCTCCGTTACAAGAATTTTTATTTTTTTATGTTTGTACTTTTTTCGACATAAATAGGTTTATATACCATACATTAACGTAATAAAACCAAAAAAAAAAGTTTACATACGCCAAGTCTGAGCTTTAGCATGTCACCATATGGGTACACTCGGCTATTACCCAATTATTTTTTTTATTAAAATATTGTATTGAAATAATAACTATTTTATTTTTTTCACTAAATATGTTTGTATTTTATTCCAAATTCCAAAGTTATATCTTATATATAATTAAATAGTACAATAGAATATTAAAATAAAACATCTATCAATAATATAACATTATTTAGTATGATATGAAGCAAAGCACATTACACATAACCCAACATTGCATTTTAAACACTGTGTACGTCCTTTGGACGAACAATTGTCAGCCGCACATCTTCTCCTCATACCACTGGCTACTGGTATTATAAGATGGTCTCTCCCATCATACCGTGCAGCATCAGGAATTTTAGCTGAAGGTCCTGGTCGTTTAGGTAAATTTCTGTAGGTAATCAAATATGTCTTCACGATATCGCGTCTGAATTCAAGTTTTTTTTAAAGATTTTTTAAAGATTTTAACTTATAATATTTATCAGCATTTATATTGGAGTTATCTGTACAATGCAGTATACGACAAATTTCTTCAAATCTATCGTGATGCATACAATCCCGTACAATTATATTTTGCATATCAGGAGAAGTATCCCAATAAAAGCGACGCCCAGGCAAATTATTATAGCCAGACAAAATCAATATACCAACAAAACATTTTATTTCGTCTGTAGACAAATTAGTATTTGTAAAACCTCTATAAACTGCATAGTTCAATGATTCATTGATGAGCAACTAAATTACTTCGTCATCAAAAAAAAGCTCAAAAAGATGAGTGGGTGACATTCCAGAAAAAAACGAATAATTAGGTTTTGGAAAAGTACCATTGAATTCTAGATTACCTCGAATCCATTGCGGCTGTTCAACAGTTGGAAATGTAAATTCTTTATGTGTGAACGGAGGATTAGGAATAGATTCTTGATCTATTGGTCTATTGAAATCTTCTTGATTTATTGAAAAACCACCCACTCGTTGTCCATTTGTAAATTCGATTTCCGCAGATCCTTGTAATTGCCGGCCACATAAATTATCTACTAGTCCTCCATCATTGTCACCAGAATCTTCATCGGTTATTTCATTTGGGTCAGGAGGTTCAATGTATATATTTACTGCATCCAAATCGTCAAAATCATCTAAAATATTCAAAGCATCTTCGACTGTAAGACCATCTCTGTAAAAATAATATAATATACCTATAATACGTCAATGCCGTTGTAATATCATAACATATAAGACGAATGGGCCCATATGGTGACACCATACTAAACAAAGCATAACTCATAGTAGAAATAACTAATCGAAAAAAAATATTCAGATAAATGATTCTAAGGATATATTAGATGCAAAAAATGTATCACCCATTCATTAATAATAATAATTTATACTTACTGTAGCCGAATACCGGAAAAATAAAAAAAATCACTCATTTTAACACAGCGGTTGAAATAATACACTGTCAATAGATACTGTTTACGAATAAACTGAAACGAATAATACCAAAATGAATTGCAGATAACATAAAATCTGATGCAATAATAATATATAAGATATTTCTGTACGGAATTCCCCAACCGTGTTGCAAACATAGCAATACAGGTGTACCCATATGGTGACGCTCGGCGCTGATTTGTTTTAAGTGAAAAAGATCAACTAATTTGTTTTAAGTGAAAAATATCAAAAGTGTGCCAGGATCGGCATATATATACTACTCAGCAGTAATAAAAACAATTAAAATTGATTTAGTCGATGAGGAAAATAATCCTATTCAAAACTCTGACGCAAAAGTAACGATTATTCTACATATTAGAACTATTAAATCTTAAAAAAAAAAACGGTAATATGAACGAATCAATTACTGTGAGCTTGTCTGGTAAAATGACATCTTTGTCATCAACTTATTTCCCATCGATAAATTTACAAGAAAACTCGGAAATTGCGATGTTATGTTTACATACATATAACACGTTTCCGAACGTGAATGAGACGAATAACAATATTCGAATTATTACACCTACACATAATTTAGATATTAAACTCCCTTTTGGCTGTTGCGAGATTGAAGATATCACACAATATATTTCTAGCGAAATTCATGAAGATAATGAACGTATAAACAGTGTGATGGATAATAATAAAAAATATTATGACCCTATAGATTTTACTACGGACACTGATGTCACTCGTATGAAATGTGTAATTAATTGTAACTATCCAGTAGATTTCACAATCGAAAACAGTCTAGCGAGTCTATTAGGTTTTAAAAAGAAATTGTATGGAAATGAAGGTGTTACACATTTTAGAGCATCAAAAAATATTGATATAAACGCTGTTAATTCTATAAAAGTCTAGTGTAATATAGCAAATGGTTCATTCGATAATGGTATACAATCTCACTCGATTTATGCATTTTTTCCTCGTGAAAGGTCGGGTGCTAAAATAGTCGAGTCACCAACAAATTTAATTTATTATAAACATAATACTCAAGTAATTAATACTATAAATATCAGTTTAGTTGATCAAGAAAATAATCCTATTCATAATTTCGAAGAGAAAATAACAGTTGTGTTACACATTAGACATTGTAAATCTTGAAAAAATGGGTTTAATATTTAAGAATATAAAGCAGTTGCAAGCAATCAAACCGATTAGTTGTTCAACAGAATTGCCATCAAAAGTATCGAAAAGAAAACCAAGAAATATAAAATTAACTCGTAAAAGCAAACAAATATTAAAACAGTTAGGATTCAAATTAAAACAAAATGCCTGATAGTAATATTTTAGATATTGATTCGAATTATAATACAGATTCGAAAATTAGTAAAATTGAATATCATTCATACATTCCGTATACAAATTCGTTTAAACCTAACGATGAAATACGAATTGGGGTTCAACAAACAGATGTATATCCGTATTTGCATGAAAGTTTCCTTTGTATCGAGGGTAAAATAGAAGATCCACTCAAAGTAAATTTATCAAATAATGGATTATCGTTTCTATTTGACCAAGTCCGATTAGAGATTAAAGGTGTAGAAGTGGATAGAACCCGTGTACTCGGAATAACCAGTTCTTTAAAAGCATATTTATCATGCACTTTAAACAATTACTATAGTTATCAAAATGCAGGTTGGATTTTACAAGATACTAGTATAGTGGAGAATTTAGTTTTTGTTTACCGTTAAAATATTGGCTAGGGTTTTTTGAAGATTTAAAAAAAATATTGATAAATGCTCGTATAGAATTAATTTTAACGAGACGTCATAATGATTTAAATAGTTTACATACTATATCACTTAATTCAGCAACAACCGGTTCTATAACACTCAATAAAGTAGTTTGGAAAATCCCACATGTTACTGTAGATGATTCAGAACGGTTAAAGTTAATGAAAATCCTAGAAAAAGGTAAAAGCTTGTTTATTCCATTCAGATCGTTTGAAACTTATGAATACCCCGAGCTCGGTAAAACTAAAAACGTGGTTTGGAATTTAAAAACTGCCTCAAAATTAGAAAAACCTAGATATATTATAATAGGTTTACAGAAAAACCGGAAAAACAATATGGGGGTTGATGCTAGTTTTTTTCAACATTGTAAAATAACTAAATATATAGTTATGCTAAATTCTGTTGTTTATCCGTACGATAATTTAAACTTGAATTTTGATAGAAAAAATTATGCAGTATTATATAATATGTATGCATCGTTTCAAGAATCGTATTATGGTAAAAAT
This sequence comes from Therioaphis trifolii, assembly GCA_027580255.1. Lineage (NCBI taxonomy): Eukaryota > Metazoa > Arthropoda > Insecta > Hemiptera > Aphididae > Therioaphis > Therioaphis trifolii. Next base: position 132,068 of record JALBXZ010000099.1, read on the forward strand.
GAAGGTAAACCAATATTAAGTCCAGCTACTTTTGAGTTTAAGGCTCCGATTGTCGTGATAGATACTTCAAAACAGAACGATTTAGGTACAGCTTCTACTGTTGATGTTAGTATAGAAATTGAAGCTTTGGAAAATCTAGATGGTGTAAGTGCTTATTGTCTTTTAATACATGATCGTATTGTAAAATATGTACCTATTAGCAGAGAAGTAAAAAAACTGGTGTAAATGTATTATCTTAATTTTTTTTAAATGACTGTCTTAGTATATTATATTTATAAAAAAGTATTTGTATACATAAAATAAAAATATGTAAAATAAAATTTTAATTTCCAAGTGTTTATGGATGGAAAGAAAAGTAGGTGGCGCTCGGTGAATAACGGACTACCACAAGGATCAGTTCTAGCCCCTGCGCTATTCAACTTATACATGCATGATTTACCGTAAACCACTGGCCAAAAATACCAGTTTGCAAACGACATTGCCATAGCACACACGTGTAAAGATATGAAAGAAGGCGAGAATACCCTAACAAATGACTTAAGCATCTTGGAAAGATACTTTCACAAATGGAGACTATGGCAAAATCCAGATAAGACAGAATTATGTGGATTTCATCTTAATAATAAAGAAGCAAATAGGGAACTCAATGTCAAGCTGAAGGGAGTAAAAGTAAACCATAACTTTGCACCAAAATATTTGGGAGTAACATTGGATCGATCGTTGACATTTAGGAACCATATTGAGAAGCTACAGAAAAAACTTAAAACGAGAGTGAACCTAGTGCAGAAACTAGCTGGAACTGGATGGGGGGCAGATGCTACTACTCTGAGAAAGGCAACAATCGCGTTAGTGTATTCTATAGCGGGGTTTGGAGCTCTAATATGGTCGAATAGCGCACACTCGGGAAAAGTGGATACGCTTTTAAACAATGCAATGCGGTTAATAAGCGGAGTAGTACAATCAACGCCGATACCATGGCTGCCAGTTCTTTCAAATATCGCACCACCAGAAATCAGAAGGAATGAAGCATAAGTAAGACTTTTTATTAAGACCGATTATACTTATGCGAAGAGTGATAACAAAAAGCTTATAACGTATATACAGTCCACACATCACACAGTTAGTCTTTGTCTAATCGCTACGCCGATCGCACGGGGTATCGGATTATCCCCACTCCGCATTCGTTATGTCAAAGTAAAATATAAGAAAATTAAGAAATAAAATTAGAAAAATAAAAACTATGCTTTTTTCTGCCTTCGGGTTACTCCGTAAAATATAACGCCGATTCATCAACTACAAAATAAATTTGTAAAAATTGGGCATTCTGATCAGGTTTATGCATGATACTCCCTACCAAATGATACACCTGGCCTTGAACTTTGAAAGTAGGCATACATCCTTCTGTTACAATTTGTTTAGCCCCGAATGATGTCATTTGAAAACAGCCATTGTATTTTCATATAAGGTCAATAAAATTATTATGATGGGGGTGTCTGTCCATAAGCAGGCTGTTGAGAAGTTCCGGCAAATGTTCAAAAGATCGAAGCCACACTTTGACATTATTGCAGCACATACCGGTTTCTTCTTTCCGTTTTAGAGCATTGCAGTATTTGCACTTGTGGTTCATGGAACCAAGAGCTATAGTTTTATCTGCCTCATAAGCCAGCTCAGCATTGTACGACATTCCTGAAATGACCATTATTTTCCATGGAAGTGTCAGTCTTTCAACTTTTTGGCGAGGATAAGTATGCTCATATCGAGATCTAGCAGCTCTGCCTACCTCAGGATTATCTAGCTGGTACCTTGCAACTACAGATCTGTTCACTAAAGGATTACGAGGTGCATATGTCTTTGCCGCGTTTTAAAGTTGTTTTTTTCTTATATTGCCAGTGTATCTAGCACGGCGTTTTCTAGGCTTCTTCATGGATAAAGAGAAAGATGATTGCTGTAATGTGAAGTTTCTCACATTACAAATTTGTTCATAAATTATAAATATAATATTATTTTGTTTTAAATTTTGTAAAAAAAAAAATCATAAATTCATTTTACCTTCATTTATTTGCAATTTTCTTAATTCATCAGATGCTGAAGTACTCCGTTTAAAGTACTTAACTACCTCTCTGACTTTGTGCAATAATTGATTAAACTCCTCGGAATTTGAGATTGAATTTTCAACAACAAGGTTAATCGTGTGGCCAAAACAAGGAATATGATTCCCTCTTCCAAACTGGTCATAAATTGCTTTTACCATATTGGCCCCATTATCAGTGACGACAGCTGCAATATCTTTTTTATTAATATTCCAATCACTCAATGTATTTAGAAGTTGACTTCCTATATAGTCAGCAGTATGAGATTGAGTCAATTCTACTACACCAAGTGTACCTAAAATAATATGAATTAAATTTAAGGATTTAATGATTTAAATTATTAATTAATTTTCGCTAACAGTCATTATTCTAATTTTTACCTGACAAAAAAGTCGAACCATCCAAGAAGTGGATTGTGATTCCTAAAAAACTTTTCATAGTATAAGTATCGGTCCAAGCATCAGTTGTAACTGTTATATTTTCTGCATTTTCAATTTTTTCTTTAAACCGCATTGAAAGATAATCAAATTTGTCATCAATGTATTTTTAATTGTATTTCTAGTTGGTATTTTATACAATGGGCAAATCCGTGACAGCATATATCGAAAACCTTTACCATCGACCGTACTAAATGGTTGATTATCTTTGCAAATGTAATATATAACAGCTTCAGTACACATAGAATGTTGAGATCCACCATCTAAAAATTAAAGTTTTAATATAATTGAATAATTAAATATTTAAAAAATAAAATATTTACCCAAAAATGAAGCTACTTTCGTAAAAGTTTGTGAAATTGACTGTTGTCGTTTGATCGGTTCTGAAGTAGTTCCAGAAGTAGAAGCAGCTTCAGATGTACTGGTAGTTGCATTAGCATTACTAGAAGATTCGCTTATATCTGCGTCAACCTATTTTAATTATGTTTTATATTATCATTATAAATAAAATAGCTAACTTTTATTGCATTTAAATAAATTTCAAAACTTTATATTTTTAAGAGCATATTTTCAAGTTTACCATTTTACAGTACAATTTGATGATTAGACAATATTAATAATATATTATTATAAATTAAATAATAATTAAGTTCCGTGCGACCGAGCCCTAATAATAATATTAAGAGGACGTGATACCCGCATGTGTTGTCTCCGTCTTACAAGTGCGTAACATACAACATTTTACAGTCGGCAGAACACGTGTAGCTCCGTTAGCTTAAAAATTAGAGTGAATTTACTTCTTATAAAATTTAAAGGTAAGATTATTATCTAGATAATCTCATATGCTTTTTATTATATTTTAATTTTAAAGTGAGTTATGAGTATTTTAAGATGTACAAACAATTTCCAATTTTATAACTCTCATAACTCGCTCTAAAATTAAAATATGATATAAAAAACATATGAGGTTGTCTAGATAATAATATTAACTTTAAATTTTATAAGAGGTAAATTTACTCTCATTTTTAATCTAACGGAGCTACACGTGTTTTGCCGACCGTAAAATGTGGTATGTTACGCACTTGTAAGACGGAGACAACACATGCGGGTATCACGTCCTCTTAAGGGAATAATTTGTATTATTAATAATAATTAATAAGTATTAATTAACAAATACTTACATTGATTGGGTGATCTTCATCTTGGGTATTTTGGGTATTTTGGCCTTGGGATGACGATTTATTATGCGTTTTCATATGGTTACGTAAATTGGACGTATTTCCAGATGTCTTAAGCCGTTTACGACAAATATTGCACACAGCCAAGTTGTTATTCATTTTAGTAAAATGTTTCCAAACATCACTTATCGGCGGCATTTTTTGAATATATAGAGATAATCACGCAAATAAAAAATGATACAAATTGCAAAATAATGCAAATAATATTTCGATTGTAAAGTACAGCCAAAAAACATTAAACAGTTAAATCTTAAATCAAAACAAAAAAATAGTCGTATATTCGTACAGTGTTCAACGGTCTACGGACTACGAAGAAATGGTAACGATTAATATGAGTAAATGGCAATATTCATTAATCATATCTTTATAGGCTAATGGCTTCATGGGCTCATGGCTTTATCGCCTTATCAGCATTCTCATAATAGTTTAATAGTAGGATTCCGTGGAACCGTACGGCCGTACAAATAAAATATACCAGTAGTATATATGTACCAATCCTGGCACACTTTGATATTTTTGACTTAAAACTAATTTATTGATATTTTTCACTTAAAACAAATTAATTGATATTTTTGACTTAAAATTAATTTATTGATATTTTTCACTGAAAACAAATTAATTGATATTTTTCACTTAAAACTAATTTATTGATATTTTTCACTTAAAACTAATTTATTGATATTTTTCACTTAAAACTAATTTATTGATATTTTTCACTTAAAACAAATTAATTGATATTTATTGATATTTTTCACTTAAAACAAATTAATTGATATTTATTGATATTTTTCACTTAAAACTAATTTATTGATATTTTTCACTTAAAACAAATTGTTGAACTTTTTCACTTAGTTTTTCTCTAATTATTTATATTATGGTCTGTGGTCTTTTTCACTTAGTTTATTTTTAAATATTTATATTATGGTCTGTGGTCTTTTTCACTTAGTTTATTTTTCTCTATTTTTTTGAGTTATTATTTTTGATTAAATTATTAATATGGTCAATGAAGTTTTCTCTAGATATTCCTGTTTTATAATGGCCCCAAGCTAAAGTATCAATTCCATTTTCTAATATAAATCTTTTATCATCATGAGCACTGAGTGCTGTTTTATTTTGTTCAATTGTACAAATGTCATGGTTTTTTGTTCTAAAAATATTTTGTTTAACACTTAGAGATTTTTGAGTTTTTAAACATTTTTTAAATCATTATGACATATTTCTTTATCAACCACACATTTTTTTACTCCTTTAGCTTTTTTGACTTCTTTCCCTGTACTATGTTCTGTGAAGGAATATAATTTCGATCGTAGACCAATAAATTCAGCCATTATTTTACCATTAAGCTCATCTTTGAATTTCCCTATAACTTTCTTGTTAACTAATGGTATATTATAAATATTATCCAAAGGATAATCAGATGTATCATAATGGTCTATATCATTTTTCATATCTTGATAAAAATCATTCGTTTTCACTTCTATAATTAGAGAATCTGTATCACAATATAATAATCTTATTTTATCACCGTATTTCTCCTTCAAAACATTATAATAAAAATCATACATTAATTTTTTAGAAATGTCTAATATAGTCATCCCAACATAAACTGGCTGAAACAATTTAGTCGAAGTTCTTTTCATATGTATTGCAGCTAAATTTTCTGTGAAAATCGTAGCTCTATCGAAATTTGGTTTCGCAACTAATTTTTCTAATTGCGAAGCATTTGTTACTAATCTAATATCAACATGATTTCTTACATTCATCATTGTCCTACCGAAAACACTGTTATTCATCAATTTATAGAAATCTTTTTCAAAATTATTTCTAGCTTTTGTTCTAAGATTTGTGTTTAAATCAATGTAAGGTTTTAACCAAGGAGATTGGTCAAACTCCAATATTTTATGAATTTTCTCTATTCTCAAACCATTACGAATATATTCTTGTAATGTTATGTAGTGGACGACATACTTTTTTTTATCATATAAATTTAGAGTAAGTTTAGGTAATGGAACACCGTCGAATTGATTTTCTGGAGCAAAAGGGAAATCTGAATGTTTATCATGAAGTTCTTGAGGATAAGTTAAATCAACCTCGAAAATATATCCTTTAGAGGAATCTACACTAAGATTTAATATATCTGTTATTTTTTCTGGATCAATCCATTTAAATCCTCCAGAAGGTAAGGATTGAGACATTGCCCATCCATAAAGATTGTTTGCGTCTAAATATTGCAAATAAACAGAATCTTTATTTTTATTAAATTTTTCCATCATGTATTTATTGTTTGCTTTGGAATATCTAACACTACATTGAGTCATCCCTCCTCTCAATCCTTTCTCAATGAATAAATGCATATCATAATCTGTTAATAATTCCAATTTTACACCTGTTTTTCTGAGCATACAATTCCATGCAAAACCTGGAGTTGTGTAACACCACAAAGGATCTAACTTATAAGTTTCTAAAGAAAGATGACGAAAATTTTCAATAATATCACTTAATAAGAAAACATCTATCTTATTATACAACATGGTAAATTCTCTGAGATTTTGTATATTAAATGCATTCCAAACTTCTTGAGCATTTTTATAATCATCGTCTGTTATATGTTTTTTTGTAAGAGAACTATAGAAAAGTTCTTTGGGAGGTAAACATGTTTCACTATACTTTTCGATGCAATCCATATACTCATAAGGATAAGATAATTTTTTAGTTATTAAATCTAGATGTTCTCTTGGAAAATGTTTTCCGAGTTCTTTAAACTGGTTTTTCTCTAGATTATTAGCTAATTCATCTAAACTACAAGATAGAAATTTGAATGAATCTAAAAATCTTATCTCGACTTGATTTTTACAGACAATATTTGTTGTACTTTTTTTACAGAATTTATTCAAACATTTATTTTTCATACAAGCAGATGATTGGTAGTCCAAAATATTTGAAAAAGATACATATTTTTCCTCATTATCTGGAATCAAGTTTATTCTTTGATTATCGCCGTTGAATTCTTTTATAAATAAATGTGCGTCGTAACCTGAAAGGTTGTGGAATAAAACAGGAATAAATCTAGAAATTTGATGATTTAAATTACAATAAGAATGTGCAGCTCCTCTATAATTTCCAGTTAAATGATCATGGTCTCGAACTTTTCTCATATTATTTTTGAATTCAGTTTTTTTTTCCTTTTTTTTCATACTCTGTAACAATTGTGGAGGTATATCCTCCATTTTTCTCTCACAAATATGACATGTGTTTGCGTTTTTAAAATTTTTCCATTGTTTTTTAGTCAACTCTTTCATAGGAACTTTTAAATCTAAATAATTTTCAGCAATATAAAGAGCTTTTTCTTTTATTTTTTGAACAAATACCTTAGGTGCATCCAATCCAAAGTATTCTTCACTTTTCTTAAAACTCCCATCTGAGTATTTTATATAGAATACGAAACTTATAGGAGTATGTTTTTGGTATGGGTTTATATACGAAGTATTATCACAAGGTTGACAATTCTGTATTTTTTCTAACATACACTCAAAGTCTGCGTAAATCGAAACAGGTACTTTTAAAGAATGATTATAATGAGAAAATTGAACAATATTATTGGAAGGTTCAGGTAAAATGACCTTGGTACATTTATTATGCATACAGTAAGTTTTATGTTCGTTTAATTTATCTTGTGTTTTATGACTGGTTAAACACATTTTACACAGAAAACGTTTATGTCCATCTTTGGAAATTTGATCATGTCCTACTAGTTTCCATAAATCTTTTATCCAACAATAATGCTCATTATTTTTCTCTTTAAGATACAACAAATCAATATGTTTCTCCTTCTCAATTTTAGTTATTTTAAGAGGAATAATTACTGGCTTGAACTCATCAATACAATACACATTTATAGAAATATTTAATCTATCAACTATTTTATGTATATCTGTTAATTTAACAGGGAATTTAATATCTTTGAATTCTTTATCAAACACATTTTCCCATTTTTTATAATTGGAAACTCTCTGCGGATTATGTTCAGCTGGATATAATGCAGAAAGTAAGGCCCAAAGAAAACATTTATTATCCTCATTTTTCACATTTATAACGGCATGTTTAAGTTGAATAAATTTTGGAAGTTCTATATACGAAGCACCTCTTAGAGGTATAAATTTATTGATACACAATTCCAAGGATACAATTTTTTGAAGACACCACTGTGATTGTTTAATTTGAAACTCTTGCATTTCATTCGTTAATTTAGTTTTCACTCCAAGATAATAATCACTTCGATCAGTTGTTTTCAATATTATTTTATTCTTTGTTTTAAAATGTGTGTCCTTATACTCCATGGTTTCTGTACCAGTAATTTTTCTCTGGTGTATACAATGCAAAATAAAATTTACTTTTAAACCATGTTGTTTATTTAATCCTTCTTGAATTTTACCTAAAACTATTCTTTCTACATGATTCATAAATTTTATAGTATCTTTGAACCCGAAATTATTATTAATTGTGAATGTTTTAACTCTGCTGTTAAAGGCAGTATCTTTTTCCAAGATAACAGATCGATTTTTTTTGGATTTATTAAAGAGTTTTTCACTGAACTTATAGAAAACTCTATGGTCTTTAGGTACTCTTTGTTTTTTAAGTTTCTTGGTTGTTGTTATTGTTTTCTTACGAATCCTTGTTGTAATTGTATTATTAGGATCATTATTTTTGTGTTTTTTTGTTTGGCAATGTTTTGACCAATTTTTATAAGCAATATTTGTGTCACAAACTACACAGTATTTAGGATGATATTTAGTATTCATATTCATATTCATATTCATATTCATATCTGTCATTTATTATACGATATATTTTTTTATTTTTCAATTTTTTTTTTTTGTGCGGTGATTGTCGATTTATTGCATTTACACTTATTTCCTTTTAACTCAACTGAGTAATTATCGCTTGTATGACGATTGACGTCATACAAAAGATAACGAAAGTAGGTCATCCTTCGAATTAAATACTCAGTTGTTTTTTAATAATAATTATATTAGATTAATTAATTTTTTATTATTTATTTACTTATCCACTATTTAAATATTAGTTTTTTAATAATATTTATATATTATAAATAATAGATGGTTTTAATAAAAATTAAAAATAATAGTATACATTTAGAACGCCCCTTGGTTAATTCTGGTAATTTTTTATTAGGACTTAAGGCTTTAACATTTACTGGTTTACATAATTGAATCAGAATTGAAACAGATTGTATAATTACAATTGGCGGTATAATAGTTACTGTGGAGCCAGGCAGATATACAATTGACCAGTTAAACAAAAAAATTAATCCTGTTGTGATAAGTCTTTCAGTTTCAGAGGAAAATATAGTTAAAATAACATGTAATACTTACTATCATTTAGATGAGAATTTCTGCAAATATTTGAATTTAGAGTATATAAAATTAGATTACTCAAAAATAAGTGAAATAGAAATCAGGTATATTCCTGTTATCAGATTAGACAGAGATTGTATTATTAAAACGAAAGAATATAAACTTCAAGACAAAATAGAATTTGTAATTTTAAACACAGAATTTGTGATAAAAAAAGGCATTTATTCTTTAAAACAATTTCAACATGAGCTAAATAAAAATGCCACTTATAATAGAACAATAATTAAATTAGATGAAAATAATATTATACATTTTACTTCAAACATCTCTTTTATATTCGAAGATTATTTAAAAGAGATTTTAGGAGTGGAAAATTACCATTATGAATTTCGACACTCTGATGTAGAAATCACTCATATTGGTAATAAAACATCAAAATTTATAAACAATAAAATGTGGATATTAGAGGGAAATATTTATATGGATAACACTGAATACAATATAAAATCTGGTTATTATACAATAGAAGAATTAAATAAAATTATACCAACAAATATGAAAATATCTCTTTTAAATAATTATACCATATTAATTGAATCTGATAAATATTTCGAACTTGATGAAAATTTAAACAAATGTTTTGGAATAAATAAGAAAAATTTTTCTATAAGATCATATATAGGTTTATCACCTATATATGAAAACATAATTATTACACCTTTAGAAATTCATTGCAACATAATTGAAAAATCGTTCTCCTCTGTTAATAATATTCACCATGTAGAGGAAGAACTTTTATTCGTGTTTTTATTTGATTCTAATAAAATATTTGTAAGACCAGAGAAAATATTTTATGTTCCTGTAAGCTTAAAAACAATTAAAACTATAAACATCAGTATTTTCGATCAAAATGGAAACGAATTTATCCTACTCAAAGATCCAATTTTTTATCTCGATTTATTAGACCTCAACAGAAAAAATAGTTAACCAATCCTGAAAATCTTCTGCTTCATTTTGGTCTTTAAAACTAATGAATATAAACCTGGTTGCCAATATTCTAACCAACCCGGATGAAAAATCCGGATTAAGAATTTTTTCAAACAAATTTAAAAAATCAATATGCATCAATATGCATCAATATGCATCAATATGCATCAATAAGCATTAATATGCATATTGTATTTCAAAAAAAAAAAAAATGTATAATAAATGGAAAACTATAAAACACTTTTAAATTCAAACACATACTTCATCTCATTAAAAAACTTGGAACTTGGAAAAAAATATAAAGTAACAAACTTTGAAATTGTTATAACAAAGTATGGGCAAAAATTATTAGTAATTTTAGATAATAATTTAAAAGTAATTTTACCAGACCACTTTTCTAAAAAATTTACAGTTAATGATATTGAAGAAATGAACTCGAATCCAGTGAAGTTCACTTTAATTTATAAAGGTTTAGAAAAATTGAGTAATGGTTACTCAAAACATTTAGTCATTTTTGAGTAAAATACCTTTGTTTATATATATTCTTTTAAATATTCCAAGAATATTTAAAAACTCTATAATAAATATGAAAAAATATATTTTCAAGCTTTATCCTTTTGAAACCGAAACTCTAAATAAAAACGATTCTTTACTTCCTGTTCCTATTCGATGTTTAATTGTTGGAGGTTCTGGTTCTGGTAAGACTACATTGTTAAGGAATATTATCACAGAGTATTGGGTTGATTATCAACATCTATATGTGTTCTCAAAAAATCTTGAACAACCAGTGTATACAATTTTACAAAAAATATTTGATATTAATTTTAATATTGATTCGCATTTCTCTGATCAAGATATAGTACCTGTCGACGAATGTCAAACAAATAGTCTAGTTGTTTTTGATGATTGGATTTTGGAAAAAGATCAATCATTAGTAAAGGAATATTTTGTCAGAGGCAGACATAAAAATATTTCCTGTATTTATTTAACTCAATGTTTTAGCTCGAGTGATTTAAAATTGATACGTAATAATTTAAATTTTTTGTTTATTTTTAAACAACAAAAACACTACGTAAGTAAAATTTGGGAAAGTTTTTATAGTTCAACTCTATCTAAAGAAAAATTTTTCAAATTTTGTGCACTTTGTTGGAAAAAAAAATATGGATACATTTCTCTGGATGTTATAGATAATCATATATATAATAAACTAGAGAAAAAACTATGTTAAAATTTACGTAAGACGTTTATGTTTAGGTTTACGTAAGATGTTTATGTTTAGGTTTACGTAAGACGTTTATGTTTAGGTTTACGTAAGATGTTTATGTTTAGGTTTACGTAAGATGTTTATGTTTAGGTTTACGTAAGACGTTTATGTTGTAATATAATTTAGATATTTTTTTTTTTTTTTTTTTTTTAAATATATCTATTATAAATGAATGATAGTGATATTAAAAAAATTCAGAATAATCTTACAAAACAAATGAGAAAAGGAGGAGGTCTTCAAAATAATGAGATGTTTAAACCAAATACTTTAAATAATGATAAGGACAAGGAAAAAATAGAGAAAACCAAACAAGTATTAAAAATTAGAGAAAAACTACAAAATAATTTTAAAAATGCAAATCAAAGAGAAATCAACAACGAAATAAGAAAAGAAAAATCTTTCGAACCTGTAGTGAAAGTATTAAGAGACATAAAAAATGCTGTAAACAAAACAGATGTTGATTCACACACAGAATTGGTACCTGTAAAAACATCAACATTAATAGAACAACCAATCCATACAGAAAACAAACCGAAAATGATATCAAGTTTTCAAACACCAACAAGAGATGAAGAAAATCAAACAATAAAAACACCAGAAACAACACATTTAGGAAATATCGCCGCACAGAAACTCATAGATCTAAGAGATAAAGCTTTTGGAATTTGGATTTATGATAATAAAACTACTAATAAAAAAGGTCATGCAATTGGAAAATACGCAATAAGTTTTAACGGCAACGATATTATTTTAAACAAGAATCAATATAAAGGAACAGAAGGATTGTGGAACTTGTTAACAGAGTCAAATCTATGGGATGAAACAAATAATATTATATTACCGTATACAGATGAGGATTTAAAAACATATAAAAAAATATTATTAGAAACCGACTCGATATATCAAAAAAACGATAAAAAAACAGGAAAACCAAAATCATCCAGTTCTAATAAATATAATCTAATAATTAAAAATATTTGGAATGAAATGAAAAAACCATCTGAACATGTTGGAGAAGGTTTAAAATATTACACGGAAAATCCTGTAGAATATATGTATATAAATAATTTAAACCAAATAATAAATCGATTGTGTAAAATCGCCGAAGAAGAAAGAGCAGGAAATAATAATTTTCATAATGAAAAATTAGGTATGGTAACCTTTTTCAAAAATGAAATGGAAAAGTTGATTGATTCTCCAAAAAGTACAGAGTATTTGATCGAAATTATAAAATGTTTGCCAAAAAAACTAATTAAAGGGGAAGGTCTTGTCAATCATATTTTAAACAGTAAATTTATACCTGAAATACATTGGCCTACTTATAACTACTTAGGTCCAGGTACAAAATTAAAGAAAAATAAAAAACCTGTTAATAAACTGGATGAAGCAGCAAAAGAACACGATATTTACTATGAAAAAAATAAAGATACAAAATCTAGACATAAAGCTGATTTGATTTTAGAACATAAGGCTTGGGAAAGATTTTCAGATCCAAATGTGTCTTTAGGTGAAAAATCTGCTGCATGGGTTACAACAAACATCATGAAAACAAAACGAAAATTAGGGATGGGATTAATTTAAAAAAAAAAAAAAAAGAAATTGTATAATAAATGAAACTTAAACTAAATGATTATCAAAATAAGAAAATTCATTTGGCTCATGAACAGAAAAAAAATGTTACAATCCTTTTAAAACCTTATCAAATAGGTGAGGGAAAACTATATAATTTAACCAATACACAAATAAATATGCTAAAAAAAGCCAAAAAAGAAAATAAAGAAGTCCGATTAGAATTGGAATTTAATCAAATAAAAGAAGGTGGATTTCTTCCTCTTTTATTTGGTGGAATTGCAGCAGCTGCTGCTGCAGCTCAAGGAGGATCTGCTATTTGGGACAGTTATTCAGAAACTAAACATAAAAAAGCAATGGAAAAAGAAACAATTCGACACAATCAGGAATTGGAAAAAATTATTAAAAATGTTAAAACATTACATATTGGCTCAGGTTTGAAGAGAAAAAAAAAAAACAATCAAAAAGTAGATCTATCTGTTAATTTCCTTGTTAAAAAATATGGAGAAAAAGCATTGACTAATTTTGATATCTTAAAATTTACTGAAAAAAATAAATATTTTAGAGGGTGTTTCATGAGAAACGAACTTCCTTTAAAACCTTGGACAAATGAAAGTGGTATATTAAATTTAAATGATTCTAAAGAGAAAGGTTCACATTGGGTTGCATGGATAAAAGAGGGAAATTTAAAAATTTATTTCGACTCATATGGAGAATTTAATCCACCTACAGAACTTGTTAAATATTTAGGGAAAAAAAACCTACTAATATCAACGAATATATACCAAGATGATAATGATCCACCTATTTGTGGTCATTTGTGTTTGGAATTTATAAAAAATTATAATAAAATGTATTGTTAATTTTAAAGAGAAAATCTTTAAAATTTTTATACTATTACAAACTAATGAATATAAACCTGGTTTAAGATTCTTTTTTTAACCCGGATTTTTTGCCTGGTTTAGAATTTCTTTTTCAAGCCGGATTTTTCGCCTGGTTTAAGATTCCTTTTTCAAACCGGATTTTTTGCCTGGTTTAAGATTCCTTTTTCAAACCGGATTTTTTGCCTGGTTTAGAATTTTTGTTAAAAAAAAAAATATATGTATAATAAATGGAAAAAATTTTTGAAAAGTATGATGATAATATTATCCGGGCTGAATATAGAGATTTCAACCCAACTTCTGTGTTAAACCTTAATACTGAAAATAGGAAGACAATTTTCTCAATAGATGGAAGTGATTGTTTTCTAGACTTAAAATCCACAAAATTTAACATTTCCGGAAAAGTTGTACAATTAGACGATACTGAATATCCACTTAATAGCAATATAAAATTAGAGAATGGTTTTCCAAGCAAACTATTTTCCAACATCCAACTGAAAAAACATGGAACATTACTTGAGGAAATCGAAAACCCTGGTATAACAAGTAATATGAAAGGGATTGTTGGTTTTGCTTTAAATAATAACCATGGTCCTACAATAAACTCAGGATATCAATCCAGATTTAAAGGAGGAGGAAAATTTAATGTTTATGGCAATTTGTCTGATTTCGGTTTGGGTTTTTTTGAGGATATAACATATCCACTTTACAAAGGAGACATTCAATTAGAGTTTACTCGAAATCATGATCATGATGCATTATTCAAAGAAGAAAATTCTGATAAAAAAATGCCAACAGATGGAAAAATTATTATTGAGGATTTTAGGATTAGTTTTCGTGTAGTTAAATATGATAGTATGAGTAAAACCCTCTTAATAAATGAATTGGTTGAATTATCAGAAAAAAATAATTATTTCTTGGATTTTAAAACTATTAAATGTATTGAAGTAAGAAAATTGAGTGGAAAGAAGTGTACTCTTGATATTACAAACATGTATAGAAATTCTCATGATCCTTTATTTGGGATTGTAGGTTTACAAACAAACAGAAATACTCAACTAAAAGAATCAAGTAATTTTGATCACTGTAATGTTAGAAATATTTACTTTGAAATAAACGGAGAAAAATATCCAGAAGAGATGTTGAATATCGATTTCAAAAACGATAAATTTGGCAATATTTACGATATGCTTGGAGACTACAAAAAAGTTTTTTACAAAACATACCGAGAACTCCCTTTAATCTACACAGATCCAGAACAGTTTAAGAATTCTAAACCTTTATTCGTTATAAATCTGACTAGACAACCTGTGAGTATATCAGGTTCTAAACACACAGTCATTTTGAATATTGATTTTGATGGAGATGTATCAGATGGTACTGTTTGCTATATTTGTCTAGTTTCAAGTAACAAATTTGTATACGATATTATACAAAACTCAATTAGAGAAATTCGATAAAATTTAAGATTGTCTATTATAAAATGGATGGTATTTTAAAAGAAATTATACATTGTCTGAAATGTAAGAAAAAAACAAAAAATATCGATGCAAAAAAAGTTCAAACGAATAATGGTAGGTGGAGAATCTCAGCAAAATGTGTTGAATGTAACACAAATAAAAGTAAATTTATTCAACCTCTTAAAGATGAAGAAAAAATTAAAAACAACCAAAAAATAAAGGCAAAAGATAAACTTTCAATAGCTCAAGAACTTCACAAACCTGTAAGGAAACGATTTCCGAAAAGAAAAATATTTACCAAGGGTATTGATGATCTATGGGCTGCTGATCTAGTTATAATGAAAAACTATGAGAAAGAAAACGATAATTATTCTTATATGTTAAATGTAATTGATACTTTTTCCAAATTTGCTTGGTCTTATCCACTTAAAAAGAAAGACGGAAAAAGTGTATCCAAAGCTTTTGAAAAAATATTAAATGAAGCTAAAATACAAAAGCATAACCCTCCAGTTTTACTCCATACCGATAAAGGACTAGAATTTGAAAATAAATTGTTTAAAGAAATGTTAAAAAAATATGAGATTAAAATGTATCATACTCAAAATGAAGAGAAATCATCAATAATCGAACGATTTAATAGAACACTCAATGGAAAGATGAGAATACATTTCGAAGTACAAAACAATAAAAAATGGATACATAATTTACAATCCTTGTTGTATGAATATAATTTTAAAGACATTCATAGAACTATTGGAATGAAACCTTGTGAAGTTAAAAAGAGTAATGAATGTGAGATTTTAAGAAAGGTATTCTCTGAGAATAAATCGAAACAGAAAATTAAATTTAAAATTGGAGACAGGGTTCGAATTACCAGATTTAAACAAAAATTTGCCAATAAATATGATCCTAATTGGACTCGTGAAATATTTATAATAAACGAAATTGTGTATACATCTCCTATAACTTATAGAATAAAAGATATTGATGGTGAAATTATTGAAGGGACTTTTTATACAGGGGAACTCCAGAAATCTAAATTTTAATTTTTTATGTTGAATTTCAATATAAAAATTTTATTATTTCAAAAACATTTTGAAATAATTATGTTAAATAATTAGAGAAAAATAAACTAAGTGAAAAAGACCACAGACCATAATATAAATATTTAAAAATAAACTAAGTGAAAAAGACCACAGACCATAATATAAATATTTTTGAAAACTAAGTGAAAAAGACCACAGACCATAATATAAATAATTAGAGAAAAACTAAGTGAAAAAGTTCAACAATTTGTTTTAAGTGAAAAATATCAATAAATTAGTTTTAAGTGAAAAATATCAATAAATATCAATTAATTTGTTTTAAGTGAAAAATATCAATAAATTAGTTTTAAGTGAAAAATATCAATAAATTAGTTTTAAGTGAAAAATATCAATAAATTAGTTTTAAGTGAAAAATATCAATTAATTTGTTTTAAGTGAAAAATATCAATAAATTAGTTTTAAGTCAAAAATATCAATTAATTTGTTTTAAGTGAAAAATATCAATTAATTAGTTTTAAGTCA
>JALBXZ010000100.1:0-148023 GCA_027580255.1 Therioaphis trifolii
TTTTTTTGGATCTTTATCATTAAAAGACTGAAGTGGACCATTGGTTTTATCTTTTTGTTCGCCATTATGTAAAGACTCATTATTAAGATTGAACTTCATCGACTTATTGTCAGTTACAAAATTTTCTATTTGTTCATCATAATAAGGAGAAATGGTTTTTTCCTCAACTATCTTGTTAACGGATTTTGGAACTTTTAAAGACAGTTTAGTGAACGGACGGTATAGAACTGGTTGTAAATGCTTAGGTTGTGTCTCTTTTTTACCCCAATTTTCTTGAACCTCAAGATGATTTTCATTTAAAGATTCCATTCTTGGTTTCAGGCTCAGTTGCTTATATTTGCTTTCAAAATCTAGTACTCGCGTACACCTTTTTCTCCTTATTGTACATTTTGTTTGTTTGTGAACATTAAGGTTGTAGTGTCTCGTTGTTTTTACCAATCTACTGCATTTCAGTCTGCAATCACCATTTAGCATGTCCTTTTTTAATTTGTTAAAGTAAGCTTCAACTGTAGCATTACTCTGGCGATTTTCAACCCCATTGCCTACTTTGGTATTCATAATGGGTGTCCATAATGCTATAAATGGTATAAACTTATTTGTAAACTCTTGTAAATATGACTCTTCTAGATAGCCATTCATTTTGTATTCACTCTTTGTATCATCTAGTTGAATTTTGGATTTAACCTTTTCTTTTATTAACTGAAATTTACAGTACATCCTAGATTTACTTGTTAAAGATTCACATAAGAATTTATTTATCTCATCTAAAAAGTTTTGGTCATCATTGTACAATTCTGTTGTGTTTTATTGTTATATTATATGTTACATTTTAGACGATTTTTTAATATTGTTATAACTTATAAGTATTTTATATTATTTAAAGTTTTACTACAAACTGTTATAAAAAATTAATTTTTTCTATAGGTACCTATGTATTGTTATTTACCTAAATATTACTAATATTGTGTATAACATATTTTATAAAAGAATCATTTGTTGTCAAAATTCAGGCGCGGATCCAGAACATATTTACGGGGGGCATGCATATCTTGAATAAAATGTCAACCTAACTACCTAAGTCTGATAAAACAATGTAAATATAATATGTAATAAACTAATGGGTAAATACCTATTTTTATTAAAATTTCAATTTTTTAGTACAATTAGATTAATTAAATAAAATGTGAATAATTCTTAGGTTTAATTAATTTTACATGCAATATAATAATTAAAAACAAAACATTTTACACAAAATATTAAAACATTAAAAAATCATTTCATTTTTTTCGGTTCATATTTGTCAGGTTAATAATTAGAATAGTAAAATAAATGGAAATAAAATAATAAACTACTATAGGTATACATGATTAACGACGGCCACATCGACTGTGTGCGTATCGTATCGTACCTATAATATATCTACTAAATGTATATTTTTACTAATAAATTATCACTACATACAATATCGTCAATAATAAAATAAGTAGGTAAGTACTAAGTACTACAAGACGTAACTAGATATTCTTATTGTGCCAAACAAGTTTAAATGTTCAATTAGCGCTTTGACAGCGACCGATAAAAACGGACACGTACCAAACGTAATCAACCAGATAATGCATTTTATCGGCTGCCAAAAACAGACATTCTAGAATTTACCAGAGTCTACGGGCGGGGCTATCGCCCCTTGGCCCCCTTGGATCCGCGCCTGTCGAAATTAGATACTAAGTACAAGAAGTGATCATAATATGATCCAAAATGCCAATATTATTTGGATTTGACAATTTTCATATTAGTCTTAATTGTTTGGAAGTACATACTATTTGTGCCTGGCTGCTGGTGGCGTCTAATCGAATTCCACGGCCCCCACCCCGACCACGGCCACGACCACGGTTGTGGCCACGGCTATTGCCACGACCACGGCCACGACCGCGGCTAGCGGCGCCTGCGACCACTTCGGCCGCCGCCACCTCTTCGGCCGCCGCCACCTCTTCGGCCACCGCCGCCACCTCTTTGACCACCGCCGCCGCCACCTCGCTTTTTTGATTCATCTAAAAATAAAATTAAAATGTTTATATTAAACCTCATGTTTCATTCTGTATGGAAACAAATTTCAAACCAAAGTTTAAGACAAACAACATTTTGGAAATAAGATTCTGAGTTAACCAAAAAGCATTAAAACCTTTTTTTTATGACTAATATGAATAGTAGTGTCGAGTATATACTAATATTATATAGATTTAGATTTGTCGTATTTTATAAATCACTGATTAATATTATATATTCATAGTTGAACAATTTCACAATACTTTCATGTGCTTTGAACTAAAGAATATACAATTAATAATTATACATTTAGTTATTTTTATACCACGAACAAAAACTTTCATTTATGGGTAAAAGTAATTTTCTTAGAAAATTCTTCAGATATAAATTATATTTTACTTTTTGATGAATTATTAACTTAAAATGACTTTTTAAAAACAGAAATATACTTTTCTCAAAAGTTCTTCAACTAAATTTTGTATTTTTTTAAGTTCAATTGGGTATGTATGATATAAATATATATTCGGAAATACTTAAATTTGAAAACATTTTTTTGTCAACCAACTCGGTCGCAACGCAAATACTGAAAGAATATTTCTAAAGATGAAAATTGACTAAATATAGAATTAGTTGACAATATAATAACATAGCGATTTAATTTCTAATGCCCAATATGCCCCGACTAGTTTGCATTTCTATAAATATTGATTAAATCCAGAAAATAAAAATGTATAACTAAGTATTGAAAAATGAAAACAGTATTTATAAGGAGAAACTGTATTATGATATAGCATGTTTATTGTTTATAATTAATAGTTAATACCAATACCAATGTAACAATTATATAGAAAGTTTATTAATAACATGAATATATTTAAAAAAATTATATAAAATAATATAGGTAAATTTTAACTTTAAGCTTATTAAAAATATTTGGTGGGATAAGTTGTATTAAATTGAGCATCTACATAGGAAAATGCGGTGAATAAATACTAAATACATAAATTATAACTTAAGTGTATTTTCTAAAAAATTATTGTTAATAAATCGAATAACCAAAATTATAAAATATTATAATATTATTTTAATTAATACAAAACAATTAACGTGCAATCAAGTAAATTAAAAATTATAAACATCATTCAACGATCATAAAATAATATTCAGTAGGTACTTACGGTGAGCAGGTGAGATGCAGACGTGGTGGACGGTGGTATAAGAATGAGCATTGAGCACAAGTCGACATAGCGGAATCGCCACCCATCATATACCAACGGACATGGTTTTTCCTCCAAACCACACAACACGATAAAAATGACTCAACGATCAAGATAGCATTGATTATGTACAAACATAATACGTGTATTCAAAATAGGTACCCCGAAATAACATTGGGAAAAAAACGTCTATTAAATAATACATCCATAATTCATATAAACAAAAAAACCAATGTAATATGAAAATAAACAGTGGCGCCGCATGAAAAATTTTATAGGACAGACACCTAAGGGAATTATATAATATATTAGACTACTCAATTTCAAAATGCGATATCTCGAAATCTGTTCGCGTGTTATCTTAGATACTTTAGGGACAGCTTCCTTGTGTGGTTTACTATTAGATTGTATCAAGTCCGGGAGTGGACACCCTCCGGATCATGTCTCAAAATCGGTTTCAAAAACTCAGTTTTACCGCGTATCGTGCCCCGTGTTTTATACCGTTATGACGTTTCGACTACTCAATTTCAAAATGCGATATCTCGAAATCTGTTCGCGTGTTATCTTAGATACTTTAGGGACAGCTTCCTTGTGTGGTTTACTATTAGATTGTATCAAGTCCGGGAGTGGACACCCTCCGGATCATGTCTCAAAATCGGTTTCAAAAACTCAGTTTTACCGCGTATCGTGCCCCGTGTTTTATACCGTTACGACGTTTCGACTACTCAATTTCAAAATGCGATATCTCGAAATCTGTTCGCGTGTTATCTTAGATACTTTAGGGACAGCTTCCTTGTGTGGTTTACTATTAGATTGTATCAAGTCCGGGCGTGGACACCCTCCGGATCATGTCTCAAAATCGGTTTCAAAAACTCAGTTTTACCGCGTATCGTGCCCCGTGTTTTATACCGTTATGACGTTTCGACTACTCAATTTCAAAATGCGATATCTCGAAATCTGTTCGCGTGTTATCTTAGATACTTTAGGGACAGCTTCCTTGTGTGGTTCACTATTAGATTGTATCAAGTCCGGGCGTGGACACCCTCCGGATCATGTCTCAAAATCGGTTTCAAAAACTCAGTTTTACCGCGTATCGTGCACCGTGTTTTATACCGTTATGACGTTTCGACTACTCAATTTAAAAATGCGATATCTCGAAATCTGTTCGCGTGTTATCTTAGATACTTCAGGGACAGCTTCCTTGTGTGGTTTACTATTAGATTGTATCAAGTCCGGGCGTGGACACCCTTCGGATCATGTCTCAAAATCGGTTTCAAAAACTCAGTTTTACCGCGTATCGACTACGGACCTTACAATTTATAGCGCCATCTGGTATCGGAATGTAGTTCCATACATTTTGTACGCCAGTTGATCGTTTTGCCCCTTGAATCGAACGTAATGCAACCCGAATCCCCCATTTCCTTATCACTTATTTTGGCCAGCTAACTTCACGCTCGTTTCATTTCACTACGATATAATGAAACAAATATATGGTAATAAAATAAATATTTTGTATTCAGATACTGATTCTTTAGTATATGAAATTATAACTAAAAATTTTTTCGCTGATTTAAAAAATGATTTACTATCATATTTCGATACGTCAAATTATCCTAAGGATCACTATTGTTTTAGTAATAACCATAAAAATCAACCCGGTTATTTCAAAGATGAATTGAAAGGTGTTATAGTAAAAAAAGTTTGTATCTTTAAGACCGAAGTTATATGCTTATAAGACCGTAGACGACGAGGAAATAAAAAAAGCGAAAGGTGTAAAAAAATATGTAATCAAGAAGTATATTAGATTTGATAATTATATGCATGTATTAAATTCTTATATAAATCATCAAACTGTGTCTAAAGAACAAGCTTATCGAAACATGAACTTTATTCAATCTAATAAACATGTTGTTCGCTCCAAAACGTTAAATAAGCTTGTTTTTAATGCTTCTGATGATAAAAGATTTATTAGAGCTGATGGTATTAACACTTTAGCTTACGGTCATTATAAACTAAAAAAAAAATGAACTAACATAATATAAAAAGAGTAAATACATATACATTTTTTTAATGAGAATTTAAATTTAAATATAAAAGAAATTTATTAAAAAAAAAAAAAAAAAATATAACAAGGTGACATGGAATTTTCTATTGTCTAGAAGCCTCATATTCATCCTACTATTTTATAATAATTTATAAAATTACTTTTGAATATCGTTTGATGAAATCCATGAATTATGGCTGGAATCAAATCCTAACCATTCCACTAAAATTTTATTTTTATCTCTTTTTATAAAACGTTCAACAAAATCAGTTTTTAAAAGTTCTTGATTATAAAATCGACCGAAAACTATATTATTCTGACTATCTTTTATGTTGTATGTTACTGGATCTGATTGAAAAACTTTTGAAATTGTAAATAGTTCTGTTGACCATTACGGTTTATAACCTTTACTAAATGTATATTTGTTTTTTGAAATTCTTACTATATCATTAACTTTAAATTTAGGTTTTATATTTTGTTTTATTTGTTTGAATAACTGTACCTTTATAGTTTTTGTTCGAGCTTCATGTGGTGTACATTTAATTGCTGTATGTTTAGTATTATTGTAATTATGTATAAGTTTAGATATTGAATTGTATCAATTATATGAACCAGTTGCTGTAAAATGTTTGTACATTTTATTTTTAATTGTACGTATAACACGTTCGGCCATTGCTGCTTTTATACCACTGTATGTAGAATAATGTTTAATATTATATTTCTTCATAAGTTCTTGAAATTGTTTGTTATAAAACTCTGTACCGCTATCTGTTTGTAAAAATGTCGGACGATTTATCTTTAATATATTTAACATGCCTAGTGTAACTTGTTTTGCAGATTTATTTTTTAAGGCATGCATCCATACATACTTAGTATATGTGTAAAGTTTGTTTATTCCATTCAGATTGTTTGAAACTTATGAATACCCCGAGCTCGGTAAACTAAAAACGTGGTTTGGAATTTAAAAACTGCCTCAAAATTAGAAAAACCTCGATTTGAAAATCGATGAAAATGAATAAAAAATATAAAATTTAATAATTAGATAGTAGTATTGTAGTATGGTATACTACAAAATGACTATCTAACGATATAACTATCAATATTATGATAAACTGTATGAAAAAAAAAATTACAACATATTTAAAAATCGATGAAAATATAAAATTTAATAATTAGATAGTAGTATTGTATACTAAAAAATGTGAAGTAAAAAAAAAAAAAACTTGTGTAAATGTATTATCTTAATTTTTTTAAATGACTGTCTTAGTATATAATATTTATAAAAAAGTATTTGTATACTTAAAATAAAAATGTGTAAAATAAAATTTTATGTGTTTTGTGGATATCATGTGTGTGAAGTATAATTGTGTGTATATTTTTAAGTATGTGAATGTTTTGTGTGAAATAAAAATGTGTAAAATAAAATTTTATGTGTTTTGTGGATATCATGTGTGTGAAGTATAATTGTGTGTATATTTTTAAGTATGTGAATGTTTTGTGTGAAATAAAAATAGTGTGTAAATTTTTTTAAAAAATGTTATTTATTTTTTACACGGTGAAATAAGGTGGAATTTAACCGCTAAACTGGTATGAATTTGCCTTCTCAAATGGACTCAGAACATGCATGTAAGTTTTTGTAAAATAAAAAATCATACACTAAAAAAATAGTGTGTAAATTTTTAAAAAAATGTTATTTATTGTTTACACGGTGAAATAAGGTGGAATTTAACCGCTAAACTGGTATGAATTTGGCTTCTCAAATGGAGCCAGAACATACATGCGTTTTTTTTTAGCAAAAAAATCATACACTAAAAAAAATTTGAAAAGCCAAATGAAGCTAAAAAATACATACTTTTTTTGAAGCGAAAAAATCGTACACTAAAAAATAGGTAGAAATCGCCCGCCAAACCGGAAATATCTGGCTTTTCGAATGGAGCCAGAACTTACATACGTTTTTTTGACCAAAATAATTACACACTAAAAAATAGGTGGAAATCGCCCGCCAAACCGGTAAAATTTGGCTTCTCAAAATGGAGCCAGAACATACAAATACATACTACTTTCATTCTTGTCAAATATTGTACTCCTTATACAATGTAATAAAAAAGATTGAAATATAATTCTTAGGTGCATAGAAAGTTAAATAAGTCTTCAATCATTATACAGTATAATTTTGTAAATAGTTATATATATAAGTTTATAAATTACTTTAAATTAGTACTCATTAAAGCTTATGAGAAAATTTTTAATTCTTATACTATTTTGATAATATATAAGAAATCAGCTGGTATAATAATGTTATTTTGTTTATTAGGATTGTTGTAAATGTATTATACATTATGTTTTGTTGTAGGCCAAATTATAATAAATATACTGCATTAGTAGGTACATATGAAGTGCAAATAATAATAGTACCTAATGTCATACTTGTTAAATATTTAAATATTAGTATTTAAATACTTTTTTTGTATTTGAAATACTTTAAGATTAAAGTATTTAAAATTCATTTAAAATATTTATTTTTATATTTTGTATTTGACAGTACAAATACAAAATTGTTTCAAATCAGTTTCGTTTGGGTTTTCGACTTTTTCCCCGTAAAAAATATCGGTGACGGCTAATGAATATATAAATGTTGTTTAAAAGGTTATTGTCGATATTATCGTATTTATTTGACAATCAAATTAAAAATATTACGGGTAAAATAATTTTATATTTCTTAACAATATTTATATTGAATGTGGTATATCATTAATAAATAATTACTGATAAGTTTTAATATGTAAGTATACTATATTTTATATATTTATAAAATATATAAGATATTATAATATAAGATATAATATATATCTTTATATTATATGTATTGCTCCTTTAAAATAAAACAAATTGATGTTTTTAATCAGTTGTGGAACATAAATCTTAACACTTCAATAGGTCCAGATAGAATATCATCTATTTTTCTTAAGGAATGTGCTTTTATTCTAACACCAATTATTATTACATCAATATTCAATAAATCTCTTAGGTGTGGATATTATCCAGATAACTGGAAAATGTCTTATATTACTCCTGTCTTTCAAAAAGGTAATAATGAGATTAATAATTATAGATCCATCTCAAAATTTTCAATTATACAATAAGTATGGTGTAATACAGGGTTCTTCAACCTTTTTATGGAGAGGGCCACACATTATTTTATACAAATCTCGCGGGCCGCATCCGTAGTAAAAACGTGAATTTTATTCTAAAATTCAGATTTACTATTATAATTTGTATGATTAAAATATTTTTAATTACAATCTATCATTAATATCATTAAAACAGCCAACATTTATAACATGTAAGTAGGTAATTTAATTTGTTTTATCGCTTCTATCCCAATTTTTTCATTGGGCTCATGGTCATTTAATTTTCATCTAAATAGAAAAGATGCATGCTATATTTCAAATATGATCGCGGGCCGCAAGTAATGACAAAACGGGCCACATGCGGCCCGCGGGCCGCGGGTTGAAGACCCCTGGTGTAATACAAGGGGAAAACATATATTAGACTTTATATGATTAAGAAGCCAAAAGCACCCTGTAAGTGACACTTGGATTTAATTTATACCGATTTGTATATTAATACAAATTTTTATTATTTCTATTACATTGTTGGTACATCATTTATACGTATATTTTAATATATAAACTGATAACGTTTTTGTGGTCAAACATGATTTTAAACAATAGGAGTACGTCATGCACAATTTTTTCTACATACAATACGTCATATTAAATAAATGATAAATCCCAAGAAGAATCTTAAAAAGTATTTTTAATAAGTATGCCTAATGTACAAACCATTGTAATAAAGGTTGTGTCTTGGAGGCTAGTAATATTAATGCCCTTAGCTGCACCTATAGTCGCGGCAACGAAAAATGATCGATGGTACCATGTGAATACCGCGGGAGTACTGACGACGAGCAATCAAAAAAATACTTATTTTATTTGGACTGGGTGACCTCTGAATCAGCTAATACACATATCGAATATAAAAAGAAAACACAACGTGTATATATATTATGACGTGCAATAGCATCGTCGTATTATTGACTATATTATAATTAATAAATAATACACAATAACAAGGGACGGGCGCCCAAGGAGGGGTATAATAATAACGTTATAAAAAAAAGGAACATATATCCATATATATATATATAAAAGAATGCCGTATGGGCAAAAACACACGGGGCCTGGGACAGTCTTCCCGATTTTGATAAGAGTGAACATAACCTAAAAAAAAAAAAAATGTTTTTTCTTGAGATCAGTTACGCCAACCTTAGAATCCTAAAGTTCTTTCCACCTAGCCACTACTGCCCATCTTGCAATACAAAAATCTGAAATTGAAATTGCTAAAAACCTAACTAACGCTTATCAATAATAACTATTGTTGATTATCAATACTAACTACAAATATTACGTAAATAGTTTAAACTTTAGTTGAAAATTTTTGTTTTGCCCTTATGCGATCGTCATTTCACGTGTTATGACCACCAACAATTAAATTGTTTGATTTTGATACTTTTGACATGCCTATAGTTAATATTAATTTAATTTTGCACTCGTACAATTCATTTAAAAATTGTACCACGTATACAGTGGCGGATTTAACGGTCGTATAGTCGGCAAATTCCGACGAGGCCCCTCCTTAATTGTATACTGAGGCCCTTGGCCCATCTAAATTATAATTTAGATTTTTTTTTGTTTAATTTTGACAAAAAAAATTGTATATTGTAAACTGGAATATAATTTACATATTTTTTATTAAGAAAATTATTTAAATATATAAGGATACTTCAAAAGTAGAAAATCTTATAAACTGTAATTAAATAAAGTAAATTTTAATTTAACAAAGTAAAAACTGGTAAGTGAGATGATGGTGGTACAATTTCGTCCTTATTGTTCTTTCGGTTCTCGGACAATGTAATGGTGATGACTGATGAGTGTATTAAGTTAAGTTTTAAAAAATGATGCCTCGTCTCTTTATAGTATAAACTATAAAACGATTCTGAGCAAAGCTTCAGTATAATAACTGTTATTTATACAAACTGTTCAGTATTTACGTAATTTTTGGTGAGTTTTTTTGTAATTAAACCCTTATGAAATATTGAATTCTTAACTCGGTAGAAAATTTCTGTTACCAAAAGATTCAAAACTTGTTTTATATCTATGCTTCAAGTTTCAAAGTGATCGGATTTAGAAAAAAAGTTGTATACACATTTGAAGTCGAAAATTTACGTAAAAACAGTCGATTTTCGTATACGAATTTACTCGTATATGAATTTATTAAAACGTGTTTAAAAAAAAATCCTAATTCACGATTTTTGATTTTTTTTTCATGATAGTTAGGTAAGTATATGAGTAAGGTCATATTACATTTTCAGAACTTTTTGTCAAATATTAAAAATGTTATTACAAATAGACTATCAAAAAATTAGATAAATTCGAAATTCTGTGTTTAGTCCAAAAATTTTCAGATTGTTTTGAACATTTTCAAATTTCTATCCCCAATACTTTTCGAGTTATGACTAAATAACTAAAATCTGGAAAGTGAAAACATCGTCTACGGCGGATTTTTACCATTTTTACTCAGCTTTTCCTAATTTATGGAAAAACTATGGAGATTTAAAAAAAATGACCTCTCTAAAGTAGATACCACCTCAGTCTGATTTCGAATCTAAAAAGTTGCTGGAAGAAAACTTTTGGACCAGGATTTATAAACGAAAGTGTTTACAGAAAAAAAAATTGAACATCATTCTAAAACCATAAAGTCCTTTTCACTTAGAATCTATAAGATCAAACTAATAACTTATTCTTTAAAATACTTCATAGTCCATGTTCTTTTCAAACAGTATGAACTAAATTCAGAATACTTTTTTTTTTTTTTGAAAATAGGGCTAAGTATGTTACGTCAGTTTGTAGAAGGGACCTCTTATGGATTTGCTGACTTTATGTGAACCCTTAAATCCGCCACTGCACGTACCTATAGATGATTCTAACATAAAAATTTGGTGATAATTTCAAGTATCTACGATTTTTGGTTTTCGAGTAACAGCTAAATAAAAAAATTGATTTTGTCGAAAACTGTTTTGCAAAAAATTACCGTTTTTTCCTCATTTTTTTTTTGTTTTTCCCGTCGCATTTGAAAACTTTTCAAGTTCAAAATCGAAGTATTATTATACTAGTTATAATGTACACAGACACAAAAAAAAAATCACTCATCAGAGTAAAATCAATACAGTCTTCACTTTGTTCAAAATCTAAAATGTTATGTTTGAAATTCCTTTTTTCGTGTTTTTCTATACATTATGATTTTATACTTTTCAATTATAAAATAATATTTATTCCAATTTCCAATAAAATAATATTCATAGTTCCAATAAATACGAAGGGAAATGATAAAGTTTTAGATTTAGAAAAGCTCATTTACGAGTTAAGCCTGTGAAAAGTGAAAACCACAAAAAATATTGTAAATGTATATGAAATGATATGGGCCCCGCTGAAATTTAATTTCAGCATAGGCCATTCCAAAAATTTTTTTTAACATGTAACCATTAAATGGTAAGTAAAAAAGTTTTACTTACCATTTATGACAATGTACGATTGTTAATTGATATTTGATATGTGGATTGGGTTCTCATCCACATTATTAGAAGTAAAAAATTATATAACTCGCCGCTTTGAGAAAGACGATTAACATACCTACGTTTTTTTGTTATGTATATAAATTATAATTAGGTATACAGAAGTAAAAATCAGGAACTGAATTCGAAATGAATTCGAAATTGACACCAATGTATCTTAAATAGGGTGTGGAAAACAAGGATTCTTGATGAAAATACCTGATTAACGCTGCATAGTGGTTTATTTTTACAACTACAATCTGATTTTGTATCATAGTTCAAAGTTAAATCACTATGTTTGTTAATAACCATATATTTATAATTGAATTACGAATAACAACGTAGTAGGTAACTAAAAAGTATGATGGAAGACAAAGGACATTTACAAACTGTTCCCCTCAACTTCCCTCATATTTAGATTGTAGACCGTAAATCGTGATCTGTAGTTACAATAAATAATAATTTAGATTATTTGAAAACTGACTAACCACTAATTTTTGAGAATCATTTCTTCAAAATCACATACATTTATTTTATAATCATCATACTGTTATATTATGTATAATAATTTCTCATTGAAGTATTTCATATTTTATAAAAATATTAAATGTAGTGTTTACAAATATTTAAAGGACCCTTTTTTACTAACTACTATGCGACATAATGCCCTGGTCGCAACATCTGCTCTCAACAATTAGAAATGCAAGTAGTATGCACCAAGCAATTCTAATATTCATTTCATCGGTTTTTTAAATCAAACTAAATTAATCCTTCTAATTATAAGTGAAACTTTTAGAATAACTCGATTATTAGAAATGTAATGTTGAAAAAAATCGCAAAATATTGATTCAGGAAAAAAAGTAATAGTACATTTTGCATTTAATACTATTAGTAAACTGTTCAAGATGCTGCATTCTAATGACTGTTTTTCAGATACTCTTGTTATAATTTGGTAATTCATACAGTTTGTGAATAAATTTAAATTTATAATATGTACCTACATTTTTTCAGTATTTTAATTCTTACTGGGTTTTGCTATGTCGTCTTATACTGTATGTTTTAAAAAAGTTGTTTCAAACAATGTGTTTTTAACATGTTTAAAACCTGTATTAAGCACATTTGTTTTAAACGCATTGTACTTTGTTAAAAACAATTCAAATAAATTTTAAAACAATAAAATAGAGAAATTGATTTAGAATTATTGTTTATTTTATTATATGGAGACATATTTTATTTTCATGATTTAAAATGAAAATTAATTTTAACTAATATGAAACAAAACAATAACTATTACCACAAGTTTTTTAATTAAGATTTAAAATAAAAACTCAGAAGTTGAAATTCCATAAATAATACAACAAAATAATAATTTATTAAATATTTTAAGACAGAAAACACCTGAGGTAGTAATAGGCAAAGGTAATAAGTAAGGCAGAGGACTTCTATCATTGTAGCAATAATATTATCCACTTCTCAAGAAATAGTAAATCTAAAAGGGAATTAAAAGGTTCATGACAGATATTTTGATTCCAATAACTATTGCACTATTGTCATTTCTATTTGACTATTTGTCATTTCAATAAAGAAAATAACTCATGACTTACTTCAAGTCTGCAATGTACTTTATCTCAACATAATACATCTTGATTTCTTGTTTATAACACAAAAACATAAACTTATAGAAATAGTATTCCTCAATATAGTACTTACATATACTTATAAAATCAGATTTCATATGGTAGTCTAAAATTTAGAAGAGAAAGCCTTATGATGAACACATATACAAATGATTTGGTAATAATACAATTAAAATTATATTTATTCCTATGGGACTAGTAAGTAAATAGATATGCAATTCAACTTTAAATTTGTATTATGACAATAGATAACAAAACATACAATGTACATATATTAAATATCAGAATTTAATTTATTTAGTAATTATATATAGAATTTTAATTACAAGGTGGGTTTAGTTTACATATACATAAATAAATTATAAATATACTGACGGGGCGTTGCCTATTATATAATATTAATATAATTAAGGGTAACTCCAATAAGAATAAAACATAAAATAATTGTGATTGAGTGGACTGTATAGTTAAATAATAATAATAAAAAAAAATCACACAATTAAATAATATTTAATATTGTAATAACAAAATATATTGACTGTAAGTCCAATTAACATAATAATAAAGAATTTTAATTTAAATAGTGTTTTTACACATACTATTATTAATCTTTAATGCCTCAGAAGGCTCTCATAACAATATATAATAATAAACAATGAATAACAATATATAATAATATAACCACAAATAATACTTTAATAATAATAACCATGTGGTGCCCAGATCAGTATAATATAATAATGTTAATGTTACAATAAAAAAACAACAAGTTGATCTGGCACACTCACAATATACAATATTGAACATTGCAAATAAACATTGTATATCCGATGGCACTGATCTAGCGACTAGATAAACCAACAATTACTAAAATAATAATATAATATAATAACTACTAAAATATAATCGCTTGTGAGCGTGAACATATACAAAGGTAAAATATAAAAATTAACGGTCCTATCCTTAGAATATTGTATTCATATGTAGATTAATTTTTTTTTTTTTATTTCGTGACAGCTTCAATCAAGCCAATCATGACCTATCCATATTCCTTCATTGTGCTTATTGGAAATATATTTTTTACAGATTGTACAAATTAAATAAATATGATAAAAAAAAAGAAAATTTCATTACAGAAAATAATTTTACTAAAAAATGAGAACCAATATAGAGTATAAAATAGGATTGTGGAAAACTGTATTTTTTTATTAATTTCATTAGAAATATGAATTCATAGGTGTTTTTTTTTTTTTTTTTTAGGAAAATCTACATATCTACAAAATACTTATAACAGAATAATTTGAAAATTGGAAGTGTTTTTGAAGTATTAAAAGAATTGGTCACACTAATAGTAATTTATAGAATTCTGAGATGCTGTTTAATATTATTGTTAGTTATATTAGTGTTTATTACCTTTACTTTAAAAAATTATTGGGTTATTTAATTTTATTATTTTACCTAAGTTAGCGTTCACAACATAAATCTTTACAACAAACAAAAAAATAAAACAAAAAAAGAATATAAAATAATAATTTAACGGCTGTCTTCAATGCTGACCATATTCTCCGATTTCTCTCTGAACGTATCCATCATTGAAGTGACCAACACTGCGCAAAAACCTCAAGACGTCTTGATGCTCATTAAGTCTTTGGACATTCTGGGCGATTTGAAAGGTGGCACTGACTCGTTCAGATCTTGAAGTAACATCTCTAACCTATAAAATTTAATACGTAACATTATAATTTTAATTCATAAAAATAAGTTAAGTAATAACTAACCGTGAGATTGTTCCGCACTTGATTGAACTCTACTGAACACTGATTTTCAATGTAAGTTAACCTCCCTGAAAGAAAATAAAACACATTAGTGAAGGTCAATTAATAAGAAATGAATCAAATATGAAGTAATTAATTACAACAATTACCATAGTATTTATTTCACAAGCATAATGTAAAATCCAAAGCAAAGTAATGAAGTATAATAAATAAAGATTTAAGTTGTTATTAGCCTTACATGAGTTGGGAATCTATCATATGGCTTTTTAAATAAAAAAAAAATAAATACATTAGTTATTAGATGTAAAAAATTATCTTTATAGAATGTTTCAAGTTATTTCTGAGATTTTTATATACATTTTCAAATTTTTAACTATATTTACTAATTAATATAACTACATATTATAAATGTAATAAACAAAGATCACAATACACAAGCATACATTAAGCAATTTTACAAAGGACATGACACGCATCGCATTCACGTAAAGCATACATAATTCTTCATTGAAATAAAAATATACATATATTTACTTACTCATCTTTTACACACCATTGGCCATCAACATCTTAACAAATATTATCACAAACATTTAGGACAAAAATGCAACACATAAACACATCAGACATTCTTTGACTCACGCAGAAAATCCCAGATATTTGGATGTCGTCCCATTTGCGTTAATAACGACGAATGGAATGATTCAAGGAAGTTGTTGGTTCGAAAGTCTTCTCCGAAAACGCTGAAGAACTCTGGCTTAACTTGAAAAAACCAATAACGTTCAATGTAACCAATCAAAAAATTTCTCATTCCTCGCTCCACTTCAGGAAATAAATTAACATATTGCATGATGGCCCTAAAACCATCATGCATACAAAACAGAGGGCACAGAGGATGTCCCCTATTAGCAGGCAGATGAGGAAGTGCAAGAACCATTCTGAAGACACGAGCTGCTTCAACACTTCTCTTGACTAAGTCCAAAACACCATTCAATTTCCGATGGCAATACCGTACAACTGATTGAGTGTAATGGAACCAGCAACATCCTAGTCTGCTTTCTGGAAATACTCGTTGAACTGCATTCATGAGCCCCTTTTCAAAATCTGTAACAAACCGAATAGAATTATAATTAAGAGGTAAAATTTGCCTTATAATATTAAATAGAGTGACGTAAATTTCTTCAGTTCGACTCTTTAAAAGAACATAAACCATTGGGAACGACACACTTTTATATACCACTTGAAAAGTCAGGAAACTTTTCAAGTCTGTCGGAGCTGCAGGAACAGTCTTGAATGTTCCATCAATTCCAACAGTTGTTACTGTTAGTAACTCGTTATGGAATCTTCTAACTGCATCTTGATTAGCAAAAATTACCCCTTCACTAGTTCCATTAACGATTAGTTCTTGTTGGAAAAATGCTGACGGTGGGGTTTGAAGCGTTTGACTACAGGCAGCATTCTCTGGACGATTCAATGCTTCAACGAGCTCATGGATGTTCTCGGGTATTCTTCCGTGGTTCGGCTGGCGACACCTACGCATCCTCTTCCATCTTTTCTGGGCTTGCATGAATGTATAATTTTCTGCGGCTTCTGGATGTTTAACTATAGCATTATTATATGCAATTCGAACAGATGGACACATGTTTTCACAATCGATGCCCTTCGCACCGATCGCTTCTCTCAAGAATGGTACATTTAAATTTATATTCGCAGGTCTATGGTTGTGTTGACTTCGAACTCTTATCCTATTGTCAATGAGTTCCCTACTCACTGACGCAGTGCAAGGACAAAAATCATGAAGCTCACTTTTCTGTCGCTCACATACTAGGTATATGCGGTTGCCTCTTTCTTCACGTTTGTAATACTTGAACCCCACATTATCTACATAAACCCATGATCCATGATGAACGCCTGGAATCAATGTATATGTTTCTGGTACTTCATTAACTATAATTTCACCTTCGAGTACTTCATTGTCTTCAGGTACTTCTTCATCTACAATAACATCTTCGTCTTCATTAATTAGGTCTTCATTTGGATTGTCTTCATTAACTGGCCGAACGTAATCATGGTCTACCAAATGATAAGGCAGAGCATTGTGTTCTTCATTTAGATTGTCTTCATAGACAACTGGCCGAACATAATTATGGTCTACCAAATGATAAGGTAGAGTATTTTGTTCCTCGCCACCAACTGGCCGGATATAATTATGGTCTTCATGTAGAAAATTAGGTTGATTGTGGATGTTCATAGTGTAAGCAGCAAATTACTAAAAAAAACTAAAGGATATTAGACAAAAAAAATATACAAAAATAATTAAATATTTAGTAAGTTTTAAACCGTTCTAAAATAATAAATATACAATTGGTCTTAAAAAAAACCTTTTAATAGAATTGTAGTAGAACACAAGTTGGTCGCTGGTAATTTTTAAGTCGCAAGTAAATCTCAAAGGAAGCAAATCGCAGGAAGGTCAATCTGTAAAAAAAAGTTTAAAAATTTAGTAACTAAATAATTAATAACAGAAATATGATAAAATGTCTAATATAATTTTTAATGGTTACATGTTTATAATACATGAGTATTATTGATTTTAAAATAATAGGGTAACAATTTGTTTAGTTTATGGAAACTAAATTATTTTGGTTGTTTACTATGATTTTGAATAATAAACAACAATGGGTAAAAATAAAATTCTCCAAACAGCAAAAAATAAAAAATTAATATTGCTAAACATTATCACTTTTAATCATTTGATTTTAAAAAATATTTATTGAAAAATTGTTTGAAAAACAATAACACTGTTCCTTATTTTTTTTTATTTTTCTCGCCTTCATTTAAAATCAGTTAATGATATGTAATTTTTTTGGTTTGAAATTTGTCATTTTAAAATTAACAACTCTTCAAATTTCAAATAAGTGAATGAAAATACAGTCACATTTTTTTAAAGATTGTATAGACTTCAACAAAACTTAAAACACCATATTTGAAACTGTGCACTGCAAAACTTAAGCATTGCATAATTGTGTCATCAAAACAGCTTCATATCTTAACACAACAAAGTTCATGTTTATTGACAAGTAGATGGGTTCTTCTTATAACATCATGCCAAGCTATTCAATCCAATAATAGGGTCCCTACATAAAATGCAATAGTATTAAAATATTAATTTATAATATATTTGCAAGAAAAATGTCTGTGCAGTGTATATATTTAGATAAGCATGTTAAATTTTAGTTTTTTAGTTATTTCTATATCATTATGTTTGCGTTCTGGTCAAATAATAATATAATTGTTCTTCTGAAAAAAGTAATATTTATATTTTAATTGTATAGATTAATTAAACATATGTTAGTTATTATTAAAAAATTATTTATTTTACATTAGTATTAACATCACTCATATATAGACATTAGACTTTACTTAAAATGTTTGGAATTATTTAAATGTGTTAGAAATTAAAAAATGATAACATTTTGTAATTGTAATACTAAGAAATTAAAATCTTTAAATTATAAACTTTCAATGTCATCATTTAGCAATTAATATTACATCAATCAATTTTAATCAAAATATATACTAGAGAATAAACAATTTATCAATAAAATAAAATTAAAATATAAGTCTGGGAGACACATTTTCAGATGAATTTTTAATTAAAAATTATTATTCTTTAAATATGTTTAAAAAAAAGTAAAAAACAGGATTATTTTAATCCATTGCGAGTGTTTTTAATTTTTATTGTTATATTCATATTGAGTAACTCAAAATGAATGAAATATATTATAAAATTACTCCCTTTTTAATCATAATTAAATATTATAATTAGTAATTAATTGTAATAACTCAAACGTTATAGTAAATACATATTTTAACTAAAATAATTATAATCACCCCAATTAATTTATCATAATTATTAGATAAAGTTATTAATATTAATTTCAGATAATAGTAATAAATTCGAGAAGTATTTTAACATCAATTCATGTTAATCATTTTGCTCTCATTATAAGATTCAATCATTATTGTAGCTTTTATATAATTCAATGCAACCGTTTTCTTAATGCTTAGACCATCCCTAATATAAAAATAACTGTATTAAAGAAATAGATTAATATAGTTTTTAATTAAGTTAGTACTTCTATAACCTGTAAGAGACACTAACATTTTCATTTTGTACATGGTCATCATTAAGTCTTCTCGACAGCAACAAATCTATCAACAATAAAGTAAAGTAAATACATAAAACTTTCTCACAATACCATCACGATTTTACGTTATCTTCTGCAAGGTCAATGTGCTTTCAGGTAGGTACCTGTAATTTAAATTTTTCTATGAAATCATCTCCTAAAAAATAAAACTTGTATTTAAATATAATACCTACCAAGTATTAATGTAATATAGTCTTGCATATGTACATATCGATACATTTGTAATTAATTTTTGAAATCCATACATATTTTAGTTTAATAACATGACAATCTTTAACAAGAAAATAAATTAATTAATTTTAAAGAATATAAACATAATAAATAAGCATAATATCGTAAGAATAATATAAAATCGAACACGTGGAAGTATAAACTACAAAAAGTAACCGTTAACAATTAAGTAAACTCGTGTAGTGAGTGATCAGTGAAATGCTAACTACTCCGATTAAAATCTAACTAAACAGGGTTTTAGGATATAGAAAATAAATTTCTCTATAGAAGTTTATGGAAAACTCAGTTTGGCCACATTTACATTTCGATACGGACTTTGGATTTTCGTTCATGTTCGAAGATTGGTACGAGATGGTTGGAATTACATTTTTTTTTTTAGGTTATGTTCGCTCTTATCAAATTCGGGAAGACTGTACCCATCCCAAACACACGTACTACGTTAAGTGATAAGAATAATAATATTAATAATCACGTGACCCAACACTGATATCGGGCACAGCTGACTCGCTTCCGACGGGGCGGCGGCCTCGTGATAACGGCTCGTCAACGGTTGAGGACAGACGACGGCGGAAAAACCCGAAACCTCGTAAACCGGTGAACAATCGGCCGGCGGCACACGCACGACGGCAGGAAGACAAAATCGACGGAACGCACAACGGCGAGAAAACAAAACCGACGGCAACGCACAACGGCGAGCATACAAGACCGATGGCGACACGCACGACGGCGGGAAACAGTCAACCGGCGGCAACGCACGACGGCGGGAACAGAACCGGCGGCAACGCACAACGGCGGAAAAAACAGACAACCGGCGGCAAAACGCACGACGGCGAAAAATAGTCAACCGGCGGCAACGCACAACGGCGGAAAACAGACAACCGGCGGCAAAACGCACGACGGCGAAAAATAGTCAACCGGCGGCGACACGACGTACAGACGCACACCACAGGCACGTCGAAAAGATTCACGTCGGCCGAGTACTCAAAAGCGAGTGAGTGGTCGCCTGACATACGACGGTGGTTATCGCTAAACGATATAAATAAAAGGCGATATCGAACTTTCTCGAAAGTTCGAGGCCGAGCAATTAACGAGATATGGAGAGTTGCCGATATCAAACATACTCCCCCTTGGGAGATGGTCCATCTCACAATCGAATCCTGTGCGGTGTCTGTTGAATCATGAAGTAGTAAAGAGACGGTGAAGAGAAACAGCTATAGACAATTACATGAGGTATGTGCCATAATAATAATACAAAATACAGTAGAAGAAAAGGAAAAAATAAATATCTACAAGTATATAAAAAAAAATGACAAATAATAATATGTCATATTAGGCAGTAGTATATGTTTATTGGGAGGGTAAAATTACTAGCTTAACCACTGGCCGAGTGACCGTACCACGGGAGGTCAAGACGCGCGCGACACGAACTACTCCATCAGGGCCAGGTAACAATTCCGTTACCCGTCCAAGGCGCCACTCTAATGGAGGGGCCGTATTGTCTCGGATGGTGACCCCATGTCATTGATTTTTATATTTGGCTGGTTATCGGTCCATTTAACGCGCTCCTGCAATGTGTGTAAGTACTCAGCAGACCAACGTCTCCAAAATGCCTGATGGCATTGGTTCAGGAGTTTCCATCGATTAACTATAGGGCGATCTGGAACATCAGGAACACGTGGCGGGATGGCTAATAGCGGTTGTCCAATCAGAAAGTGTCCCGGCGTGAGACTTTCGAGATCGTTTGGGTCGTTAGTCGCTGGCGTGAGAGGTCGGGAGTTAAGCACGGCTTCAATGCGACATAGTACTGTAGTGAATTCTTCATAGGTGAAGGTATGAACACATATTATCCGAACCAAGAGTCGTTTCGCAGAACGTACCGCTGCTTCCCACAACCCACCGAAATGTGGGGCGCTTGGTGGATTAAAATGCCATTCACAAGTCGGTGCCGCAGCCGATATGGTTGCCTGGGACTCTTCACGATTGATTAGTTGTCGCAATTGCTTGGCTGCTCCAACGAAATTGGTGCCACAATCGGAATAGATCGCGATGGGCAGTCCACGACGACTTGAAAAACGATCAAAGGCTGCGAGAAAAGCTTCGGTAGACAAATCAGTCACTAACTCGAGGTGCACGGCCTTAATGCTAAAACAAACGAAAACCGCGATGTAAACCTTATATGTGCGAGACTTCCGCAGGCGATGCTCACGCATCAGAATCGGACCAGCGTAGTCTACTCCCACGCGGGAAAACGGACGACATTGCTGCACACGCGTCTCTGGCAGATCCGCCATAAGTGGTTGAGGTGCAGATGCGCGGAGGCGCACACACCGAGTACATTGGACAATCACAGAGTGAATGACAGAACGTAGAGATACAATCCAGTATTGACGATTGATGAGAGTGGACATTAAGAGAGGCCCAGAGTGTCCAGTGAGCGTATGCCAGCGTCGACACACTAAAGTCGATAAATGTGACGTCTTCGCCAACAGGACTGGATAACGACTCCCATAGGGTAGCAGGGAGTACCGCAAACGACCACCTACGCGTATAAGACCCTCATGATCCAAAAAAGGACATAGTCGTGCCAATGGCTTGGAAGTTACACGATTGCCTTGTTCCAGTTCACGACATAAGTCGGGTAACATGCACTGTTGGGAAGACCGTACGATGACGCGGTGTGCAGCAGCGAGTTCAAGCTGGCTCAATACAGGCGTGCAATTAACAGAACGTTGACGACACTTGGCAATGAAGCGGAGCATTCGAGCCACTTCGCGCATCATGAAGTCATACGATGAAAACCGAGTTAACCATTCTGTGGTCGCGGTAGATATAATAACAACAGGGTTCGTCATTTTTACCTCTGGCAATTCAGTGTAAGACAGCAACTTTGCGTCAGTACTCCATTTATGTGGCGGTTCCCTGAGAAATTGCGGACCGTTCCAATACAACTCATGACTGGGTAGCGCTGAAGGCATCAAACCGCGGGAAGCACAATCGGCAGGGTTGTCTTCCGATCTTACGTGATGCCATTGACACTGTGGCATGAGGGTATGAATCTGGTGCACCCGGTTTGAAACATACTGTTTGAATGTTTCGTGAGGTATGGTTAACCACGAAAGTACGATTAAAGAGTCCGTCCATGCATACAGTTGAGTGACGTTAATATGCTCCCTTAACACCTCATAAACGCGGCTCATCCATCGGGCCAACAACAACGCCGCATTTAACTCGAGTCGCGGTATTGTCAAGGGTTTAATCGGCGCCAACTTCGTTTTTGAACCAACTAGGGTAATTGCTGACTCTGAGGGGGCGTCATGAACGCATATAAATATCACCGCTGCATAACCACGTTGCGACGCGTCGCGAAACCCGTACAGTGAACAGGCTGATCCAGCTGTCGTGTTGAAATAGCGTGGGATGCGCACGGATGCTAATAAATGAAGTTCCGACACAAATTGTGCCCAATCCTTCTGGATATCTGGCGGCAAGCGATCATCCCACGAGCATGCTGCTTGCCAGGTGCGTTGCATGATATGCTTGGCCAAGAAAATTGTGGGCGCAAATAGTCCTAGTGGATCAAATATTCTCGCCGTTAGTGACAAAATGCCGCGTTTAGTAAATATTGTTGGTGATTCGAAACGAGGCTCACAACCGAAATAGTCCCCTCTTGCCTGCCAGAACATACCAAGCACTTTTGTAACAATGCATTCTTCACCGTAAAACGTTGTTGATTTGGTCACACGAAATTCTTCGGGAACAGCATTCAAGACGGCGTCGGTGTTACTAGCCCACTTTCGAAGCTCAAATCCTGCACCAGCGAGTACAGACTGTAGATTAGCTTGAACAGTAAGCGCCTCTTCCACTGTGTCTGCACCATAGCAAATATCATCTACATATGTCTGTGAATATAACGCATCACGCACGCGCGGAAACTTGCAGCAATCGACGTCCGCGACTTCCTTTAAAACTCGTAGTGCAAGGAAAGGGGCACAATTGACGCCATATGTAACGGTGTTCAATTCGTATTCTACTAATTCATGCTGGGGGGACGAACGCCAAAATATGTGTTGGACGGATCGATGTTCCGGCGCGATCATAATCTGGCGGTACATTTTGCAAATATCCGTCGTGAACGCGTGCCGAAACAGACGAAAACGCGTAAGGACATCCACAATGTCCCGCTGTAACTTAGGCCCCGCAAATAACGCACTATTAAGTGACGTGCCATCCGAACACTGGGCGGACGCATCAAACACGACTCGGAATTTATCCTCATTGCTGACCACAGCATGGTGAGGGATGAAATATTGGCCGGGGGAAGAAGCTACGGACATATGCCCAAGAGACAAATATTCGGCCATAAAATTCGCATACTGATTTCGAAGACGTTCATTCGAGCGAAGCTTAAGCTCGAGACGCTCAAAGCGTTTGACGGCTACAGCCCGAGAACCGGCGAACGAATCAGATGTCAATTGCCTTCGAAACGGTAAAGGGACAGTGAAACGTCCATTTTCATCGCGGTGACACTGTTCACGGAAAATACTTTCACACTGACCAGCGTCGGTGAACTGCATCGGTGCTACATCTGGTTCCTCAATGTGCCAAAAACGATCAACTAATTGCTTCACTGAAGTGAGCAGGGACACAGCATCAGATTGAGTGCGTATCTTTTCCGTTGGC
Organism: Therioaphis trifolii; assembly: GCA_027580255.1. Lineage (NCBI taxonomy): Eukaryota > Metazoa > Arthropoda > Insecta > Hemiptera > Aphididae > Therioaphis > Therioaphis trifolii. The sequence continues at coordinate 24,506 of JALBXZ010000100.1, forward strand.
ACCACAGGTCCAATTAACCACAGGTCCACCCGAAACATGAGCTATAAGCAGCCGGCAACGACTTATCGACAATGATTTGGCGTCCGTCCATAACGGCAGCAAACAGGTCCGCTCCGAGCAACAGATCAATCGGCGCTGAGACGTGGAAATCCGGATCAGCTAACGCCAAATTCGAATAATTGTCTTTGACCGACGACTCTAGGGAACTTCGTGGCAAGTCACTCGTGATGGACGGAAGCACCCATGTCTTGAATGTTAACGCGGGATCTGGCGAGTATCGTGGTACCACTCGACACTCGACGCGTCCTTGTACATTAACCACAGGTACTCCAGCTAAACCGGTGATAGGTGCCGTCCATTTCGACCAACGTAACCCAAGGCGTTTGGCGCAAGTGACCGTGATCGCGCTTACTTGCGACGCTGAGTCGATCAAGGCGCGAGCTGATTGGACACTTCCCGATCGGTCGTAAATATGGACCAACGCGGTACCAAGCATTACAGAAGGGGAGTCCATACCCGATATTAATGACGTGGACGGAATGGCAGTCGACGTACCCGCAGTCGACGTATTATCCCGGTCTTTTGGATGTAACAACGTATGATGCCGACGTGAACATACGGAGCATTGTTTTGGAGCCCTACATCGGTTCGCCCAGTGATCACTGCCAAGGCATGAAAAACAAATACGTTGGGTGCGTGCCCATTGCGATCTGTCGTCGATGGACCAGGAACCGAATTTGCGACAAGTCTCGAGCGTATGGCGACTGCCACAACACTTGCAAAGTGAGGCGGACGTATCTACTACAAGTGAAGAATGCGTCATCTTGCTTGGATGGCGCTGTCCCTTTAATGTATTTATAACTCGTTCCTTCGGTCGTGGTGCCTGTATGGATTGTGTCGTGGAGACACCTTGTACACGTTCTAAAACAGTGATTCGTGACTTAACAAATACGAATAAATCCTTAATCGTCGGATATTCGGTTGTTAATTGTGATTCGAACAATGTGCGACATGACGTAGGAAGACAACGTGAAGCCAACGAGAATAGAATAAAATCTCCTAAGTCAGGAATCTTTAACGACACGAGCACTGAGACCGTTTCACTGAAGAGCGCCATTAATTTATTTAACTCGGCTAGTGTCTCGGTAGATGACGTAGTACCTTGCAACAAACTATCAACCAAAGCCCCGGCAACCAAACGAGGTTTGTCAAATCGTGACACTAAAGCAGCCCAAGCTAACTCATATGTGTCACCCGACACCGGTATACCACGAATAGCATCTGCTGCATCACCATGCAGACATCCTATGAGGTAATAAAATTTCTCAATATCAGTCAACTTGGCGCGCTTGACAATTAACGCGTCGAAACGATCACGAAAAGCAGGCCACTTGTGAATATCCCCATCGAATCGTGGCAGTGGAATTTCTGGTAAACGACTAAGAACACCCGGCATAGGTGCATCACGATGGCCTGAGGCTGAATGCAATTCATCTTGACATTGACTGTCATTACCGATATCCGTGGTGGGAACGAGATCCTGAATTTCATAATGGGCGGCGACGGCCTTTGAATAATCTACCAATGAACTTATTTCAACGCTTAAATCACTCGAATATTCGGATAATAAATCTAATTCACACAATGCATCCACAATTGCGTTGTCTTCAGTTTGAAATCCGGCCCATAATATGTCGAGTTTGCGACCAGATACTACTAATTGAGGTGCAACTGTTGCGTCATCTTGCGCCTGCTGGGCGAGCTTATGAATCGACTTGATATGAGCAACATACGAATCGCGTTTGACTACGGCTCTATTTTTAACGCGATTTAAACGAGCGGTATCTGAATCATTTGACGCGCCTTTAGAAGAATCGTTCGTCATCGTAGTAACGTGCTAGTAAACGACTATCAACTAGACAATTAACGCGGACACAGAATAACGCGAGCGCGGCCGGACCTACGCGCGGGACAAGCACTCGACCACTAGAAACAACTACTAGAAATTAAATTTGAATAGCTAAAGAACTTCTGCCCAACACAATTACAATTATAAAAATAAATCAAATTATACAACAGATAATTCAGTGATCACCCAACCACGCTCTGCTACCAAAATGTGAATACCGCGGGAGTACTGGATGACAGTTGACTCCCGACGAGCAATCAAAAAAATACTTATTTTATTTGGACTGGGTGACCTCTGAATCAGCTAATACACATATCGAATATAAAAAGAAAACACAACGTGTATATATATTATGACGTGCAATAGCATCGTCGTATTATTGACTATATTATAATTAATAAATAATACACAATAACAAGGGACGGGCGCCCAAGGAGGGGTATAATAATAACGTTATAAAAAAAAGGAACATATATCCATATATATATATAAAAGAATGCCGTATGGGCAAAAACACACGTACTACGTTAAGTGATAAGAATAATAATATTAATAATCACGTGACCCAACATACCACGACCCGTTGTTTTTACCCACTCTTACAGCCAATGATTCTTAACATAGTGCAGCTGTCGTGCTGCTACGCGCTGTACCTACTGTATTGTATTTTAAAAAAAAGCGGGCTTTTTGTTTCAAAGATTGATAACCACTACTAATAAACTGCCGCTTGGCGCATGACGGTCAGCGCTCATTTTTCGTTGCCGCGACTATAGATACCTTACAGAAGAAAAAGGTGTAATATATTTATATTAGGTTGAATTCTTTTTTTTTTTTAACTTTTAGATCCATCATGTATATATAGAATTCCAACACTTGTAGATCTAATGTCAGTTCAGTTTCAGTGATTAACGTTCAGTGAATTAACTGAACATCAAATTTCATAAAACTGATTTAGTGGACTTTGACTTCTCTGTGTGAGTTGACTCAGTCTTCATATTTATGAATAATAGATGTATGTAATATATATTATATTGTAATCTGTATAAGCTTCAACGGATCTCACTACGTTTTATTTATACTTGGAATATAGTGGTTTTAAAATTAAATCAATTGATAGAATGCGTATATCTTAGAGTATTTTACTACATTCTCCTTAACCTACCTTGTTTGTGTGCGTGTGAGACTTAAAATATAATTAATTCATACCAAATAAAAGTGGCATATTCAGGAGGGTAAAGGGGGCATTTTGCTCCTCTTCCAATCACCATAGTTGTTTTATGTTTTAGTGGAGAAAAAAAATGTTTATATAATGCAAATGTTTTAATGGCATATTATCTATTACCAAGTTTATATTGATATTGTGTGGATTTTGAAAACTGTTTTGTACTTTTGCATAGTGATAAATAAAATTACTTGTACCTACTTCAAATACGTTTGGATGTGTAGTGTGTTTTATGGCTGATTGGAAAAATGGCAACAGCACATAGATCTAATAAGCACTATGCTTTCAAATATTGAAACACACGTGGATCTTGTAAAATATAGATTTTCCTCTTTAGATCTCTCAACGTCATAAAATAACTTGTTCACACTTTGGATCTCGCAATAAAGATGATAATTAAATGAAACTCAAGTGTTATTATAATTTTATTTGAGTGTTATGATCAAAATATTTTTTAATTATTTTACCACCTACTCCAAAGTCGAAAAAACGTTTCTATATGGTGGATCTCGCATAGATGCGTTTACCATACGGATCTCATAGTATACAAAATGTAGGTATGTGTGTGTGTGTGTGTGTGTGTGTGTGTGTGTGTGTGTGTGTGTGTGTGTGTGTGTGTGTGTGTACGTAAACATTTTTATTTATAAACACAAATATACATAGAAAAAATATTTTTTTTTATTGATTATACTGGGGATTAAATTTATACAATTTTGAACAATTAATATTATTTTCCCACAATTTTTATATTTTATGTTTCAAATTATTTTAATTTTGTAATGTCCATGCGCAAGAGTGTGTATACCATCATACATAATAAATCGTTTGTCATCATCTGCACTTAAAATCAACTTATTCACTGTTTTAGAATAAACAATATGTTTATTTGATTGGATAAAATTCATAGTACGATTAGCTGATTCATTAATATCAAAATTATGATCAATATACGCTTTTAAAATATTTATATAATCAGAAAAACATAAATGTTTTTTTATATGATAACATACTTTTTTACACCCTTAGCTTTTTTTTCCATTTCACTTGTTCGATATGCATACAATTTAGGTCTTAATGTAACAAATTCTATTTCATCCTTAAAAAAACCTGGTCTATTTTTATTATTTTCATTAAAACAATAATGATTTTCTGGATAATTTGATGTATCAAAATACGGGGATAATTCATTTTTTAAATCATCAAAAACATTAGAAGTTTTAATTTCGTAAATTAACGAGTCTGTATCGGTATAAAGTAATTTTAAGTTATTATTTTCATATTTTTTTTTCATAACATTATAATGGAAATCATAAATGATGGTTTTTGATACATCTAATATTGAAAATCCTACGTAATTTGGTTTATCAAATTTTACTTTTTCCGAAAACATGTGTATTGCCATCAGATTTTTAGAACATATAGTTCGATCTTTGAAATTCGGTTTAATCATATATTTATGAGCTATTTTTTCATTTGAAACTAATTTCATAGACATACGTTTTCGTACATTTTCCATACATTTACCAAATACACTGTTTACTAATAGTTTCCAAAATTGTCGATCAAACTCGTTTCGCGTCTTTACTCTCATACAAGTACATAATTCAACGTAAGGTGCCATCCATTTAGATTGTTGGAAACGGATAATTCTATGAACTTTTGTAACGTTTATTCCGTTAGCAATTGCCTGTTTTAAATTTTTATAATGTATAATATAATTTTTTTTTGGAGTTAAAGTTGTAAGTAATGTTTGTACTTTAGAATTAGGCGGAATTGTATTTAACGGTAAAAATGGTAAATCATTATGAAGTTTATGCAATTGTATAGGATAATCTGTATCTACTTCTAAAATATATCCATATTTAGAATTATCCTCAATTTTTGTTATATCGATTGTTAAATCATTGTACCATTCAAAATTTGTATACGGTAATTCTGTTAACATCGCCTTTCCATATAAATTCACGCAATCTAAATAAGTACATTAACCATTTAATCCATTTATTCTCATTGTATGCATGTCCTTCAACATTAGGTATAATTTTTTTTTTTTTTGGTAAATCTATATAAGAAGAAGCCTTAAGAGGGTTCACGCGGTTGACTCTTAGTTGTAACCCATCAATGCTTTTTAAAGTCCATCCACTGCCTTTTGTTTGAAAATTTGATTCTTCTTCTAATATAATATTATTGAACATTTTTTTTTAAATTTTAGAAAAACCTGAATTATTTTGTATAAGTTCATTATTAGTTTTAAAAGCAGTCTTTTTTTCCATAGTTAAAAAATTTTCGTACACGCTATCAACATAAAATATTAATTTTAAGAGCTGTTTTTAAAGTTAATTCTTTTAATTTAGATATTAAAAATTTTAAACTATAATTTAAAAATTGTGTATAATCTAAAAAATTGTTTTTATTTTTTAAATAAAAAGTTTTCGATATTTTTTTAAATCGTTCTATTTCAACTAGATCATCGTCAGATACTGCTAATCGAGTAGACTTGGCAATTCTTTTCATATTTTGATAATTAATTATTGATAATTGGTAATTGTAAAACTGTAAACAAAATAAACTAAAATTAGTATAATTACAGGGTCTGTAAATTAAAAATTAAAAATATAAAATAAATAAACAAATGGAATTAATTTTATAATAAATAAAATTGATTATTTTATTATGGTATTTCTTAATCCTAGGATACCGAGAATAAGAATTTAAAACAACAATATAAATTTTCAATGAATTTAACATGACATATAATAAAATGTATCTAATAAGCTTGTATGGTCTGTCAAATGCATTAGTTCAAACTTGGAACACAACTCTTCATCATTTTTCTGTTCCTGAGGTTGTTCCACATATTTATAATTATAGGAAAAAATTAGGAATATAATATATATATATATATATATATATATATATATATATATATATATATATATATATATATATATATATATATATATATATATATATATATATATATATATATAATATATGTTACCGGAAATGTTGACAATTTAGGAAATTACGACAATTCCTAGTAAATGTTGACAATTCCTAAAAGCGGAAGGCAATGTTATCATCGCCTAGTATATGTTATCATTTCCTAACGATAGTAGGCAAAGATGCCACATTTTTTAAATTTAATCTGACTTATTTAAATATTACTTTTATCAAAAATAATTATCAATTAATCTACTATCACCTTTATAAATAATCAATAAATAAACAAGTATTTTTTTAACATTTTAATTTGTGTAATTTAAGCTTTTTAAATTTTTTTTATGATTTGCAACGTAGTTACTTATTTTTATTTTCACAATGCAAACTTCCATGACATTTAGAATTACAAATTCTAGATGCCGATCTGCAAGCACACCTGTTCGTCTTGCATTTTGTCTTACATTGACATCGGGTGTATCCTTGTGCCCCTGAAATACTATTTACAGTAGCTGCCTCCCGAAGTGATAACGGTTTTTCTGCTTGACTTGCCGATTTTAAAACAGTACTCAGATCCAATAAATTTGCTTTGCAAGGATTTATTTCTGATCTTGTGTACCTGTGTTTTAAAAATCCACTTTCAGTGCCTACAATTAAAAAAAAAAAAAAATAATTTTTATAACGCACGACTTTGAATATGAAGATGATTAAGACGTTAATAAAAATACTAGTGTACTTCTTACATAGCTTATATAAATCGTTCTTAACTTCTGTTACAACCGCTAATACATTTCTTGGTGATCCACGAGCACGATCTACATCTGGAATACTCAGACGTACTGTAGTTCCATAGTATCATATTTTCTATTGGATGTTTTAACCATTTTTAGTGCCTGTTTTTCTAAATTGTGTGCAGATGATTGACGTGCTTCAAGTATATTTTGTTTTCGTTGATCAACTAAATAAATACATTATTAACTTAAACATATTTAACTATATTACATTTTTTTTTTACCAAGTTCTAAGTAACTAGTCACTTGTTCTAAGTTACTAGTACACGGTACATTTTCTTCGGCTCCCTCATCTTTGTTTGACTTCAAAATACATTCAATATCTTCCTCAGATTTCAAAGAGCTAATTTCGCCTACCGGTAAACCAATTGATGCAACACCTAAACGAGCTGGACAACCAAACATCGCCTCATAAGGTGATCGACCGATGCCTAAAAAGAATCAATTAAAATTATTTTTAAAATTAATTATTTATCATACCAGAATGAAAAGCACGATTTTTTCGAAATTGGATAAATTTTAATCCAGATGGCCAATCTGTTGATTTTGTTTTCGCCATCCATGTCGCCAACATATCTTCCACGCCCCGGTTCGCACGTTCTATAGACCCCTGACTCTGACTATGTCTTGGTTTTCCGTGCACTATTTTAACATCACCCCACATAGTATGTAATTCATTAATTACACTATTAACAAACTCTCTCCCATTATCGGAATGTAGAATTGCTGGGGCTCCAAATGTTGTATAAATTTCCATTAAGTTATATGCTATTTCTTCTGCTCGTTTAGTCTTTAGTGGTTTAAGTATAACAAATTTCGTCAAGTGATCCTGATAATTCATTATAAATCTGTAGCTGTTTCTACTCTGCGGTTGCATATCAATTAGATCGATTTGTGCACGAGAGTTGTATGCTGAATGCAAAATTGGTTTAGAAACAAGACCTCTTTTTGGATTAGATGATTTTTTATGACAGTCGGTACAAAGACTCAAAAAAATCATTATTGTTTCTTTTGTTATATTACAATATTTTAGTTTTAATTCAGCTATCATACGATCGCGGCCACCATGGCCGATAGCTATATGCGTAGAGTGAAGAATATTGAATAGCTCTTCATTTTTAACAAAATAACGTATACTGTCATTATCATGGTTCATGGCTTTAATTAAGCGCTCTTTATCATTTATTAAAATAACGTCGTACTTACGAATATTTCTATAATCTTTTTTGCATTTTGTTTGAGTCTTCGATAATTTTACGTCTTCTATGCGACGATCGTATTCATGAACGATTTGTTGTCATCACGTTTAGAATCAATAATTAATGCAATTAATCTCGGTTAACCTTACCTTGCGGTTATCGCAATCGACGTAAATCCGTGTTTGATATACCGTGTGTTCCTAAATTCATCAGTCGATTCATCCGCTTGTTCAGTGGATTGATTATAATTTAGGAACACATATTTGTTATTGCGCTGTAACATATTGGTTATGACCCGTAACCAATTGTAACCACCATACCTCACTATCAATCCATCATTACCACGTGACAACTAATGCCTCAATTCCGGTGGTGTGTGGAGCCAAATTATTTCATCCATCTGAGTTATCACGTATTATTTATTATCAGTAGATTTTGATAAGATATTTCATAATAATAATATTGAATTGATTAGAATAATTATTATAACATTTAAAGTATATACATTTCTAAATTATAGTATAATTTATATTATTAATAATTATTACCTTATTTTACTGTAGATTTTGATAAGATAGGTATTTTGGATTTTATAGAAACACAATATTGTAGTTTTTAATTATGAATACATAATATAACATATTATATTTTATTTAAACACAATATAGTTGTAAATTATCAATACATAATATAACATATTATATTAATACACAGTTTGTCGTTTGATAGATCTTTTGCCGTCAAATTAACTAGTCATAGGTCATTGACGTTGCCCAGGGTGTACTACGTGGAAGCGATCTATCATTACACACCATATTTAAAAAATGTAAATGTAAAATTGTAAAAATTAATCAAATGAAAATAAAAGTAAAATAAATTTACTGTACTCAGTCAAATTAAGTAGAAAAAGAATTATTAATTACTTCATAAAATCAAAATAACTTACCACCATGATTGATTAATACATAAACCATAAAAATAAATAAAAATAATATAATAATGTGTGTATACTTAATACTTATCTTTGAAAATCGATCGACCAACTATGAGATCCTCTTTTCCATTTTGACATAAGAAAATTTATTTTTAATAAATTGGGAATTTTCGGTCATAAATATTAAATTTGGATCAGTTTTACTCAAAGTTAAACAAGTTTTGACCAAGTATACTAAGTATATGACTAAAAAAAACAGTAAAATAAGGTAATAATTATTAATAATATAAATTATTATATAATTTAGAAATGTGTATACTGGTATTAATTAAAGTATTCATAATTAAAAACTACAATATTGTGCTTCTATAAAATCCAAAATTATAATAATTATTCTAATCAATTCAATATAATTATTATGAAATATCTTATCAAAATCTACTGATAATAAATAATACATGATAACTCAGATGGATGAAATAATTTGGCTCCACACGCCACCGGAATTGAGGCATTAGTTGGCACCATTGATTATAGAATAGATAGATAGTCCATGGTATAGAGATATTAGGCTACTAAAATTATGTTTGTTCTAGCTGCCGATAGAATGCGTTGTATAATACAAAAAATAATTATTTTACAATCTGTATAGATAAATACAGAACGAGCGTCGAGTGCTGCCACACTGGGCGGGGCGGGCCACGGGGTGCTGATAACTCAGTATTGCATTGCGGTCAGAGTTATTTATATACATTTTATTGATATTTAATTCCTGGCACTCGTACCTAATGATTCAATATTTTAAATGATATGATATAATATGAATAACGACCCACTATTGACAATTTAATAAATTTTAACTGATTTCATTTGACATTTTTCAAAAATAAAAATATATTTCAACATCGTTTAACAATAAGTACCTATATTATTATATGTTAAGATGGTATTAACACGTTTAACTATATATAAACTATAAATAGGTATAATGCATGTAAAATAGTAATATATTTTACAAGTACCAAAATAATTATAACTTTGTATTATAGTCAGTGTGGGATCTAGGTATCAGGAGGCCGGGGTGCAACTACTAATTGGTGGCCCCTTAAAAAAAATATTGGTCGATATATCACTTACCTATTTAGATACGATTACGAATCATGTATATTTATTTTATGCATATTGATACATTAAATGAATAGAAAACACAAAAATGTAATTACCCAAATAAATAAGTAAATCAAAAAACACAACTATTCATACACCTTGAATATGATGTAGTAATTATAATATCAAGAAATGACAGAAGTATAAAACAAGTTTAAAGTAAATAAAATATAAATTAATAATTAAAATTCAACCCACACTACCTGAATATGAAATTGTTAAGTAAGTAAAATAAAACAACAGAAATATAATTTATACATAAATATAATAAAATACAATGATAATATGGTAAACTTAATTGTCAGTTATATGTCATTTATTTACACAATTGCATATCACAATTTTATAGTAACAACAGTATAAACACAAAGATATGGTTGCAAAAAGTTAGCAACCTACAAAAATAAAACAATACAGGTAAACTTGTAAAAGAAAGAAAATGTTTGACTTCTCAGGCACAGATAACACCATGATCAGCAGGCTCTGCAAGTTCTATATTCAGTGTATCAGCAAATATATGGATCGATTGAAAAACAGATTAAATCAACTCATAGGTACAATGTCAGAACAAAGAAATAATGATTACATAAATATAAAATTGTTATTATTTAAATATGGTTTAATATTTTTAGTTTTGAAAATTTTGCTAATTTTGATGTGGATGAAAACATGTTTGTTTTATTAAATATTTTGCATATTAAAAGGTGTTCAATTATATACAACTTATGCTCTAAACAGTTTGTCATTGATTCGTTTAACCATTTTTTAATTGTATTATTATTTTTTACGAGTTCAGTTAATTGTCGTTTAATTTTCTTTTTATGAAAATAGTTTTTATAATTATTTTCAAAAACATTTAAAATTTTATTTATAACATTATTAAAATTATTTGATGGCGCTTTAAGCCCACTTGCATCATTTATTGGAGTGTAGTTTTTATTCAGAAGAAGTAATTGTTTTTTATCACATAAATTTGTATTTGTAAACAGTTCATGTTGACAAAAGTTACAATTAAATTTTTTTATACATTTATAACCCAAATATTCAGCAAAGTATGCAACTGAACAGTCCTCTAAAGTAACATCATTATCAATATTCACATTTTTAATAGAGTCCTCATCAGATGATTTAGAAGAAAAAAGGGATAAATTAGAAATACACTCTGTGTCAGAATCAGAATTTAATGATGAATCATTTGAATTTACTTGATATTGAGGTCTTATTGGGTCAATTACTATAGGATTATCATCTTCTAAGGTTGCCTCACAATTTGTTCTAATAGATGTGCATAAAGAAAAAATACAATTACTTCTTATCGAAGTCCTAATCGTTCTGGCTGTTGGATTTTTGTTATAACCACCCTTTTGTCGAAAAATACTAAAAAGATTTTCTAATACATCCTGATTCAAACGGTTGGTCATTAAAAATACTATATTAAATATTATTAGATTTTTCTTCTTCGAAAAATTGCAATACACCATTAATGGTCTGCTTAAAACCTTTAAAACAGGGTGGTTGTGTTAATTTTCCTTTTTTTAATTTATTTAAATCTGTGAAGTATTGCAAAGCTTCTAATAAGAACTGTTTTACAGTACCTGAATCAGTTAATGCACAGAGATATGGATTATGGCTATATAAAGACCGGCTATTTAAACAATCAAATAAATTATTAAAGAACTCAATAAAATCTGCAGTGTTTGAAGCAGTACTACATAGAAGTTGTCCTGTTTGTATGCAAGTTCGGATTGTTGCTGACATTGAATTGCTTAGCAATTGTGTAGCTAATTTAACACGCATTTTTTGAAAAGAATTTGGATAAATATGAGCATCTGTTATTTTAATGAGAGACCTACTTTTATGATTTTTTATGTCTAACTCATACGTTTTTTTTATGTCATCAAATGAGATTATATTCAATCAAATTCTTTGGAATATTCTATACATTTTTTTATATACATCTCATCGAAACAAACAGTGCATACTTTTTCTTTATAATCAGTTGATTCAATTTTTTTTTTAAGATGACTGAAAAATATTTGATTAAAACCTGCAGGTAAGAATTTTGATTGACCTATCCAATGACGAATTGTTGAAAGTCCTGGTAAATTTACTTTTTGGGAATGTAAAAATTTATATGCACTGGGTGATTTATAATATAAATTTAAAGCTAAATTTTTTTCATTTAATGTCCATGGACGTTATCTATCTTTTAATTGCATAGTCACAATTGCTTTGGAGTTAATTGATGAAAATTTATGTGAATTTATTGGATTTTTAAAATTATTATTATAGCGATTAAAACATCTACCTTTTTTTTAATTTTGAAATATGTGTGATTTTAATATGAATAATTTAATTGCTTTGTTTTAAAATTAATTTTCTAGGAATATCTTTTTATATAAAATCACATTTCCTTTTTAAATTTGAGTCTGGCATTTGTCTGTAATTTTAGTTTTATTAGGAGTAGATAATGATGAAGAGGGGCTAGAAAAAACTAACTCTACCATGTCTGATTTTGTGTGTGTATAAGTATTCACTGGAGTTGAAATTGTAAGACATTCTTGTTCAGATGCATCATTTTGATTAAAACCTAATAATGTAGATGGTTGTTGTTTTTGCTCAGATTTATATTTATATGGAATAGCAGTGCTTATTAAACGGATTTTATTAAATATATTTGTAAAGCTCTCGAGGGGGGGGAATGCTATTGACAAATGTTCCTATTGTGATGTTTTTCCTGTTCAATTGAGAACAAACTTGAGTTTCCTGTAGAGATAAACCAAATATAATAATTGTTTGAAAATAATCATACATATTATGGAAATTTATTGGTGTAATGACCATACTAACTATACAATGTTTTGATAATTAAGCAAGAAAAAAAAATAAAGTATCTAACTATTATTACTCCAGTGTAATAAATAATAATTTTTTGGTTATATATTAAAGCATTATACAAATACTTTTATAAAAATATTTAAAACAAATTTTAAATAGGTATTATTTGTTTTTTATAATTCATTAGTACTTAATATGAACTTAGAGATATAGTTTTTTATATAGATTTACCTAAATTGTTCATTATAGTTACCTACACCAAAACTCCAAAACAAAAAAGCAGTTTATATGTGTTTGATAAATAATATACAAATTACAAAATAAGTTGCTATCCGAAATATTTTACAAAAAACGTATCACTTAATAAAAGGGATTTATAGCTAACTTGGTGACAAATCTAATAAACCGAAAAAATAACACCTGAGCTCTTTTTATAAATTTAAAACATTTATTTACCCGAATTAACTATCCAAATTTCTCTTCTTTCATCATTGGGAAAACGGAAAAAACTCAAGTTTGGAAATGTTTTCTTCGACTTTCCACAATTTAAAAATTGGCATTTGTTACCAGACATTTTTAAAATTACTCACAAGACGTAAAAGTAGTAAAAAATAAAGGAAGTAACAAATAACAATAAGGCAAAATACTTAGAATATAAAACAAGCAAGAACCTTTTTCATTGACAAGTGACAACTGCAGAGAAGAAATAAGAATACTTAAGACTAATCTAATCGTAATTCGTATGTTCACAGAGTAAACGGTAAAATATAGACGAAATAATGATAATAAAATGATAATCGCTAATTTTATCGATTATAATGGGAATAAATATAATGGTAGGTACTTTAATTTTTCATTTTACATGAAAAAGAATTCTATAAATTATTTTTCGCCAACCGCGTGATTGCCTTCCCGTACTTCATGACTATCTATGATAGAGGTACCACCACCTTGAATCCCACCACCCACCGCGTACGTCGTTCATCTACCTATGATAGAGGTACCACCACCTTGAATCCCACCACCCACCGCGTACGTCGTTCATCTACCTATGATAGAGGTACCACCACCTTGCATCCCAGCTCCCACCGCGTTCGTCGTTCATCTACCTATGAGAGAGGTACCACCTCCTTGCATCCCAGCGACGCCAGCGCTCCATAGCGGTTGCATCCTACGAATAGTCGCCAAATATTAACATTGCGTTGGCTATCTATCTATTCTATAATCAATGGTTGGCACGTATCATTACCGGTTCTTATTATCTTATTTTATTATTCTTATTATCAAAAAAAATTCTGTCCACTTTTTAGTTTTTAATTTGTAATTTGTATGTTGTTTTGTTAAACACAAATATAATATATAATACATAAATATATTATATTTACATTTCAATTTTTCTATTTAGTTTTGTTTAATATGGATAGTGATTTATCAAAATGTATTTTATTGTTTGGATTAAATCATCTGGAAAATATGAAGAACTCATTGGATAAAAAAAAAAATCTTCTCTTTCATAGTTTATTGAAAAGTTCTAAAGTCCGTATAACAAATTTTATGTTGGTTATAAATTTGTATGATGATTTAGATTTTAAATGTAATTTTAGACTCACCAGGAGTTACTTTCTACAATCAAACAATGTACACAATGTTCCTATATCGAAATGTTTGATGTACACACATTCTTTAATGGTAAACCTTATTTCTTTATCCATCGTCAAGTAAAACGTATAAACTATAAAACGTATGCCGAACGCGTAGACGGACGTATGGAAATTAGTCTGAAAGAATGGAGACCAAAAAATCGAACTTATAATTCAATGCAAAGATATCTTTAATCGTGGTTACTGGTGAATAATGAAAAAATGTTATCAAAAAATTCAAGAACCGCTCATTTTAGCGCGAATAGTTATCAAATCCATCTGGCTTTTTGTTTGTCCATCCGGATAATTACGGATTCGTGATAAAGCAATCCGCTTAGTTACCTCCCCTCCAGCGGATTGATGAAACGCTGAAATTAGGAACACTCGATTCTAGCGGCTGACCAATCTGCTGAGTTAAGGAACACACGGATAATTTCATGTCTCCGCACTGATACACAAAATAATTTTATAAGTTTATTTTATATACCCATGTGTCTCCGTTTCTCATTTAATTTGAGTTTGACAGCATTATTATTAGTTCGATAGTGTCTACTATATAGAGTGTAAAGGATTATAATATATACTTTTATTTAATTAATTTATAATAATTATAATTTGTATCAAAACAATATTTATCAATTTTTACAGTAAAATATACAATTTTAATATCATTAAAAAAAAAAATAATAATAATAAATGTCATTTTATGCATTTTTTTTTATGTATTTTTAGATCATCAAATTCCGGGCCCTATTGATAACATTGCCTAATAAACTACGGAAATAATGACAATTCCTAGGCGATGATGACATTGCCTTCCGCTTTTAGGAATTGTCAACATTTACTAGGAATTGTCGTCATTTCCTAAATTGTCAACATTTCCGGTAACATATACAGTGGTCGCCGTTTATAGTGATCATATTCGTTCAAGAGTACTTTGATCACTATAACCGGAAATCACTATAAACGGCGACTCGACAAATAGGTAGAAAATATCGTAAAAATAATTAAAAATTAAAATTATATTTATGTATTATTATTTTTTATTTATTATGATTTTATTTATTATATTTTTATTTTTTAAACATTTTATAAACAACATTAAATAGACTTTGCAACATGTAAAAATACCATACGTGATTTAACAAACTTAGGTTTATTCAAAAAAATCGGTAATGTACCCCCTGTTTTTTTGCTATGGAAAACATCATAATGTGCTCCAAGTTGTTCAACGTAGCAAAGTAGTCTGGGCCTAAGCCGTGCTCTTCTAAAGCTCTTCTGAGTGTATTAATTGCAAAACGGTTTCAAACATGTACGAATGTACCATATGAAGTATCGCTCATTATGTGGATTACATCAGATAAGATTAGCTCGATTTAAGTTCACGATTAAGATAATAATCATTCGTAATCTCATTCCCTGTTTACAAAAAGAGGTGATATTATTGTAAATTATATTTATATTTTATATTTCTGATGATTGTTTCTGATCACAATAACCGAAAACATGAATACTGTAAGCGACAAAAAATGCATTTATAACGGCTGTTTGTTCCGTTCCTGGCATTTTTGATCACTATAAGCGGCTGATTCATATAACCAGTGAACACCATAAGCGGCGACCACTGTATATATATATATATATATAATGTATATAATGAAAACATTTTTATTGAATTAAAAAATATATATATATATATTTTTACATATTTTATGTATCAATTATACATAAAAATTGTTTATAATATTTTTGTTTATAGATATAATGAAATCCACAATACATTTGGTGAATTTCACATCACTTATAGGTCATGTGAACATTTTATATTTTGGTTATTTTTACAAATTAAATTATGCGTCTCAAATAATGATAATAGCCTTCCATTTTTATTAACGTATTCTAGCTTATGTATAAATATTAATTTTTTAGTATTATAATTTATTAACTTTAAATAAAACATTTTATTATTATATTCATCATATGCAGTTAAATTGAACATAATACAATCAATACCCAATCTTAATAATATACTTCTATCTGTACTACCATTCCATAAAATTATTGATTTATTATTAAAATGAGTTTTTAAATAATTTAAAGTTAAATTATTTCAATTATTTTTCATAGATTGTTCTAGTTCATTTAAGACCGTATCAAGTCGTATAGGATTATTTTTAAATACAATTTTCAATAAATATTTTGTTTTTTCGTATATATGATAATTCATTAACATTATTCTACCCTCTGGCGTAACAATGAGTGGTTTATCTTGTAGTATTTAAAAATGTTATATGAACTATGCTAGTACAAGTGTAACATAATTGCTTTCACTTCGTTTATTTATAAGTAATGTATAAAAATTATTTTGTGTAGAATAAAACTGTATGTAAAATATTTTTGTGTGAAATAAAACTTAGTACAATTTAATAATAATTTAAAAGTAATTTTAAATAATGCGTAAATTGTATTTTGTGTAGAATGTATGTAAATTATTTTTGTGTGAAATAAAACTGTGTACAAATTAGTAATAACATACAAGTAATTTTAAATAAAATAATTTTTAAAACAAATACTTACATTTTGAAGGAATTTCACTTGAGGAATTGATGGATGTCTCTGCTAACTTTTAAAACGCAGACAGTAATCTGACCAATCGTCCAAAGTGGGCGTATAGGAAAATGGACGTCCCAGCTCTCGTCGGATTCTTGCGTAGCGCTGAGACTCCCACGATAGAGCCAAACACCTCGGCGGAAGAAGCGGCAACCAATCTCGGCGAGTACCTCGCGGCCGCTTGTGACGCTTGCATGCCTCGGAGACCAGCTCCACAAGACCGTAGACGACCGGTACACTGGTGGTCCTCTGACATCGCAGGTCTTCGGAGCCAGTGCCTGAGATTGAAGCGCAGCTACCAACGTGCGGCTAGGAGACGTGACATCGTGGCGTCTGAAATACTAAAGAACGACTTCCGCGAGGCTCGTAAAAAGTTGAAAGACGCAATACGCAAGGCGAAAGAAGACGAGTGGAAACTACTGTGCGACTTGGTAGACAGTGATCCTTGGGGATTGCCTTACAAGGTCGTCACGAAAAAGCTAGCGACCCATCCGCCTGGTGTCGAAGCGCGTGGTAGAGAAAGGGAAATCGCGGAACATCTCTTTCCCGCGCACCCACCGACGGACTGGACGACGACGCCGCTGAACCCGAACGCCGACAACGTTGACGAACAAAACATTCCGCAATTCACCGTCGAAGATTTACGGAAGGCAGCCATGAGACTTCCCTCGGGTAAAGCCAGTGGACCAGACGGCGTCCCTAACGAGGTCTTAGTACACGTCCCACACAGCATTTGTCAATCATAAATAATTTATAAATATTTAATTCAAATTGGAATTAAAATGTTTATTTTTAAAATTAATACAATATTGAATACATATTTTATTTATTTAGATTTAGTACTAAAAATTGAATAATGTTTAATAAACATTGTAATAAATATGTTTAATTTTAAATGAAAATTTAATATTTTATAAATGTTAAATTTCAAAATGTATTAAATACACTAAAATAAATAATTATTTTACGTTAGTTATTCGACATTTATTTTATATTTGTTTTTTTAGTTTTTTATATTGCAGATATATTACAATAATCCAGAATTTTTTTTTTTTTGGGGGGGGGTTAAAAATTGTTATGGATTAAATTGTTTTAGTTATGTGTACCTTATTATATTTTATTGTAATAGCAAATTTTACAAAACTAATTGCTGATTATAGAAACTAAATTTCTAAAATATCAAATATGTATTTTTTAATCTAGGTATATACTCATAAATGTAAGTATATATTCATTTTGCATGTTTATATTCTTGCAAGTTCATCTATGACATTATCTGCATTATAATAGTAAACGAAATACTCTCAAAAGTCAAAATGATATGAATATGATAATAAGCACCAATATCGGGAATACAAGCCACAAGTCAACAAGTGTCTTAAACTTTTACCACAGTAACACACTCATGTTACATTTTTTAATTAGGTTAGGTTAGCTACAATATCGGGATAAAGTGTAAAAAAAAGTACATATCAATATAACAATTATTATTATAGGTAGGTAATGAAGTAGCACCGTTGTGATTTTTCGCATACCTACTTAATAGTATTTAATTTTAACTATAATATAGTGACTAATATTATAGTTGTCATAAAGTGCGTATTATTAAAAAAAATTATAAGTATTCACTGTTTCCAAAGTGATTTTCGTGTTCTATTTAGACTATATAATGTGTAATTACTATAGTAATACATATAATTATGTCTGTGATCAATCATATACACTTTTCGTTTTGAAGTTTGAACTTTTTTTTTATGAAAGCAGATTGTAATTAAAAAAAGTATGTCTAAGTTAACTGTTGAAATAATTATATTATTATTATTATTATTATTATACTTATAATATGTTATATTAGTACCTACTTGTTTTTTGTAAAATAATATTATAGTTAAATGTTATAAATATAATAAGCAATCAATTATTAGACATGTAGACAGCTAATGTATATGTATATTGTATATATATGTTTAGATTTATTATTCAAAGGATTTAAGTTTGAACTAAATTATATAAACCAGATTGTCTTCTACCTTTTTTGGCCTCGTGACTCACTTTTTTAAGCCTACATTTTTCGCGACCCGTGTACCTATAAGCTTTGTAGAAAAACAAAAACAAGCTAAAATTGCTTTGAAGTAGTACTATTATAACAGAATAAATACAAATTACAATATAGTAGGTAGAATATTTAATTATTATTATTAGAATTCATACGAAAAAATATAATAAAATAAAAATACGATACAAAAAATTTAATGAGATGTTTGTTTTTGATTGTATTCACGTAATAAATGTCATCTTGGTTTTATTTGAGTAAGAGCAATCTGTAAATCATCTTTAGTTTCAAGATTATTTCTTTTTCACGTTTTCAAATTTGGGGTTGTAGAAATCCCCTTTTCAAATAAATAAGTCGTTGAAAATATTAATAAAATTAAGATGGCTATAGCTGCAGTTAATTCTGCGTAATTTCCCGTGCATGAGTGTGCCCAAAATATTTCTAATTTAGTTTCACAAAACATTTGTTTCAGTTTGTTATCAAAAGAAAACTCAATTGATTGATTTTCATTGTCAGTTGACATATTTACTGTCAATATTATTATACTATTAATTATTATACTGCAGTTTACAATCTCTACAATTTCTACAATCTACTGTAAATGGTTGTTCAATCCATTAATAATTAAACAATTATTTTTATATCTTATACAATTTTATAAACTTAATTTTTATTTAAAAAAGATTTATAGTGACTCGATTTTAAAGATTAGGCGACCCACCGTTAAAAGACTTCTGATATTAACCATTTCAAATCATATTTTACCTAATTAAGTATATTTAATAGGTAGGTAAGTCAAAATAACAAAATAAATAAGAAATATTATTGGTTTGTGTATACACATTAATTCATAGCTAATACTTAATAGTAATTAATAATTATACTAATATACCATTAGCCATTAGGTACCTATTAATAATTTCTTATTATAATATTAAAGTAACAGTTAGTTAGAGTGTACATAATGCATAATAATATAGTTAAAACACATTTTGATAAATAATAAGTTATGTTACAATAATTTAATTTAGATGTTTAAGGGTAGATAATAATTAATAAGTATAGGTAGGTTGGTAGTTTGGTACCTAAATAATGAAAATAATATTATAGGTTTCATTTTTTTAGTATCAAAATAATTATAAAATAAATTTGCTTTATCAAGCGGCAAGAAAATTTAATTTAGATATAAATTATAATATCCAGGAGTGGATTTAAGGCATTTACGAACTTTATGAGGTCGCATAGAAGGCACATTTCAAAGAGACGGTAAAACTGTATCGGATTGTTCGATTCCAATATATTTTATTTTGTTATAATAATCAGCTGTTTTCTTTGGTTACACAAGCGCAACGCGCGTCAATTACACAGACATTCAACTTTAAAATACAATACGTACGAGTATATGTCGCGTTAGTACAATGGGTACGAATTTTAAAGTATACTATACAGCAGCGTTTCTTAAACTGGGTTCCGCGGAACCCTGGGGTTCCACGGAGATCACTTCAGGGTTCCGCGAAGCTTAATGATTTATTTCAAAATTTCAAAATTCCAATATTTTCCAAATGACCAATCGGTGAAATATAAAAATGAATTGTGAATTAAAAATCCATTTATCGTCAACACGTGACCTTCAGCCATATCAGCAAATAAATATGAAACTTTTATTGAAATGACATTAGATTCATCGTTGCAAGAAAAATTTAAATCGATGCCACTAGAAGAATTTTGGTGCATTTTCAAATATGCATATCCTCGACTGTCACAAAAGACCGTGTTGGCACCGAAACGGGGTTCCCCACCTATATACCAACAAAACAAAATACCGCAACATACTTGACGCTGAACCTCATATGATCATACAACTTTCATCAATAGAGCCTAATTTTAAGAATATTTGTAAAAATAAAAAGCAATTTCATTCGTCTCATTAAAATGTGTCCTTGGTCTTATTAATGTAATTATTATTAAAGTATTATTATATATGTAAACAATTATTGTTTTTATTTTTATTTTAACACACTTTTTTGAATCAAATACCTTTAAGACAATATTAGTAGGTATATGATTATAATTTATTTACAAATAATCCTGAAAAAAGCTAAAAAGCTAAAAAAATTAGGGGTTCCACGATAAAAGTGGACATCAAAAAGGGTTCCACGGAAAAAAAAGTTTAAGAAACGCTGCTATACAGTATACAATTTCCAAATTTAATTTATATCAATTTTACAAATTTAAATAAATGGTCGCTTTGTAGAGGTTATCCGTTATCACTTATCAGTAAAGATTCACTGGCGTCTGGCAGCTGCAGCCTGCAGGCTGTCGGCCAGCGGCCTACTATATAGCTATTATCATTTCTGTGAAATCTAAAAAAAGATTTATTCGTTGAGTTTCCCACAGCTGATTATGATATAATTCATGGGTTTGCCTAATTACGTTTGAATAGTGAATACAGTGTTCGTTATCGTATTGTTAATATTATTATTACAACGATTATTTGACAAATTCGTCATCTGAACATTCGGTTACTTTATAATATACCTAGTTTTATAGGTTATTTTCATATTTCATATAATATATCTGTTATTCAAGACGTAGTAAGTAGCTACGTATAACCTATATTCTATTCTGTGGTGTAACGTATATTTTGTTTCTTGTTTTCTTTTGTTTCGTGTCCGTTCGGCGTGCATGGTGCGCACATGTTTTTGGTGAGCATACAAAATTATAATATTAATTATAATTAATTTAATATTTATTTTTACTATGTATAATAAAGTAGGTAGGTAAATATGAATAGAAAAAGGAGAAAATTCGAACTAAATCTAAAAAGAAAAACTATTAAATAAATAACTACCTACTTGTGAAATGATAATCTGTATAATTAATATTATTTTTTATTATATTAATCATTATCTGATGTTTTTCTTGTATACATTATTTTTACTTTAAAGCAGTATACCTATTTAAATAAAAAACTTTTCTTTAAATTTTACTTTAAAGATTTAAATAATTACTTGATATTGAAAAATATTTTATTGTAAAGAACATTTTGCTATTCAGAAGTGATTTTTTTTTTTTTTTTAAAGGCAGTAAATTGTTAAATCCATCCATGTAAATAATTCTGTCCTATTAACTAAATAAATATTTAAATATTTAATAGTCATCGAGGACCGAGGTACCTAGCCATACTTATATATATTACCTACTTATTTTTTTAATACTCATTATACTAATATAATCTTATATTACATACTGCACATCAATAAATAATATATATATATATATATATAATAGCCCACAATTTTACAGTATTCCCACTATCCACATATCTACATACCTAGTACAATAGTACTACATAATACCATATAATTGTTGTAAATTTTAAATAATTTTGATTGATTTATTTTAATTTTAGGTTAGGTTAACTGTAATACTTACCTAGTTTACTTACGTATTGTATGCTTTCTTTAGGTAAGTTCTGGGGTAAGTTAAGTATATCTACCTAATAAATTACCTACCTTCTTAATATATTATTATTTGTAGGTAGTTATATGTTATACTACATAAAATAAGTACCTATTCTTATTTTATATAACAATGTCTCGCCGTCCTATTAGTAAGTCTACCAAACGCCGTAGGTTCTTAGAGGAAGTAGAAATTGATATTGACGAATCAGAGTTTCAACTACATCATAACACATCTACGAATGATGCACATTATGCAAATGACAATTGTGACATATTTGAACCTTCAACAACTTACAGCTTTGCAAACTGTAGTATAATAAATAATATAGATATTGGAATTAACGATAGTCAATTACCTGTTATTTCATTTTTTGATAAAACCATTACTCCTATAACTGATGAAGAAGAATTAAAATTAATTTCAGATACTGATAGCGATGAAGAGAATACTCATTCTAATCAATACCCGTTTTTTAATGATGATAATAAACAAATTAATAATATGCTTAATTTAATCGCCCAATGGGCAGTATCTCATAACATAAGTAATACTGCCCTTTCTGCATTGTTAAAATGTTTAAAATCTCATCAGTGTTTTCATAATTTTCCTATAGATGCCAGAACTATTTTGAAACCTAATTTACCTTCCTGTTCAATGGTAATACAATCTGTTTTTCCTGGTGTTTATCACCATTTTGGTATTGCAAATGGTTTAAATTCCCTAGGAAATATATTAAACTATACTGGAGAAACAATAAAAATATTAATAGGTATTGACGGATTACCTCTTACAAAAAGTTCTAATAGTACATTTTGGCCCATTCTTGGATGTGTGCGGTATCCCTCAAATTATCCACATATATTTCTTATTGGTTTATATTGGGGAAAAGATAAGCCTAAAGAAAGTAATATTTTTTTAAAGGACATGGTAAATGAACTTAATTGTTTATCAAAAAATGGTGTTACAACTGAGTTTGGCAAGAAATATCTTGTTGTTGATGGGTTTTGTTGTGATGCCCCAGCTAAAAGTTTTATTTTAAAAACTAAAGGACATACAGGTTTTTTTCTTGTTCAAGATGTATAACTGAGGGAATTTATTTTGATAATAGAGTGTGTTTTCCTGAAACTAAATTTACCAAAAGAACTCATTCAGACTTTTTGAATCGTATGAATGATGATTATCATGTAACTAATTCAACAACAATAATAACTGAAATTCCGCATTTAGACATTGTTCGTGACTTCCCATTAGACTATATGCACCTTATATGCTTAGGAGTGATGAAAAAATTAATGTTAATATGGTTAGGTATTACTAAAAAAGCACCTGTGTCAATTCGTTTACAAAGTAAAAAAGTACAAACCATTTCAAATTTTCTTTTATTATTTAAACCATCAATAACTTCGGATTTTACTAGATCCCCAAGAGGTCTGAATGAAGTACTGAGGTGGAAAGCCACAGAATATAGATTATTTCTTTTGTATACTGGACCCATAGTTTTACAAGGTATGTTGAATGAAGACTGTTATTCTCATTTTATTTGTTTGCATGTATGCATTAGAATTCTCTTAACACCATGTAACAAAAGTGAGCTGTTAAATTTTTGTGAAAAAGTATTAGCATATTTTGTTGATAAATTTGGAATATTGTATGGAAAACAGTTTATTTCACATAATGTACATAGTTTGTTACATATTACAGATGACTATAGACGATATGGTGCCCTTGATCAATGTTCATGTTTTCCGTTTGAAAACTATTTACAATTTTTAAAAAAAATGGTTCGGAAATTTGAAAAACCTTTAGAGCAGGTTGTAAATCGATACTATGAATTTTTGACATTTTCAAATCCTTATAAAGATTTCATCAAAACCAAATCAATTCCTGAATTTAAAAGACTACATAACAAGGGACTACTTATTAATGATTTTATTGGGCAACAATATGAATGTATTATAATTAATGATTTTAAAATAAATATAAAATCTACTGCTGACTGTTATATAGGCTTTATTCAAGATGGAAAACTTACTATTTGTAAAGTTGAAAATATTTGTGTGAATAATTATGAAAAATTATTTATTGTTAAATTTTTTAATAAAATTGAATCATTTTTTGATAAACCAATTAATAGTATTAAATTAAATATTGCTACTGTTGGTAATTTATCAGATAATCTAATTTATATAAATATTGAAACCTCAAATATCATCAAATTTATGATTTTAAACAATACTCATAATAATACACAAATTGCTTTCCCTATATTACACTCAAATAATAAATAAATGTATTATTATTACTATAGCTGTAGAAATTTATTTATTTATTTATTGTCATCATAAATAATAGTATTTATTATATAATTTTTACAATTCTATAACTTCATATTAAAATAAGCATTTGTAATTTATATTATTTCACTAATTGTAATTTAAATTTTTTAGAGTAATGTAGTAATAGTTACATCGATTATGAAAAAATAATAATTCTTATTATGTTATAACAAACTAATTAATTACTTTTTTTTTTCAAATTCAAATCCAAAAATATGTTATTAAACAAATGAAAACAATGTTTAGTACCAATTTGTTTAAAAATGTATATTTGGTCATTGATATAATAGTATTTTAATTTAAAATTTTAATATAAATATTCATTACCAACTAATATACTTCTAAAATTGTTTTATATAACCTACCTATACATTTTTAATTTGTTGGATAAAATTTTTATGAGAAACTGTAAATGTTCAAAATTTAATTTTTAACTATTAATGTAGTTTTTTGAGTGTTTATTTAACAGAATTCTTGTTGGTAGTGATATTTATTTATCATGACGTATTCTGTTGTACATTTCTTCGATGATGAAAGTGTGGAAGCTGTTCCCAGTTTTTGGGTAAGAGGTAAAACTTGTGCTTGGCCAAAAAAAAATATATATGTTATGAAATATATTGAAATTAAACGTATGCCAAATGATACTGATTTTAAGTATTTAAAAGCTCGAGAACTTTGTAAAGGCTTAAGTAAGTT
Organism: Therioaphis trifolii; assembly: GCA_027580255.1. Taxonomy (NCBI): domain Eukaryota; kingdom Metazoa; phylum Arthropoda; class Insecta; order Hemiptera; family Aphididae; genus Therioaphis; species Therioaphis trifolii. Next base: position 50,306 of record JALBXZ010000100.1, read on the forward strand.
TATTATTATAATTATTTGTATTAACTATTAATTTTATTTTATAAACATCCATGTGCTTGGTTTTAAACAGAAACATTAAATGAAGCTAAAGGAAAAGCTAATATTGCTAGGTATAAATCAGATTTCACTGATGATGAAGAAATATTAAATCGAAATAAACAACCTAATTCACCTAGATCTATTTCATCAATGCCAATATTTTCAAGTAAAGTTTATAATTTACAGTTGAATATTTTAAATATAGGTACAATATGTATTAAAATAAAGTATCAATACACATTCAAATTGTTCTGTTATTAGGTCCTGAAAATGACGATTTAAAACCATACTCATCAAACAAATATGAATCTGCTTTAAAAATGAAACAAAATAAGCTTCAATCTGGTTGGTCTCCATCACCAAAAAAATTTAAATGTAACTTAACTAAATTTGTATATTACATTTTTGTAATTATAATTTTAGAAAATTATAAATTATTACAATCATTGTTCTATTATTAGGTCCTGAAAATGATAAAGATGACTTAAAACCATACTCATCAAACAAATATGAATCTTCTTTAAAAATGAAACAAAATAAGCTTCAATCTGGTTGGTCTCCATCACCAAAAAAATTTAAATGTAACTTAACTTTATTTGTATATTATATTTATGTAATCATAATTTTGGAAAGTTATAAATGCATTAATTGTTTGTTTAAAGCTCTTGAAAATAGTCATGGTGGTAATTCATTATTATTGGCAAGTAATTCTAAAGTTCAAAAAGGTATTACTATTTTTATACTTTGTATATTTACCTAAGTATTATTGTAATGTGTTTTCCTCCTAGAAAAAAGTCAAACTGTTCGACAACTTGTATTTAAGGACCATTTTGCACATGTCCAAAAAGTTGAATTAAAAAAAAGTAAATCTATAATATATTAATCGGTATAAATTTTGTTGTAATTATTATTATCTAAATTTTTAAAATTTCAGACTCACAAAAACATAATTTGGTAGCTGTAGAAAATATAAATTCTGGTCAAATGCAGCCTATTAATGAAGGTATAAATGAAACGGGTAGTATATTTTTTCCTCATTAATTATTTTTCAAAGATAAACATAAGTAGTTATGCAAATATTTGTATTATAGACCAACCTTTGGAAATAGGAACGCCGAAATTATCTTTTGATACGTCTAAAAATATGGTTACTCTGCCGAATGATATTAATACTATTGGTACTTAAATTAATTAAATTTGGTCATTACTCATAATAACTTCTACCTATATATTTATATTGTATTAATTTTATAGACAAAGTTTTTCAAAATAATATATTGCGAAATATTGCATTTATGAAAGTTGAATTACGCCAAATGAAAAATAATCAAGTGTCAATCTTGGAACAATTAGAGTCAATTCAATCTCATTTACAAGTCAATAATAAATCCTTAATTGAAAATAACCTGACCCATGATGATTTCCATGATTGTCCTCTCCCTTTAGACAATGAGACTGATTTAACTGTGTTAGAAGATAAACTGTGTGGTGATCACGAATTTAAATCACGTTTGGTAAGATTGAAATGAGATTTTTATGAAAAAAAAAGTTTATATACTTAAATTATATTTTACTTAAGGTTTACGAATTATCATTAATTGGTGGCAAACACGTTAAGGCAATGGTTAAAAGATTAATGGTTAAATTATTTACTGATGATTTGTTATCAAACTATTCCTTCAGTGGTAAAAAGGGCAAAAAACCATTCTCTTCATTAACTGTTTGCTCTATTTTATTTGGTAAGTATAAAAAATGTATAACAATAATTATATGTATAAAACAATACTAAGATTTTATTAAGTTGACAACAGTGCTTAACAACTCTGCATAATCAACTTACTTGGACTGTTCTACCCATGATATTATCGTTAAAGCACATAATCTAACATGCATTCATGTTATATGTTATAGAATTTTTGTTCCATACTTAAAAATATAATATATTATGCTGTATATATTATAATTATAATACTATATGCATTATGTTTATATCACAATAACAGCACACATTTTATAATATTGATAATTGAATATCAGAAACAAAATTTAATAACCATTTAATTTTTAAGTAATATATTTGAAAGCACTAGCTATTACACATCTATTACTACTTGTTTCAGATGCCATAAAAAAGCAATTAAAATTCAAAAATATCCCTCAAAACGAAATTGAAGAAACAATAAAATATGTACTAGCCCAAGCCCCTTTCAATCTAAAAAGAAAATTAAACAAGACAACGTCAACAATTTAATTAACCAATTATGTTTTAAAAATTAATTATTTTTAGTATAATGTATAAAGGTGTTTAAAATTAAAGCACAAAAGGTATTAGGTTGTCTATTGTGACATCTTTGACAAATAAATTGTATGTGTTTCTTATTAATTTTAATAAATTTGTATGCTATGAATTTGTCTTTTTTTAATGAAGTACTGTTGTATAATTAAACCTATTGTTATTATGTTCTATAAATTATGTTATATGAATTTTTAGATTCTGAGTGAAGCGGGTGGAGGACATTTTGGTTTTACAATGATGTTTTTTTTCTTCTTTTCTGTAAACACTTATAGAAATTCATATAGAAATTCTGGTCCAACAATTTTGACCAGCAATTTTTTAGATTCTATATCGGAGTGAGGTGGTACTTGAAATTTCGAAAATTTCCATAGTTTTCTAGGAATTAGAAAAAGGTGTAAAAAACTGAGTAAAACAGCAAAAATCTGCTGTTAATGAGATTTTCACTTTTAACATTTAGTTATTAATTAGTCATAACTCTAAAAGTATTAATTGGGCTAGAAATTTGAAAATTGTGTTCTATTTCAAAAACATGCGTCTTCATGTAGAACATTTTCAAAAAATGTTGAACACTTTTTTGGTGTATCCTATCAGTATGAAACTTAGAGTACCGATTTAAAAACATGTTTTGGATCTTTTGTTAAAAGAAAAATTTCTACTAAGTTTAGAATTTGATATTTTACGAGGGTATAATTACAAAAAAAACTCACCAAAAATTTGATTACTTATGGTAAATTATAAACAGTATACAATTTATATTACCTACATTGAAGCTTTGTTCAGAATCATTTATTTACAATAAAGAAATGAGTTATTGTTTCTTTAAAACTCATCACCATATCTTGTCCGAGGACCTAAGGGACAAAGGATGAACTTGTACCAGTGCATCACTATCATTTCACCAGATTTTTTTATTGAGTCATTATTATTGTACTTAAATGTTACACGGTGATAATACATTTTAATCTGAATATTTATGAACTGTAAAATGTATTAAATTATTCCTATTTTTTATATGTTACTGTAAATTAAATATAGTACAATATTACAGGTGTATACATTTTTTAAAACTAATATATATATATATATATATATATATATATATATATATATATATATATATATATAGTTATTATATGTAATTTTTAAATGAAAAACTATATATGATTAACAAACAGGTATATTATAATTATGATTATTTAATAGAGATACATTTTCAAATAAGTATATGATTAATGCTAGACAATATTTGTAACACTTGAAAAATTGATAAAAATAAATATAAACATAATGTATTTAATTTAATGGTTGTATAATATTGTATTTTAAATTTGTATTTAACATTTAATTGAAGTTTAATTAATATATCTGCAACTTTGAAGAAATATAAATGAATATATTATTAATCAAATTACAACATTTAGTGGAATGTTAAATAAATATTTAAATTCAATATTTATATAATGTTTTACTTTATGTTAGCATTCAACATTTCAATTTGGTTCAACTAACTTACCTGCAATATTGAATAAATAGAAAAGAATGAAAAATCTATGAATTTTAAACTTATAATAAATATTTTACGTTTGATTTCCAATTTCAAATAAATATTTAAAAAATATTAACTTGCTGTGTGGGGTGGTACGCGAGAGGCCGTATTCGCTGTTGAACGTTTTCAACGTCTGTCTGAGGCAGTCGTACTTCCCGAAGGTGTGGAAAGAAGCGAGGCTCGTGCTGCTCCACAAGGGCGAGGGCAAACCCGTAACGGAGCCTTCCAGCTTTAGACCGCTGAGCATGCTCAACACGGCAGGCAAGACCATGGAAAGATTACTCCTGGCCAGGTGGAACGACCACCTAGACTCGGTGGCAAACGGCAGATCACAAAAACTGTACGGTTTCCGCGTAGGCAGGTCGACGGAGGACGCGATCCGGGCCATTCTCCAGGCTGCTACCGACGCCGCCAGTGTAGCTGTCCAGAACAGGGACCTGTGCGTTATGGTCTCGCTAGACGTCAAAAACGCATTTAACACGGCCCCTTGGACCAGAATTGACAATGCGATCAGACAAGGAAACGCGGTTCTACTTTCTGATGCGGATTCTCCCTGGCAGTACCAGCCTCAAAAGTGTTCTGGAATGAAAGGGTCGTCTCTCTGTCTGCGTTGAAACTCGCCGCCCGATGTTCGCTCGTTCCGCATCGCCAGCAGCAACCACTTCTATCCGTACCCTTGCAAGTCTTGGCCATGTGACCAAGACCTAGGCAGCGGAAACATCTCGCCTTACCTTCGCGCAATTTGACCCGACAGCTTACCATACCAACTCTGAGACGCCCGGCTCTAATCGCCTTTTGGGCAATCGCTGTAGGGGCTATGACGATAGCAACTTGGGTTCCTCCGTACTGTTTCCTGATGCTAACTACTCTGAACATCTCCCCATCTGCCCCGTAGGTAGCTAGCAGAGCTGAGGCGACTTCTTCTTTGGTACTCCATTCATCAAGGTCTTTGATTTCCAGAGTCGTTTTTTGTTGCAGCAATCTGACGTCAACCTCATCTCCCGCTAATCTCGAGACTTCGGCCCTGACTGCTTCGACTTGGGACGGGTCCCCGCATATCTCAATAAGTTAGGTTATCAGTAGATTAGAGCATTTATCAGTAATTTAAGTTAACTTTAAGTGATGTTGATATGACAACAGTACAATGTTTTGATTTTAAAACAGATTGAAGTTATTTAGACATTTCATAATGATGTTGATTTGACAACAGTATATTTTGATTTAAAATTTAAATAAGATTATGAAAATGTGTAGAGATTTGCAAAAATTGTTTTTGCCCCCACGTGAAAAGAGCCCAAGTTACGCCTATGGTTGTATTAAAATAATGTATTAAGCAAATAGAATACAAAAAATACAAACACTGGAGCAAACGAAGTTGCACAGGATTGCTATAATGCTGTTTACACAAAAATGTCTTGAGATTAAAGCTAGTATAGGTACATAGGTATATGTGTGTGTGTGTGTGTGTACCTACGATATTTTCGAGTTAACTGAATCTGCATTTGTACAACCGTACAAGGTACCTACCTATTATTAATAACACTTACGTTTCTAAGTTTGATGATTGATAAGTATACCGATAACGCCATCATAATAATTATAGATACCTACCTACCAACAATTCTCTAACTGTCTATTGACAGAATGATAACCAGTGTTTTTTTAATTTGAATTTTATGTTACATACAACTGTTAAATAATTTAACGGTTTACTATTAAAAATTATATAAAAATTAATTATTAATTACTATTAGTAAAATAAATTGTATAAAAACAAAAACACAAAATAAATTAGTAGCTGCTACTGTTCTAGCTAGTGAATGTATAAAAAAAGAAAATGGTAACTGCATTAAATTTCAACCAACAAAATCTATGATTGATTCTATGACATCATCTATATATACCCTACAACAAATAAGACTGATATATACGATGACTTTGTTTTAAAAGACTGAAATTGTATTGTTACTGTTAGACGATTGACCATTTGCAACTGTAATTGATATGAGATGGTATAACCAAGATTTATTCGACAAGGGATGGCATTTGCTAATGCCTTCAGAATTTTATGCTTAGCTTCAAAACGCAAACTAGATGTTAAAGTAAATTGACCATTTTTTCTCAAAATATGACCATAATGAGTAAGTATATGGAACTTAGGTTTTAAAGTACTTTTAGATAAAAATAAGTATAATTTGTTATGTTCAAAAACTAGAGAGTCTAATAAAAAAGAACAATCTCTTTGTATTTTCCGAGCACAGCATAAGTCAGTAATTTTGAGTAAAAGAAGGTAAAGTTTCCAAAAATCTGAAGATCTAGGTACCAATTCACCAACCATCAAGCTAAAATATCTAATTAAGCATAGCATTTCTGAAGCGGACATTATTATACTACCTTTTTTATATTGGTTTCACGGATTAATGGAGGTACATTTTTTCGTTCAGTAACACCATAATTAAACAAATATTTACGGTTATTTAACTCATTCAGAGTAAAACAACCCTGCTCAATTAGATCTGAAATAATTAGTGCCATATCATAACGTGCCACACCTTCAAGTATGTCATGCATGAAATCGCAAACTAAATTTTCAACGACATGGAAGTGTTGAATTTGATGAAATATACATTGTTCTCGAACACCAGTTTCAGATACATTTTTAATTTCAACATTAGACTCATAATTATTTATATTTCTAAGTGAATGATTTGGTTGACGACACATTTGTTGGAGTTCTTGTTTGTGGGATCTACAAATCCGACAGGAAAAATTAGCAGAAAAACTCTCAACAAAGCCTAAAATAGAATTTAAGCCTAAATTATCCCCTAAAACTAAACCCAGCGAAAAATAAATTTTTATCTCTTTACCGTTAATACAAATCATAATTCCCTCTTCTTGCAAACTTATTAATTCTTTAATAAGAGCTGAAAACATTTGTTTATTAGGAATTGATTTATATCCTCTATCTTGTGTATGAAATAAGAAAGCGGGAAATATATTATCTAGTGAAGATAAGTATTCTGGAGGAAGACCAGCTACTGTATAATAAACACAGCCCATTTTGTGAATGCCAGAATGAGATCCAAGAGGATTTCCCAATTCAACATCATCATAATAGAGAAATATTGGGAACACAAATTGTTTTTGTAACTTAGATCTCATATTCTTCCACGTTGAACCATCTAAAAATGAAGTTAACACCTCTTTATTGTTTAAAGAATCATTCATATATTGATTAACTAGTTTAAACACATTAGGTAATTCAAAAAAATATTTAAGGTTTTTTTTCATGGATATAAGATGACCTTGAACTGGAACCATTAAAATTTTATGTATACCTTCAACCGTTTTTTTTTCTTTCGTATAACCAACCACTATAGTTTCTGGTTTAAAGAAAACATTATTTTTTTTAAAAGTTTTGGTTCGGTAGTATTCAGTTTTGACACTGGAAAATGAATCTTCTACAATTTCAAACATATTTTTAATTTCTGAATATTTTGAAGAGTTATATTGCCTTAAAACTAGTAAAACTTCCTTTTTAATATCTACAACTAATTCACTAGAAAATATGTTTATAATTCTTTCTATTATTTCTTGTAACAAAGATCCAGTTACATTAGATTTAGTGATTAAATTTGCAACAAAATTTAATACTATTTTTTCAACTTTTTTTTGAAATGGTGGTAAATCTATGACTTCATAGAGTGCCATAACTGACATCGGAAGAAACTAGTTCATTCAATAGAATTGATTGTTCAGATAACTCATAATTTTCAAGAGTAGTATAGTTATCCAAATTATGAAATTTAGAAATGTTTATATTATATATGGGATCAAGAGTAATTGTATGTTCATTTGATTCTGAATTGGTACTTTGAGAACAATAATTTGTATCATTTTCCTGACTATTTACATGTGATCTATTTAAATGTTGTCGGAATTTGTGCAAACCTCGAAAATCACGATAACAAAAGGGCTGTTTACAACAATAATATGAGTCTTTATCCAAGTTATGAAGAATTTTTAAATGATAAATAAGTTGAGATATACTCCTGAGTTTTAAATTACAAAGAAAGCAAGTATAATTCATTATTAATTGTTTATAAAATTATTATTTATGTAATTATTAAAGCGCGGGTCACATTATGCCGGCGAGTATTTGTCAGCGGCTGACGAAGTTGGACATGTTTAACTTTTGGTAGCAGGCAGCGGCGACTAACTAATCACGTGACCGCTGGCACCAGCCGGCAGCGCAGTCTGACCACTATTGCGTCTTATCAGCAACGAGAAAGCACGTGTTTTTTTTGTGAAGTTGTTTTAGTTGTGACTTTTTTGTAATTTGTAATTTTTAATTAATATAATTAAAGTTATTAATAATGTCTGAGTTAAAGTGGACTACAAAACAAATAATAACATTTTTAAACATTTTTCAAAATTATCCTTGTTTGTGGGACGTTACGTCGAAAGACTATTTAAATAGAAACTTTAAAGAGGTGTCGTACAACAAACTATTAGACAACTTACATATGTCAGATTTACCAGGATCACTTGATTCTTTGAAAAAAAAATAAAAAGTTTACGTGATACCTACCGCAAGGAATTGCAAAAGGTTCAAAAATCAAAAAAAAGTGGTGCCGGTGCAGACGATGTATACAAGCCAAAGCTTGCATGGTTTTCTTCAGCTGAAGTATTCTGGCAACGATCTGTCATAGGAAGAGAATCGTCTTCAAATTTGGTAAGTAAATAGATAAATAATAAAGAATCAATTATCAATAAATAAATATTAAGAATAATATATTAATACCCAAATAATACTATACATTGTATAATTATAAACCTTAAGAATGCCTCAAAGTTAATGTATCTATAAACTGTATGTAGGCATGTATTTATTAAAGTTTCATATTTAACCTTACCAATTGATATTTATTATATATATAATATTAATAATTATACTTTACATAAAATAGTTTATAATAGTTCTTTTTTAAAAACAAATATCAGAAATCGTTTGCGGCTAAATCGTTGTTTTACGTGATTTCGTAAAAGTTTAAATTTCAAACGCACGTAAATAAATATTAGTTTAGTGTGGTAGAGTTTTTTTTACAGATATTTGAAGAAAAACTTATGGAGAACTATGTATCAGTTTGAAACCTTAGGTATTTATACTTAAAATTGTATGCATTTTCAACTACAAAATAACTTAAAATATTCGCGATTTTATCAATTTCGTAAAAATTTGATCTTTATACGCTTATAAAAAAAAAGTTGTGACATACGATTTTTGATTTTTTTTAATGGATATAAGTAGAACTTATGATAAACGTTACATTAAATTTAAAACAATTTTTGGCCAGCTAAATTCTTTTTATAGATATTTAAAAAAAACCAAGAAAAATCAAAAATGTCAACTGCCTATAAATAGATCAAAAAAAGTTAATAATAATTTTACAAATGCTAGTTTCAGAAATTTATTATTTTATTATAATAAATAAGAAAACACGGGTCAATTAATTTTATACTTTGATGTATATTTGGTTATATTACCTTTTATTACATTATCTATAATATTGATGAAATAGTGAAATACATACACTTATACGTTTTAAAAAAGTTATTCATTTTCGACTGTTAGTGTTGGTTCTATACCAATTGACGTCATTTGCCATGGAACTGATAATTGTGTCATAAATTGATGCATGTACCACTGCCGAACCTCTTCTCCAGTTCGACCATAATTATTTGAAAAATACAGGCGGTCTATTGGGAGCATTAAGCTCGGCATGTCTCGCCACGCCCCTGGTGCTATAACCCCCGTGTTTAAGTCTTCATCGTCCACAGATCCTGAAGGAAAATATGTTCTGGGAGAAGTTTGTCGTAGCCAGTTGTGTAGAGAGCAAGCCGTTTTCACTAAAATTTCTACGGTATTTACATTTAGTGGTATAGGCGTGTTAAAAACACGAAACCTACTAGCCAAAATACCAAACGCATTTTCAACAACGCGCCTGGCCCTCGATAGTTGATAATTGAAGACTTTCTCTTCTACTGTTAGGCCTCTATGTGAAAAAGGTTTCAAACAGTATGTTGTCAGGCAAAAAGCATCATCTCCTACGCAAAGTCCTCCTTTTGGCCAATTGAGGAGGTTTTGTTCAAGTGCTATTTTTAAAGTTGAGTTCCTGAATACAGTGCTATCATTGGCTCTACCATCTTGTCCAACATCTATATATCTAAAACAATAGTCTGCATCTACCATAGCAAATAACACAATACTATAGGTTCCCTTGTAGTTGAAAAACATTGATGTCGAATTAGGAGGGCGTTTAATTCGAATATGTTTCCCATCCAGAGCACCACAGAGGTTAGGGAAATTCCATTTATACTCAAATCCTTTCTGGATCTCTTCCCACTGGATCGTTGTCTCTGGTACCTAGGAATAATTAAATTAAAAAATTATAAACTCTAATAAAATCATAAATTTAAATGTTTACAAAATCGAGTAAAATAACGAATTATCCCCCATCGATTTAAAATTTTTGTAAAAATTCAAAAAGTATAAGTCGTGGAAACTAAACTGCTATGATAGTTACGAGATAGTATAAGATACTTTTTTTTCAGAATATACAGCAATGTTCGATGTCTGAAGGCGAACTAGACTCATCATCATGTATTGCTGATAATGAAATTGACACTGAGCACACGTCTGAAGTATCACAAGTGATAACGCCAGAGTCACAAAGTTTTGTTAAACCCTCAACATCTGCTTCTTGTAAACCCAAGTTATTAGGAAAGCGTCCGTCATTAGGAAAGTTACCACCAAAACGTATAAAATTAGGATTACCGTGTACTAAACAAATTCCGAATAGATTTGAAAATTCGATCAACAAATTACAAAAGATAGCAGAAATGGCTACTGCAGACACAGAAGATCAATATGACAAATTTGGCAAACATCTTGCTTCTCAAATGCGAGAGCTCCCTTTGAAAAGTTTCATTATACTTCAAAGCAAGTTTCAAAACCTAATAACTGAAGAGAGACTCGCAAATTTATATGGAAATTACAATGAACCACAATCACAAAGTAGTGTCATAAGTCGTCCAAACAGCACTTCACATCACGAATTTATTGGGACTACTATGTATAGTGAACCTGAAAACACATATAGTGAATCATCTGGCTCGTGCTTCATGGAGAGAGAGTCTCCACAAGAAATGGATACTCTGAACGAAGCATTAATAAGTATTTGTAAAAACCCCGAGGAATTGTTGTATGATGGCGACGACAATATATAAAATGTATTGTATGTATAATTTGAGTTTGTTTATAAAAATGTACAGAAGCATAATATAATACATCGTTTTTACATTTCAAACTGTTTATAACTTATTTTATATGATGTGATATTTTTTAAATACGTACCATAACCAAAAAAAAAACCAATTATTAATTTAGATTTTGTAGTTTTGTTCCATTTTTTTTGTGATTATTACTTAAAGTAATCAAAAATAAGTTTGAATTATATTACTTACCTTAATAAATGGTTGGAGAACTTCATAAATAGCGGACAACACTTCAGGTAAAAAAACTGAAATTGAGTTGTGCGGTACTCTAAATAATAACGCCAGAGACCTAAAACTATCTCCAGTTGCGAGGTACCTTAGAGTAATTTCCAGCTTCGTTTTACACGGGATTGCCTGTCTGAATACTGTATCTTGTTTTTTAATTAAAGGTTCAACTAATTCTAACAGTTCTTGAAATTGAGGGGCCGTCATTCTTAAAACATTTCTGTATGTTTCTGGATCCTCTTCTTTCAGTTCTTGGAGAAGTCTTGACGAAGCCCCTAATTCTTCCCTTCTTTGTATCCATAGCCTGACCCACCATCGTCTCTGTTTGTTTTGAAGCTGGTTAAGCATTTCTAAACTAAGTTCCCTGACACCCTCTCTTAACAACTGCTTAATTAACTTTTTATGTGAAACGACAGACGACATGGTTGGTGAATAGTGAATGACTAACTGAAGAGTGGCGAGTAGCAGCAACAATAGTGTGACCAGATTGCCCGCCGCTGCTTGCTGGTACTACAACCAGCCGCTGGTAAGCAGCAGCTGGCAACCAGCATAATGTGACCCGCGCTTAAGTAAAGATTAGTTACTGAGAATTTAAAATGTCAAACTTATTTGAGATAGAAGAAGTGATTGAAGATATCTGATCATATTCAGTCTTGATTCCATAAATGTGATGTTGAAGAAAAATCCATTAAAACATATGTGAGTTCGCATGATGCGTGTACGAAACACGACCGACATCGGGATTATTTATTATCTGTTTGCTATAATATATAATTTGTGGTTCACGATATTTTTCCCGTACAACACGGTTTCTTAAAAATTTCAAACCACTACACCTTTAGTGGATTAATTTAAAAAAACCTTTCTCTACGTCATAATAGCTATAATCTGTATGCCAAATTTCGGCCCGATTAACCGTCCAGTGGTTTGAGCTGTGCATTGATAGATCAGTTAGTCAGTCACGTTTTCATTTTATAGTTTTATATGTATAACATAAGTCTATAAAAGTATAGGTATAACACACACATGTAAACGCAAAATACTATGTACAAATCTACAAAAAAAATGTGTTAATTAAGATGACACACAGGAAACATTTTTATATTTTAAGTTGAAATTCACAAAAACATAAAAAAATACCGTGCCAAGGTTGAGGTATCAAAACACAAACACACGTAAACTCAAAATCTAGTGTACATACACACAAACGTTACATTTAAAATCGTGTAGATTATATTAAGAAGTAAGACTTGACAGTTTTTGGACAAATATTGGCATTGTTTTCAACCTATCATCTGCAATGATGAATGTATTAAAAAAAGTTCTTATATTTTCACATGGTAATGCTTCTGTAGAACGTGGATTTTCTGTAAATAAAGAATGCCTGATAACAAATTTAAAAGAGGAATCACTTATTGCTCAACGTCACGTATGGTCGGCTATTAATAAGGTTCGTGGTATAAGTAACATAATTATCTCTAAAAAATTTATATTGGATGTAAGAAATGCCAGACAATACTATGAGGACGCATTAAAAATGAAAAAAAAGCTGATAGTGAAGACAAAGAAAAACTTTCAAAAAAGAAACATTTGATGGATCAATTACAACAATTAAGAGAAAAGAAGATACGTTTAATGGAAACTGCTCAAATGGAAGTTGATTCTATTGAACAAGAAATAAATGAACTAGTTAAATTTTAAATATAACTTACTTATTTTATATATTATGTTATTTTAAATATTTTAATTGCTTTAACAATGTTATTTGTTTTTAATTATTATAAACAGTTAAGTTATTTCATTCAGTTTTTATATTACTTTACAAAACGTTATACATTATAATAATTCCTATACTATATACAATACATGTACCTTTTTTTATTATTTGATTTAACAATGTTATTTGTTTTTAATTATTATAAATAGTTAAGTTATTTCATTCAGTTTTTATATTATTTTACAAATAGTTATGCATTATAACTACTATACTGTGTACATGTATCCTTTTCTATTAGTTGATTTAACAATATTATTTGTTTTTAATATTTTCTGGAGTGATAATAAATTTTTTTTACAAACAATATTGATTTATTCCATCTGGAAAACCTGGAAAAGTCAGGGAATTTGAAAATTTGAATTTTGTGGCAACCCTGATGTAGTTCCCGACGCGCTGTTGAGACTCGAAATCGCCGAAACGCAGCAGTTACCCACGTTACGACAGTGGTCAGTCGACCAGGCCGCCGATCAACAGCTTCGATCAATTATCGCCGGCGACAAGAAGGTTTCATTACACCTACAAACGCGCGTCACGAACGACAGTATAGTATACGCTGACTACTCGACTGGCACGGCACGTATGTACGTACCGTTAATACACCGACGCAAAGTTTTCGACGCGCTGCAAGGTCAGGCTCACGGCGGACGTCGCGCCACGCTTTTGCTCATCAAGTCGAGATACTGCTGGCCGAACATGGACCGTGAGATCTCCAATTGGACTCGATGTTGTGAACCATGCCAGCGTGCCATGGTGGGCAGACACACGGTAACGAGTATCACACCTTTCGCCCCGCCTGAACGACGTTTCGGGCATATACACATCGACCAGGTCGGTCCGCTACCTCCGTCTAAAGGGTGCAAATACCCTCTTACCTTCGTCGACAGATTCACTCGGTGGCCCGAGGCTTGGCCGTTAGAAAATACTTCCGCGTAAGCCGTCGCCCAGCTGTTAATGTCGAACTGGATCTCACGTTTCGGTGTACCCGACACCATCACCACCGATCAAGGTCGACAGTTCGAGTCAGAATTATTTCAGTCGCTCACGTCCATATTCGGCATCCTTCACACAAGAACGTCGCCGTATCACCCACAGTCGAATGGTATGGTAGAACGTTTTCATCGAACGCTTAAAACCGCACTCACCGCTCACGAGTCGCCGCATTGGACGACTACGCAACCCGTCGTGCTACTCACGCTACGCAACACAGTGAAGGCCGACATCGGACAGTCTCTAGCTGCACTTGTCTATGGTACATCGCTGCAACTCCCAGGCGAGTATTTTCACCCTGCCCAACCCGAACCTCGACCGCCCGAGCTAGTAGCTGTTCTACGTGAAGCCATGGGTCGACTTCGGCATACTCCCGGGACGAACCACGAAACTCGACATTCCTCGTTCAAACCTACCGACCTAAGTCAGGTCAGTCACGTCTTCGTTCGCATCGACGCAGCGAAGCCGCCGTTCCAACCGCATTCGAGGGCCCGCATGCAGTGCTCGAGCGTCGAGAAAAGATCTTCAAGGTTCAGCGAGATTGTACCACGTCGTGGATCATCGTCGACCGACTTAAACCAGCATTCATCCAGCGTGAAGACCCGACCTTCGACCACAGCTACGCAGCACACGTGATCAACACTCAAAAGCGAGTCCGCTTTTCGTTTTCCGTGGGGGAGTAATGTGGGGACACAACGAGTAGTCCCACTACCTTGTATGTCACGCATTGCGTCAGTGTTACCATATTGTAAATTGAATTATTATTGTATTTATTTGTCTTTGAGAATTTTTGTATTTAATTTATATTTGTATTGTTCAAAGCTCCCCCACCGTCCGTAAGCTCGACCGTTCGAATTCGACGGTTACGGCGACCGCTCAAGTCGAGCTGACTCGCTCTCTTTCCCGACTCGCCGAACGCGAAGCACGATGTAATCTTCGCCCCCATCGGTTCGAGTCCCATCGCGCTTGTTAAATCTTATATTGTACTTTTTATATTCTTTTGTGGAATAGTTAATAAAATCATTATTTATTGAACACGTTTGTTTTACGGAGTCATTTAGCGATATTGACCCTCATTATCGCTAAAAAACCATTGATAACACCGTTCAAGTTGGTATTTTTTGGCAATTATTACTGGTTTACCGCAAAAAAATTACATAATGCTTGATAGTATCTCGACACATTGTCGAAAGTAACATATCGATGGTGTTTTGTTGAAAGGGCGTATACCACATAATTGAAATTTTTCAGGAGGAACAAAATAGTGTTTTTAAAAATGATACCGTTAAAGTCGTTTGATCTAGGATATACCTTCATATAGTAGACATGTTGATAATTTGATAACAATTATCATTCAAATGATTAAACATATGTTAATTACACAGATATAGATAATAAACTAGATTGCTAACTAGTATACATTGACAAGCAAGCCGGGAGACGCCGATTTTCCGCCATGTTGCTTGTGGGCCATGGTTCTTATCAGTTATCGTTGTGATAATACTGCAGATATAATAATATATGTTATTATGATATTATGATTAAACTCAGAAATATTTACAATTATTATTCAATATTCATATTTCATTATTATATTTTATTTACCCATAAAAAGAAACTTACTACTAAAAACAACATAATGCATAGTAATATTTATCTATTTCAATGTACATATTATGTATGGCTAAAACTTACAAGTTATTAAACAAAATTGTTTTATGTAATTTTTGTCTTTTGTTGACAGAAGTTTTCATAAAAGAAGAACTTAAAATTTTGCTGTAAGAGTGTATACGAATATTTAAATACATACGGCTTACTAGGTTAATAATATTTATTATGACTGAAATAAAAATAATATTTTATTTTGTTTTAGAAAATATTATGTTAGTGCTAATTTTTAGTCATTACGATTCTTATCACTTTCAACATTGGGTTTAGTAAATTTGGAATAAGCATGTTCCTGTTGAACTACGACTACATTAATTTTTTCTCGGCCAATAAATAAAGTAGGGACTGCTGTTTCTTTAAGACGTTTTATATCTGGCCGTTCTACAAAGTCATTTTCAGTGAAATAAATATGACATATCCTGTGATATGTTGGTAAAAAGTTATGCCTTTTTATAGCAACTATCCACTTTTCTTTAAGGATGTTATTTCTTGGAAATCTATACATAAATGATTTGGTAAAATAGTTGTTAAGCTGTAAAATTGAATGTTTAGATGTCCATGTTAAAATTACTGATACATGAAAAAAACTACTTTATCCCGACCAGAACGATTAGCACATCCAAGTACACAGCAAGTTTGTGGCATTTTAAATTAAAATTCTTTTTTATACAAATAAAAAATTTATCAATGTAAAAACTTCTAGTTTTGTCAAACAAAAGTCAAAACACTTAGTAAAATATCTTTATATTTTAACTGCATAGGCTCTTTTCATTTTCGTTTTTATTAAGATTAAAGGGTGTTGGATATCATTTATTTTTATATATCCATGGAGTTGAAATACCCGCCAAATAATAAATTAAGTACCACGTTAATAATATTATGGTAACAACACAGATACTGTGATAACACTTCATAGCCCACAACAAACATGGCGATTTTTGGCGTCAGCTGATATCACTAGTTAGCAATCTAGTTTATTATCTATATCTGTGGTTAATTATAATTATTATCATTCAAAATGATAGCACAGAATAGATGAAACACGAGCGCTTCCCCGCAGTAAGGCACTTGGCTGGCTTATCACCAAATAACGTTATCATAGTTAATATGTTACGAGTAACTTTACAAGTATGGAAGTCAATTATTAATATTCTTGTTACCTCTTTACGAGCGTCTCACGCCAGCATGTCATTTTGGCATCCGTGTTATGTTAAATACGTACCTATATAATATTTTTTAACACTGAGCGTCGCTTCGCTATTTTTGTTTTAAATTTAATTGTGATTGTATATTATATATTATAAATTATCAATTTTATACATTTGAATATAATAATATGGAGAAAACTGTAATTAAATGTCCAGATTGTGAAACAACATTTACGTTGAAAAAAAATATGTATGCTCATCGTCGAAATATTCACAAACTTGATCAATTAAGCAAAAAACCGAAAATTTATCAATGTGATATTTGTGATGTAAAATTTGCAAATAAAAAGTGTTCATCTCAACATATGAAAACATTTCACAATAGTTCTACTAGTAAAAAACATACTAGAATAATATGTCCTATGACTCATGTGTGGAAAACTTATTTACATCACTTAAATTAAGAGAACACTTATGTGTTGAACACAACATTACAGTAGAGCTGAAAGAGATAACTTTTGATAATTTAAAAGGTACCTATGTTATTCTATTGTCTATTAAAGTGACTCATTATATGTCTCATGATATGATAGATTTCCTATTAATTTTTTTCATAATTCATAGAATTTGAAACATGGAAGCATAATATAGAACGAGAAACAGTTTCAATGTATGTGTTAGATACTGGAGCAAAGAAAATGTTTGATGGAGTTCTTAAACAATATTATTTTTGTCATCGTTCATTTAATTATCGAAAAGCAGGAAAAGATTTTAGATTAATGAAGTCGATGGGAACCAACAAAATCGGTAAGACTTGTCCGTCAAAACTAGAAACCGCAATATCAGAAATTAATGGAGTTGCTTCAGTCCAAGTCAAGTACTGGAAAACGCACTGTGGACATGCTCAAGAAATTGGACGATTGAAGATTGATAAAGAGAACAGAGCAATGATTGCAGGTTTCTTATTTATGTACATATACATTTTATACAGAAATATTAAATTGTATAATATTATATTGTACACTTTGTGGGCAAATTAAATGTCAATTGTTTTAATAATTTTAACCCTTAATTAATTATCAATGTTTATTTGTTATAGATAAATGTAAACTGTAGTCTGTAATTATATGTGCATTTCATGTTTTAGTTAAATTGTTTTAAAGCTATTTGTTTTAATAATTTTAACCCTTAATTAATTATCAATGTTTATTTGTTATAGATAAATGTAAACTGTAGTCTGTAATTATATGTGCATTTCATGTTTTAGTTAAATTGAACTTTTATTAATTGTGAATTTATTCTGTTTTAGTTAATTGTGATTTTATTGTAATTTGTCATTAATCATCACTGTGTAATTGGAAATAATAATTTGTAACTAATATTCATGTAGTATTTTTAATATGAGCTTATGCATCTAATTAATATTATTTATTTGTATAAAATACAAATATATACAGAAGTACACACAGGATTTTTTTGTAGTATGTTGTGCTTACAGTTTCTACCACTTCATCTAAGTGCACTACTGAATATATATATAAGTTATTATTATTATTATTCATGTATAAAATGTATTTGTATTAAAGTATAAAGTAAAACCACAATACATTATTAACCATTAATTTAAATGTTATATATATATATATATATATATATATATATATATATATATATAACGTTATATAGCACTGTCATTATAATTTATTACGTTTTATTAAAAATATGTTTAGAAATTGGGAATTTAGTACACACTGTACCTCACGCAGTGTGAGGTTTCTATCCTTCTTAATTTGTTTTTTTTTTTTTTAATTATTGTTTCAGCTAAATTAAAAGAAGGTGTTACTTGGGAACATATTTTGGATTTTATTCGAAAAGGTGAAATTACTGATGATACTTATCAACGAATACTTCTTCTTGAACGTCAAGATTTAATTAATATATCTCGTGACTTTAACATTAATTATGCTACAAGAAGACATAAAAATGATGCAGTCAGTGTTAACCTATGGGTCAATGAACTGAAAAGTCAGCTTAAAGAAGATTGTCCTATCATTAACTATAAAGCCCAAGATGAAAATGACAATATTTTAGAGCAGAAAGATTTTGCTTTGATTACAATGACAAAATTCCAAGCAAAACAAATACTGAAGTTTGGTCCCAATAAAATTTGTATCTATGGGACTCATGGTACTAATGCTTATGACATTCAGCTTTATACCATTATGATAGTGGATGAATATGGAACAGGGTGTCCTGTCGCATTTTGTTTTTCAAATAGAGTACATGAAACTTTATTTAAATTATTTTTCAATCAAATTAAAACTAAGGTTGGCATCATAAAATCCAAAGTTTTATGTCTGATGATGCACCAGCATTTTACAATGCTTGGGCCGTTGTCATGGGACCTGCTGAGCATAGGATCTTATGTACTTGGCACGTTTATAGAAATTGGGGAGATAACTTGAGTAAGATAAGTGGAGGATCTGAAAAAAAAAATCACTCGTTTACAAAACCTTGAGAGTGTTGTTACAAATGATATCTATTGATGAGTTTAAAATTTCTCTAGATTAATTTATAAATGATTTATTGCAAGACAAAGATACTGCAGCATTTGGATCATATTTTGTACAACATTACTCAAAACGATCAGAAGTCTGGGCATACTGTTATCGTTTGAGACTCGGCATCAACACTAACATGTACTTAGAATCATACCATAAGGTATTGAAACATATTTATCTGGAAGGTAAAAAATGTAAGCGCATCGATAAAACAATGCATTGATGAAGTTAGCTCGTGATAGTATGTTTAAAAGGCTCATCAAGGTAGCAAAGAATGCATCAAATTCTAAAAGTAGAAAAATTAATGAAAGCCATAAACGCAGTGAGTCAATTTCATCAGATAAAATCCAGATCCTTGAAGGTGGACAGTCATGGATAGTAAATTCACTAACAAATCCTTCTGAAAAATATTGTGATACCAAAGCTGATAAAACATGCAGTGAACCCTGTTTGAAATGTTCATTGTGTAATATTTGCATACATACATTTACATGTGAATGTATAGACAATATAATTAAACTAAATATTTGTAAACACATACATGCCTGTGCACAGCATTCACCCGATGACGGCAGTAATGGATTTTATTTGGAAGATACAATTATTGGAGAACAAGAAGAATTGATAGAGATGATTTCTCAGCCTTCTATGAAATGTACTACACCTAGTACATCTGGCATAAGTGGAAAAATTATTAATAAAGTAGAACTTATCCGTAATCTATGTGCTACAAGCGAAGTTAGAGAAGAGGAAGAAACGCTACTTAATAAAAAATTGGATGATATTATAAATATGTTAAACAAAACAAAAAAAATTCATCTTAATACTGTTGAAAATGTTAACATCCAAAAAAAAATTACTGGTCAAATGCGTTTATACTCAACAAGAAAACAAAGATTGCATAAAAATGATATTCAAAAGCCAACTGTAAATGAAACAAATGCTATTCGTGATGCAATTGATAGTAAAAACAATGTAATTGTTAATATTCACCAGACATTTGATCATAGTTACTTATGATTGAGTGTAAAATAAACCTAATTGTTGTATCTTTGTTTTATTAATCATATTTTTTTTAGTTTCATAATATTCGTATTACAATTATAAATCAAATATTTTAAAGAGATAATAAGAATATTAATACTTGACTTCCATACTTGTAAAGTTGTAAATAAAATAAAAATAAAAACATATTTGAAATAATTAAATAAATATGGGCGGGACTCGTAACATATTAACTATGATAACGTTATTTGGTGATAAGCCAGCCAAATGCCTTACTGCGGGGAAGCGCTCGTGATGAAACACAGACTTCTATAATACTATAAAAAATAGATAAAGTACTCCGTATGGTAACCATTGCAAACTATGAAGCCAGTTTTTCCACAGCTGATAAGACGGCCGCCATGTTTTCAGTTGGCAAAACATTACATCCATTATACGGAATTTATTAGGAATAAGTCGAAATAACTGTTTAAATGGTAAAATAAAATAATAAAGATTCTTGAACAATGCATGAAAAATAATTTGTATATTTTAAAAAGAAACAATTAAATAATTAACATCAATTAATAGGTACCATCGGAATATATACTGATATATATTATTTTAAATAAAATTTATTAAACCTATTAGCCTAATAACAATACTAATCACAGTTTTTGTTGATTCACAAATTTTGATGTATAAATTAATAATTTAAAAAAATATGTACTATTTAAAGTATATTAAATACAAATAAATATAAAATATTTAATATTAAATAAATATAAAATAGGTACCTTATTGGTATACATATATTTTGTGACATAAATTAAAATAAAAGATAATATTATTGATTATTACATAAAATTAACTTTGTTAACAAACGACGTTTACTAACAGCTATAGAATTATTTGTCGTCTTAGCAATGTTAGCGACCAGTTTTAAATTTTATTATTATTAATCAATTTAGCCTTTATTACCGTGATGTATGTAGGCACTGTGTGCCAGCCGACTGGCCACTCTGCGCCTACATACCCAACGTCGCTCCGCGTCACCATATTTTTAAAATATTATATGTCACGCCGTCTCGCGTCCGTTGAACTATATTGAATTATTTGTATGTGAATCACGCCGTCTCGCGTTTTAATTGTTATAAGCATTGTTTTAATTATATTATACGTTGTGTGTTACGCCAGTTCGCGATTATTATTATTCATATTATTATTATTATACTTTTTTACTCGTCTTTCGTTCGGCTGAACTCGTAAAGAGTGCCTCCCTGGTATCGTGGTCGATACCATGCAAGGCCTCGAAAGGTGTCTTCTCGCTGGTCTTGTTCACGGCGGAGTTCAAGTGTTTTTCGAGCTCGGGTATGTGGTCGTCCCAACGTTCTTGGCTCGTTGTCATGATACTGAGTAACGGCAAAATGGTTCTGTTCGCCCTTTCCACCTGCCCATTTGCCTGTGGGTGGCGAGTCGAATTAAGGGTGTGTTTGATACTACGCAGGTGACAGAAATTCTCGAACTCCTTTCCGGTGAAGCAGGTACCACGGTCGCCGATGATTCGATCTGGTATGCCTCGTACATCGCAGAATTTCAACAATCGGTTGATCACGCTCGCGGCATCCGTAGATCAACATGCGTACAGGTGTACGAACTTCGTCAAGTTGTCCACCAGCACGAGTTAGTAGCGATTACCGGACGTACTTGTTTCGAACGGTCCGAGGTGATCGACGTGAATTATTTCAAACGGTCGGCGATCGGGTGTAGTAGGCCTTGCTTTTTCGCCGATGGACATTTATGAATTAGGCAGTCCAAGCACATCCAAATATGTTGCTTCACGTACCTTTTCATACCGGTGAACCAATAATTTTCGGTAATTTTCGCAAGTGTCCGGTCTAGTGAGAAATGGCCTCCGTAATCATGGGCTCCGATGACTATACCCTTCCTCATAGATCGAGGGACCACCAGCAGCGATCGTTCAGCGCAGTTTCGGTACAGGACACCGTCATGCACCTCATAGGGCTCTACCATCCGCTGTCATGTGCGGACAGGGGTCGGGTCCCAGTAATCAACTCGATTAAGTTCTTCGACGTTGTGTCCCCTTGCTGCATGAAACGTATTCTATCCGCTGCGGTCATTGCCACGAATACGTCTAACCGTTTCGACAGTTCGCTCTCGACGGATTGATCTTCGACCAGCGGAGGCGGGGCAGCACGACTGAGTGCATCCACGTGGGCCATGCGAACTCCCGGACGGAACTAAATGTCGAAATCGAATTCTTGGAGCACCTCGAACCAGCGTGCGATTTGAGGTTTTACCGTCTTGTGTAGATTCTGGTAAGTGAGGGACTGACAATCGGTGTATACCGTGAAACGGGTTCCGAGTAAATACGGGCGCAACCTGTTCAGTGTCCACACGACCGCAAAAAGTTCTAGCCTGCTGCTATGATACTTAGCTTCGGCGTCGGTGGTCCTCTTACTGACGGCATAAACCATATGGAGATTAGTGCTGCATGGGCCCTGAAGCAGTATCCTGGATAATGCCACAGCACTCGCGTCGGTGTGAACTTGGGTCACGGCAGCATTCGGGTCAAACATACAAACTATGGGCGCACTACACAATTTATCTCGAAGCGCTTCGAACGATTGACTTTGGGCTTCGCCCCACGCATACGGCACGTCTTTCCCGGTTAAATACGTGAGCGGGGCGGCCAATTTGGCGTAGTTCACTACGAATCGTCGGAAATAACCCGCGAGCCCTAGAAAACGTCGCGCGGTTTCGGAAATGATCGAATTGCCTCGACTTTGGGTCCCGGTTTTATTTCACCACTCGATATAGTAAATCCGAGGAAGTTCAAACTATACCCTGTTCAATGAGAGAACGCACGGGCTGCCCGACGAATTTTGGTTTGTTCTGCGCAGATCACACCCACTACCGGCCGATGTCCGTAATCGACAGCGGTCGGCGGGAATCGGTTGCGCGTGTGGTGCGCCGCGCCGGTGCCGCGTTAGTCGTCACCAGTTGTGTTTCACATTTGTCAACACGTTATTTACCACTAGAGCGCGGATTTGTATGTGCGCCACCACCGATGTTCAGCGTTAACGTCGCAGCGATTAGGATTTTGGAAGGGGAAAATTGGCCTCGCGAGCCACTCGGTCGTCAGTCTACATGCGCGGATTCCGTGCGTTCTCTCATTGAACAGGGTATAGTGGCACCGAATGTGCACTTCGCGGGTTTCAACGTAAGACGAGCGTCGCGAAGCGAAATTAACACGCGACGCGTGACGGACAGCATATCATCCCAATCCCGAGACGGAATAATTATGTCATCCAAATAAATATGGATCAGGCCTTCATCCTTAAGTTCCTTGAAGATCAGATTCATCATCTTTTGGAATACACCCGGCGCACCCTTCAGCCCAAAAGGCATTCGTTCGAACTTAGCTGTTGCGTCTTCCGTCACAAAGGCTGTTTTCTCCTTTGCTTCCTGACTTAGAGGGTTCTGGAGAAAGCCGTTTGACAGGTCCAGCGTAGAGAAAATCTTGCCACCGGCCAGGTGTGACAGCAAGTCGTCGATGTCTGGCATGGGGGTACGGTTGGTCCTGTGTTTGGCGGTTTAGGCGACGGTAATCAACACAGAGACGCTTATCTCCGTTGCCCTTGTTAACTAACAATACCGGACTCGCGTAAGACGACGTGGAATCCGATATTATGCCGGCTGTCCTCCACTCGTCGAGAGTCTGCGCGATGATGCGGCGATCCGATGGGGAGGTGCGGTATGGACGTTGCTGTACGGGATCACTACCCGGCACTTCCACAATGTCCATCGTCAGTAGATCGGTACAACCGAGTTCGGTTAGTGATTTCGCGAAAACGTCGCGGTACGAATTCAAAAGCGACAACAGCCGTTCGCATTCATTTTCGGTTACACTCGGGTCGACGACGATATCGGAGAGCTTGATCGGTAATCTCAGCAGTTCGTCGGCGTCCACGAGAGCTACGCGTACATCCGAAACGTCTGCGACGATATTTTCCGACGTTACACTCGGATTAATGACGCCCAGCGTCTCAATAACGAGTTTGTTGTTGTGTTTATAATAATTGACGTGCGACAGGTTCAACCACGTACGGCCCACGATAACGTCGACGGGTATGGATTGGTCACTTACCACGATAACTGGGTGGTCGACGGCGCACACACCGTCTACGTCGATGTCGGCTGTTGCTTCACCATACGCTCGGCTGGAACGCGTGCCCGACGGTGTACAGCAACTTTGTAACCCAGCGGACTACGGCGTTCGACTTCTCAACGAGTCCGACGCGTACCAGTACGTCAGATGAACCGGAGTCGATTAAACACGTTGCACGAATATTATTAAACAAGACGTTTTTCAAGAAACAATTCGGTTTCGGGTTAGCGGACACTACGTCGGTACGCAGCGATTCCGCGATCGGTGCGGGCACTCTGGGCGCGACGGTACACTGGCCTCGCGTGTGCGTGGTCGACTGGCACCCGGTGCACGGTTTTCGCGGTCTCGGACATTCCCTCGCGAAATGTCCGGACGCACCGCAGTTAAAACAACGAACAATCGGACGCGACGGTTTATTCGGAACCAGCGCGACTTCGGTGTTGTTCTTCTGCACAGCAAGCGTCGGAGTAGATTTAAACGGGACATAACGATTGTCTGCCGGCCGTTGTTCTGTTCGGGCCGCTCTAGCGGTCGGCACTGTTTTTGAAACGGGCGGAAACTGCGCCCTACGGAGCTCGGATAGACGCTCCCACTCTCGTAGGTCTGCCAACAGGGCGGCGGGGGTACCATGCGGCCTGTCCATCGCGAACATGGCCAGATCTCGGGAACGTATGCCCATTATGATGTGGTCGCAGATCTCGACGAACGACAAATTCAACGCTTGACACAGGCGGAGTTTGTCGTAAAAGTAATCCGCGATGTATTCGTTGTCCCTCTGTAGGCGCTCACTAAGTTCTCTCCAACGGTCGGTCATACGGAGTGTTCGAACAAAAGCAGCACGAAATTTCGTCAGAAAATCGGTCCAATCAGCGAACTTTTCCGTGAGATACCAGCTACGTGCGGCTGTCGATAAGTTGGACTTCACGTACTGGAGGCGGTACGTACTGGAGGCACGTACTGGAGGCAATTATTAATTGTGGCCAGTGCGTCTACTGAGCAGAGCCAGTCTTCGGCCACAGAATCGGTTTCGTGACCAGTGAACACGGGCACCGTTTGGTTCAGGTCCGGCAACAACCGATAATCGGTACAAGAACGCGATTCTGATTCAGGCACCACGTCGGTAACCGTCGACGGTGATCTCCTTTCGAGAACTTCAAGTCGCGCCTGAAGAGTCCTTGTCAACTCGAAGAGTTCATTGTAGGACGGTGCTGTGATTTGCGATACATGTTCGCGATTGTTCGACATAATCACGGAAGGCGGAAACGAAAACACGAGTTCGATATAACGGTGCTGACTGTTCGTTACCACTGAATGTAAACAAAATTACGAAACTGATAGGACAGCAGTCGGTATCGGTGATAACGCAAGATAGAGCAAGGTCGGTCACTAAACTGATGTCGTTATCGCTGTACGTGCACCATAGAGTAATATAGAGAGGGCATTACATATCTCGACTACACAAGAGAGTGAAGCGCAGAAGGTGGTATAAATGACAGTTTCAGTAGATATTACGAAAAAAATACTGTACAATATATGGTAAAATGATTCCCCTGTAATGCTGTTATCTTTGATACATACAATATTGTATATTTAATCAATGTCCTGACGTACTGACTACTCTTACTTGTTTGTGTCATTACTGTTGTATAAATCGAAATCGATACAGTTAATTTTGCAATTACCAAATTTTTGTCGGTTTTCTTTATTAAAAATGCCGAGCTGTATAGTCTGTGGAAGAACGGTCAATGCCAAAGCTAAATCGGCTAATATAACTTTTCATAGGTATGTTATTTTGTGGTATTGAATCTTTATTTTTAATTTTGTAAGTAAATGAAAATAAAAATATGAACTATTGATTTCAGATTCCCTGTTAAAGATATTTGTAAAAATAAATGGTACAATTTTTTAAGAGAAAATGACATAGTTTCTGAAAATGTAACCAACAAAAGTTTAGTCTGTTCTCTACATTTTGATGAATCGTGTTTTGTAATGGGAAAAGATAGAAGATTGTTACTAAAACATGCCGTTCCATCTAAAACTATCAGCAGAATAAAATATGTAAGTGTATATTTTCAGTAGATTATAAGAAAACTAAGTATTCCTATAATGGATACGTTAACCCAATCTGCATTATTTTAGGCAAAACAAGAGTTCTCAGAAATAGCAACCACATTGCCAGTAACCAAGACATTTGATATTAGTTCTGCAAAGGATTCAACTGACAATAATGTTCCTTTAAATTTTACCAGAACTTTAGTAAAGGTGAGTAATTAATTAGGTATTATTACTTGTATTTTCATTAAATAAAATAATAACAATACAAATTGCTAAAAGTCTTATTTATATTAATGTTTTAATTTGTTAAATATTTCTTAGAACTATTTTTTAGTTGATTTAATTGGTTAGTCCTTAATATTTAATTTTGAAACATGTTAAGTCAAAATATATGGATAATTAATTTCCAAAGTTAGGAAAATATTGAGAATTGTATTCCATGTTTAAATATTTTGAGTTACATTTTAGCTTCAATTTATGTTTTGAACTATTTGTAGACCAGCTTTGGTCATTGCTGGTATAACATTTCTGTTAAAATGTTTACTTGTTATATTTATCAAATCTCATTTATTTGTTTTTTTATTATTTCAGTGTAGTTGGGATGATATAGACTTAGGAGTATCTTCTTTGGATGATTCAGTTTTGTCTGTTTTTAATGAAAATAGGAAAGAAAAAGAAGATATAATATCATCAGATGATTTTTCTGTGTCAATGGTTAATTGTGAAACACCCAACAAAAATATTGTGGTAATATTTAAAAATGTATTAGTTGGTCAATCAATGTTCATCATTATAAAATGTATTTATTTTTTTAGAATGTGCCTGACTCATCCACCATGTCTGTAGACACGGAGATAATGCCACATGATACACCACGCCGTATTGCACTAAAAAAAAAAGTTTGTCGGCTATCAAATGAAATTTCTATAAAAAATATTAAAATGAAAACTATGCAGCAAAAAATAAGGCGTCAACATAAAAAAATTGCTTCTATGAAGAATATAATTGTCGAGCTTCAGAAAAAAAATTTGATTGATGAGGAAACTAGTTATACACTTTCCGATTGTTTTGGTAAGCATAAAGACTTAATAAGTAATTGGACAAAAAAGAAATTGGGCAAAAAGATTCCAAAAAAATACAGTCCTACCATTCGTCAATTTGCTTTGTCCTTACATTTCTTTTCTCCTAAAGCTTATTCCTATGTAAGGAAGCAGTTTGACACAATTCTGCCTCACAGTAGAACCCTTAGCAAATGGTACCGAAATGTTGATGCTGAACCCGGTTTTACTGATGAACAGGGCTCGTGACTTGTAGCATTTGCATATTTGTTTTAAAAAGTCCTAGCAACACCTAAGTAAGTTACAAATATGTTTCAGATAACCAGGAAGTCAAACACAAAATTTTTTGTTGCATATTTTTGCATATTTTGAAGTTTTGACGCTAGTTTGCTATTTTTATGTTTTTAGCGCTATTTTACGTTTATATCGTCATTTTAAAGACAAAAAATGAAAATTCCATACAAATTCTTTTTCCATAATAATATTTTATTTATTTTTTTATTATTAATGATACCCTCGGCAACTTGGGCCCCTATATTAATATTATATTTGCGTTTATCAGTTTATACTTCGGTAATTGTCATAAAAGAAAATGATATTAACAAATAATGTGATCATTGGCATAGGTATTTGGTAATTTCATTGATAAGGAGGCCTATATTAATAATAAAATGATTTTATCGTTGATCTAGTATTATCGTATTATTTGCATTGTGCATGAAACACTATATTATATTAAACAGTCGTTTCCGATTTCTGAAGTGAACGAACTTAATTTTTATTGATTTTTCACCAACTTTGAACTTTATCATTATTTAACAATGCCTAAAGAAAAAATGTCCGTTACTAATCGTCTTAGAAATTATGTGCGTGAATTTGGCGCAAACACATTCGCAATTGACGTGAGTGTATTATTGTGCAAATTTTGTGATATTAAAATAAACCACGAAAAACGATTTAATATCACCCAACATTTATACTTATTTTTTTTGCATATTTTAATGTTTTTAGCGCATATATAAGCGCTTATATGAATGTTTTTAAGAGCATATCATAGCGCTTATAACAGCTTTTTTTAGAGCTATAAGTCACGAGCCCTGCTGATGAATCATTAAAGATTTTAACTCTTAAAGTTAACAATTCACATCATCCTATTCTAGTAGCTTTATCTATGGACGAAATGGCAATAAGACAACAATTAGAATTTGATGGGACTAGGTATTATGGCAGGGTTGATATGGGAACGGAAATTAATAATGATAGTCTTAAGACAGCTAAACAATGTTTAGTTTTTTTGATTGTGTCTGTTAATGAAAATTGGAAGTTACCAATAGGTTATTTTGTTGTCGATACTTTAAAAAGCGAACAACGTGTGGAATTAGTTCGCCATGCATTAAATGTATTACAAAGCACCGGTGTTAAAGTTTTGAGCTTAACATTTGATGGTTGTTCAAGTAACATAAGTGCAGCTCAACTCTTAGGTTGTAACTTTGCTTTGAGTGCATTGGATACGTCATTTTCATCTGGTTTTGAAGTTAACCCAAAAATTTTTACCCTTTTTGATCCTGCGCATATGATCAAATTAATACGCAATGCGTTTGGAGAAAAAAAGATATTTTTAGACAGTGACAATAATGAAATAAAGTTTGAATATGTTCAACTTCTGTGTTGTTTGCAAGAGAAGGAAGGATGCCATCTTGCTAATAAACTTAGAAAACAACATATCATGTACTTCAAACAAAAGATGAAGGTAAAATTGGCAACACAACTACTAAGCCAATCAGTAGCAGATGCATTGAGTTTCTGCAAAGATAGCCTCAAGCTAAAAGAATTTTCAAATGCAGGCGCTACCATACAGTTTATTGAACTCTTCAATATTGCTTTTGATATATTAAACTCTAGATCTGTAAACTGTGTAGGATTTAAAAAAGCCTTGTGCTATGATAACATTCAGGATGTCAAACTTTTTGCAGAAAAAATGACAAGATATATTAAAGGTCTGAAAGTTCAAGATAAACCAGGTGTTTTTACATCTGTTCTTCAATCGCAAAGAAAAACAGGATTTCTCGGATTCATTGTAAGTTTAAACAGTATCTTACAATTATATTCTATGTTTGTAGAAACTGATGATTTAAAACATTTGAGAATTTACAAATTTAGTCAGGACCACCTTGAACTATTTTTTGGTAGTATTAGAGCCCACGGTGGTCATAATAATAACCCAACGGTGAGGCAGTTTCGTTCTGCATACCGGAAATTAGTCATCAGAACAAATGGTATATCAAGTTTCAACTCTGGTAATTGTATACCACTTGAAGAAATAGACATTCTGCATTATTCTAGTGCAGATCCAGTGACTGTGTTAAATAACAATTCTTCTGGTTGCAGCACAGATGCAATTGATGAAGAAAATGAAAGGGATATTAGTAGATTTATTATGGATCATGACTACATAGGATGTCATAGTACAAACTCATTTAACAACTTTACTAGAGAAATCATTGTTTATATTTCAGGGTTTGTTGTTCACAAACTTACCAATATACTTAAATGTGATGTTTGCAAACATGCATTATGTGCTGTTGAAAAAGAATGCTTTTTAAACTCATTAATAACACTTAAAAATAAAGGAGGCAATAATGGTGGTCTTATCTATCCAAGTGATGATGTCATTGATGTTTGTTTTGTTACGGAAAAAATTTTAAGAAATTATGATTACACTAATAAAACTGTGAATAAATTGCAAGTTCAAACTCATGTTCTTAAACAGTTTATATTTAATTCAAATATATTTAAAACGTTAAAAATACATAGTGCTGAAACCGAAAGTCCATTAGCTGACCACATAACTCTTTTAATAAAATCTATATCTTCAACTTATATA
This sequence comes from Therioaphis trifolii, assembly GCA_027580255.1. Classification (NCBI taxonomy): domain Eukaryota; kingdom Metazoa; phylum Arthropoda; class Insecta; order Hemiptera; family Aphididae; genus Therioaphis; species Therioaphis trifolii. The sequence goes on from JALBXZ010000100.1 coordinate 81,064, forward strand.
AATTTAAAAATAAATTATAGTTTAAAAAAACATAATGAAACCCCTTCAGTTCGCATGTGGTTTAATAAACTAACCCTTTTTAAAGGGCAATAATTAAATGCTTTGTCTAATACTCATTAAATTGTTACCTCCATTTGCTCAATAAAAATTATTTGTTGTATTGTTGTTATTCTTAATATTTTTTTTTATATACCTATATCTGTTACCCATGTATATACCCATGTCTGTTGTTCCAAAATATAGGCTATTTGCTGTATTGCAGGTTTCATTTTCAAAGTATATGTTCACAAATGGAAGTTTTAATATAATATACTATTTATTTAATACATATTTGATTATACATGATAGTATAAAATGTTTAATAGTGGTTATAAAAACTAAAATGTTTGTCTTTATATAATTTTCTAAGTGTATATGTATATATATATTTTTTTTTAAAGTTCGAAATTCAAATGGTAAGATAATGGTGGTGGAAGTTGGACCTTCGTCGCTTTACTCCTCAGACAAGATAATGGTGATGAGTAGATAACAAATGTGGAAGATTTGAGTTACAGATAATGTATAGAAAAAATTTTATTTTGCATATAAATGTATATTTTAGGGATGACGGCATATTTGAAAATGTTTCCATATTCAAGCATATTTTGTATTAAAGTTGTACTAAATCAATTATTTTTTATAAAATTTCTTTATTTTGTATTTTTTTCATAAACATTTACCAAATAAATGGATATAAGAATAAGAGGATTAAATGTATTTATAATATTTATATTTATTATTTTTTATTATTCCTAGTTAAAATATTTGTTATAGTTGAATTACTATTTATGAAAGAAATTAAAAAATATATATAAATGTATGTTTTACCTATTATTATAATACTCTGTTAATATTCAGTACATTGTAAATCATAAAGTATTTATTTTTAAAACAAACAAAGTATAAGTTAAATTTTTCCCTTTTTCAAGTTTATAATATTAGATACAAGTTACTTGTAATTCTATTCGTTGCATTCGACAAAGAAACAATAATGTACGGAGGAAAAAATTTAATGGAAAGTACATTAAAAAAATATTTGTACTATATATTATGAAAAATGTATATAATTCACTATTTAATATTATGGATAACACGGTATTAACATTTTAAATGTATGTATTATCATGCATTTTGTGGTTACATAATTTTTTTCTCTAGATGGACAACACTGTCAAATATACCACCTTCTCCGCTTCAAATTTTGTTCCGAATGGCTTCTCTATATTACTCTATGACGTGCACGAAACTAACGCACTCGCACGCACGAGACAAACACACGACACGGTCGAACGCACGGGTTTTCCCGGAGTTCCACGTACGAAAATAGACGCGACGCGAAGTGTGCGGTCCCGGACCACACGTACGGCTTCGCAGTGTTGTGCATTATCTAGATAATTTTATCTAGATAAGTTATCTAGATAAAAATATTTATCTTTTTATCTTATCTAGATGAAATAAATTTACATTATCTTTTTATCTTATCTAGATAAATAAAATAGTTATCTGAGAAAAATTATCTAGATAATTTTTTTGACAAATACATTTTCTAAGTTTTTTTGCTATTTTTATTCGATTTTATTTTCAAGTTATAATAATTGTAAATATTTACACGTCGAATACTTCGTAGTATACATTTTATTATTTTGTATATAATATGCAATATGCCTATAGAAATATATTATTACATTTATAAATATTAAGTACCTAATAGTATTTGTGATCAATAATAATTATACAGACATATTAATATGGACATCAATACAATTAAACATTTGATTTTGATTTTTGGAAACCATAGACCTATTAACTAATTAGTGGCTCGTTAATAGATCTATTCTGAAACGTATTTTATTATTGGCGACTTTATACCATGTATAGCAACAATTCACGGCCTAGACGTTCAAATGTTTCATAAATAACAATATATTATTATAAACTTTAATTATCATGATTAAAGTAATAAATAATAATAAAACCTACCACTGACTACTGAGAATAGCGAACAGACGACAGTAATTGCTAATCAGTGAAATGAGCATGTTTTTATAGATTTACCTATATCTATAATATATCTATGTACATACAAATATATAATAAAAGTTATAAATATTCTGCCGACTGCCAGCATAATAACTCAATGTTTAGTATCCTACGACCTACATTCATACTTCACAGTTTCACACAACAGTCTATCATTGTTAACTCGCAGCGCTGTTAGACGTTAATTCTATATTGGTTGTTGGTTTTTGATGTAACACGTTGAGTGCCACAGTATTTATGATGGGTGTATGTGAGTTTCCACGCCAAAACTGAGCCACGACGCTGACGGTCGGACTACGTGTCGACATTGGTTCCTCGCGCCCAGTGAAATTGTTATTTAAAATTTAAATATTATTAAAATCATCGTTTTCAGTACATATATTATATATTATAATTTATAATATAATATATTAATATATCAACTAATAATCTAAGAAATAATCAAAGAAATCGAGTAATAAAATAATGTTTTTGTTACGAAAGTAATTGTATTTATTTCTACGAAATAAGTAAAATGCCCCTATACATTATTAAAATAAAATAATATTATATTATGTTTGTGAGTCAATTAATGGCATCATAAATAATAATAGGGTAATAATATTATCGGAAATAGGATAGTCGAGTGTTCGACATCGCCGTCGCCGCCGTCGTTATTCGGGGAAAAATATAATTAATACCCTCTAAAAATAGCTACACAAAATATAAATATACCAATGAAATCACAATATCCTATTGAATAACCACTTATAAAAATCAAAACAGTGCGTTGATAACCGACGAAGTAATTTAATCATAATTCATAGATAAACATAACATTTGTTATGCTACAGTAATACAGTAGTACAGTAAAGTTGTCGACTACCTACGTGTTGACCGTGACACTCGACGTAGCTTAAAGATGGATAAATTTATTTCTTCTCACCCTCGCGGTAAAAGAACCCATGAGGATAATGATAATCACGATGATATAGCAGATGACAGCCTTGGCGATCCAGGACCGTCCAAACGAATTGTTCCTGAAACACCTGGATCTAACGAAAAAACTGTAATTGACTTAACACAAAATTACTTATTGGATGGGAAGTACTATAAAATCGTTTCAGTCAATGAGTTGAAAATGGTTGTGTCGTGTCAACAATGCTCAAAAACAATTTTCGCTCATTCAAATTTGACGGGAAATTTATTAAGTCACTATAAAGTAAGTTTTAATAATTAATTTATCTCAGTCCGTTCCAGGGCCGGATTTAAATTTTCAGATGAACGCGGTAAATCTTTTTTGAGGCCCCTAGGACCGTAGTAGTCAAATTAAAAATACCCAATATCTATTTAATATTTTATGTAGGTAACCTAGTGAGGAAAAAAATAAAAAATGGTCAAAGTTGCACACCGTGTGCACACGTGTGCACACGTTATAACTAATACTTGTCAATTTACTTAAATCGCGTTTATTTAAAGTTTGAAATACCTACCGCTGTTCATGTGTCACAAATTTCAAAATTAATTTAAAGCTAGCAATATTATAATATATTATTGATTAAACCTTCATATTTTTAAGAGAAAAAATTATTATATCAATCTCATAACATTTTATTTATTACAATTTTGAAATTAATCCTTCACACTGTTACATTTATAATAAATTATAATTACAGTTTAATTGAGTTTAATATTTTCAAATTTTTATAATTCACAGTTGATTCTAAATAGTACAATCAAAATGTTTAAATATAAATACATTTTTATAAATTTGGTGCTTATCTTGATTTATTCCCTACAAAGTCTTATATAATTTCATCGAATGATAAAAAAATCCAGTAACCTACATTGCTACATCACATTCATTCATTTTTTCATAGTATATCAGCATGACAGCATCTAGATGTTCCCAAACATCTGCTACCCAGGAAAAGCGCTCTTAAGAGTTAAGACCCTCCGCCAAATCCGGCCCTAGTCCACTTTATTTATTTATAATACAATGTAACAAATAGTCACTATTTATATTAAAAGCTGTTACATATTAACTTTTAGTTGCTTTGCTCATTCCTAGTCAGTCACTTAGTTATTACCTAATTGTATTTTTTTTTAAAGTTGGTTTTTGAAAACTGCTGTAAAACATCATATTTTTTAATTCTCATATAGTCCTAAAATTAATGTATTATTGACTATGTTCCTATTAATTTTATACCTAATATTTAGTACCTATTTACTAACTTTTAACTTTTCAGCATGTGCACTTTGGAATGATGAATCAATTAAAATTGTATAAAAAAGAAAGGTCCAGTGGTTCAAACAATGTGTCGACATCCAAGCAAACAAAAATATGTCATTCTGCAGAAAATTCTGGTTTTATTAAAAAATGCTCTAAACAAAAGGTATTTAACTGTCATATACCTTAGGTATAATACCTAAACATATTTCTTAATACTTACTAACTAGTAATTAGTGAATAGTGATATTTAGTCAATTAAATTAATCAATAAATTATTTTATAATATATAAAGTAGTGTTACTCAATAGAAATAAAATTCAAATTTACTTTTAATGAAAATTACCTGAATACTGGTCTCAGCTGCTAGTAGGTATTTCAAAATATCTTAAATCTTGGTAATTTATTTTAAAACTGATGATTTTTCAAAATCAAAAAGTTGACACATTATATTTATACGTGGTATGCCACTGTCTTTTAATTTATTGTACCTATGTATTAATTAAATTTTCTCAATGGTAAAAATAAAAATACTAATGATAATCTATGATATCTATTCATATATCTTCTTCTTCGAGTGCCATATTCGTTAACGAACGTTGGCAATCATGTTAGCAATTTGATCTTTATTAATGGCTATTCTGAATAAAGATATTGTTGATGTATTGAACCATTTTCGGAGGTTGTCCAACCAAGAAATTTGAGGTCTTCCCCGGCTCCTTTTTCCTACAATTTTACCCTGAATTATTAATTGTAGTAAATTATATTTTTCTGGATGTCGCATAACATGTCCTAGATACTGAAGTTTTCGTGATTTTATTGTTTTTACTATTTCAAGTTCTTTGTTCATTCTTTCTAGTACATTGATATTTGTTATGTGATCACACCAACTAATTTTTAATATTCGGCGGTATATCCACATCTCAAATGCTTGAATTCGATTAATCGAAACTTTTGATAGAGTCCAAGTCTCTACTCCATAAAGAAGCACGGTGAATATATAGCAACGAATCATTCTAATTCGGAGATTCATGCTTAGTTGGTGACTACAGAAAATATTTTTCATTTTCACAAAAACCGCTCTGGCCTTTTCTATACGGCATCTTATTTCGTGAGAATGATCCCAGCTATCTATTAATGACTGTCCAAGATAAGTTATTTTTTGTACTTTATCTAAGGGGACATTTTTGAGTCTGAGGACATTTGTCGGATTTTGTTCTTTATCAATTACCATATATTTGGTTTTTCGGGCATTTAAATTTAGGCCTAAGTTTTCACTAGCTGTTACTACTTTATTTAGTATTTTTTGTAGGTCTTCTATGCTGCCAGCTATCAGTACAGTGTCATCTGCATATCTCAGGTTATTAATAACCTTCCCATTTATGATAATACCTTCTTCTGTATTTTCCAATGCTTCTGACATAATTTCTTCTGAATATAGATTGAAAAATATCGGCGAAAGGATACATCCTTGTCGAACTCCTCTCCTAATTCTGAAGTCATTAGAGAGTGTGTTGTTTATTCTGATTTTAGCTTGTTGATGCCAATATAAGTTTGTTATGAATTGTAGGTCTTTTCCATCTATACCAATTTTTCGTAGAACTTCGATCAGTTTTTCATGCCTCACTTTGTCAAATGCTTTTTCGAAATCGATAAAACACAAATACACTTTTTGGTTGATATCGCGGCATCGTTGAACAAGTATTTGTATGCTAAATAAAGCTTCTCTAGTTCCAAGTCCATTACGGAACCCAAATTGTTCTTGACTCATATGTTTCTCCGCTTTTTTGTAAATTCTGGCGTGAATAACTTTCAAGAATATTTTTAGTGTGTGGCTCATAAGACTGATTGTTCTATATTCATTGCATTTCTTTGCGTTTGGCTTTTTAGGTATTGCTATAAATGTGGATTGTAGCCAGTCATTTGGTATATAACCAGTATCGTATATAGTATTAAATAGTTCTGTTAAACGTGTGATGCAAGTGGAATTGATCAAAGTTTTAAGTAATTCTGTTGGTAGTTCATCAGGACCTTCTGCTTTTCTGTTTTTTGATTTATTTATGGCATTCTGCACTTCGGTTACCATTATCGGTGGTCCACTAGTATCGAACGTTATTTTGTGTTCTTCTGGCCGTATATCGTGGAAAAGTTCTTTTTCTAGATATTGTTGCCATATCACAAATTTATTCTCTAGATTTGTTATTAAATTCCCATCTATATCTGTTAAAGTGCTTTCTGCGGATTTTGATACTATTCTAGCTGTTTCTTTAATTTTTTTTATGTAAATTGAAACTATCACCAACCCTCATATAATTTTCAATTTCTTTACATTCATTTGCGAAATGTTGTTCTTTTGCAGTTCTTATTTCTCTTTTTATTTGTCTGTGGATTTGTTTATATTGTTGGTTATTTACATTTTTATGCGATCTTCTTTCATTCATTAGGTTAAGAATCTTGTCAGTCATCCATGGTTTTTTTTTGGTTTTGGTAATCTGTCCTAGTTTATTTTTGGCTACTTCTTTTATGGATTTTTTAAATGATTGCCATGTTTTTTCGATGCTGACTTCTGGTTTTTCGTTTAATATTATATTATCTTGGATCAATTCTATTCTATTTTCAATGTCTGCTATTAGTTCATCATGTATTTTCTCATCTGTCAGGATTTCTAAATTTAATTTATTTTTCCGAGTTGGTTGTTTTATTCTCTTGAGTCTAACTTTGAATTTTGCTAATAGTAGGTTGTGATCTGAAGGAACGTCTGCTCCTGGATAAGTTTTAACTGATTGGATTGCGTTTCTATATCTGCTGGTAATTAAAATGTAGTCTATTTGATTTCGTATTACGTGTTCTTTTGTATCAGCAGGAGATTTCCAAGTATATAGTCGTCTTTTTGGGAGTTTAAAACATGTATTCATTACTGTTAATTTATTCTCCATACAAAACTGAATTAATGTTTCTCCGCGGTCGTTTCTTGTTCCTAATCCAAACTTTCCAACCACTCCTGATATTTCACCTTCTCCAATTTTAGCATTGAAGTCTCCCATAATTAGATTAATGTCTCTACTTTTAGTATAATTAAGTGCTTTGTTAAGGTCTATGTAAAAATTTTTTATTAGATCTTCGTCACAATCAGCAGTTGGAGCGTAAGTTGCTATGATATTCATCTTGTTTGTAATTGTTTCCAATTGGATTAATAAGACTCTTTCCGATATTGGTATAAATCCGCTTACTGATTTGTTCACATCTTTATTAAGTATTATTCCTACTCCGTTTCTATGTCTATTATCATCTTCTTCTCCACTATAATATACAGTGTATTCATTTATTTGATATTTACCTGACTTTGGCCATCTCATTTCATATATATATATATATATATATATAGTTCATCTGATAAAACTTAAGACGTTTAGATTTTTTTATAAAGAATGCAACTGCAGCCAACAAATAAAATTAAACAAACAAATTTAAATAATAAAATAAGTATCTACTACTTAATCTATCATTAATAATGAAAAGTATTATTATTTCCTTAGCATAGTACAAAGAAGTAGTGTACACAAAATTTAAGAATACAAATATATTTAAAAATATAACTTGATCATAAATGCTTGATAATTGTATGGCTATTTAAATATTTAATAGTTTTATTAATTATTTTAATATGGTAAAAAAATCTAATCTCTAAACTTTTCTGACTTGTAAAAACTTGTGAAATATTACAACAGCATAATTTTTTAGTTGTCAGTGATGTGAAGCTATGTAGGTTTATCTAATATTAAATCACTTAACTTATAGTTTATACAAATATTACTACAGATTTAAGATCCAAAATGAAAAAATACAATTAAATTTATAGTATTGATAAATATATTAATGATATTTGTGATATAAATGTATAATTTAACATGCATTATTTACATTTCAGGTAACTGATTTGATTTTCAATTATATAGTAGAAGAAATGAAACCTATTTCAACTTGTGAAAAACCATCGTTCAAAAAATTAATTACTGGATTGACTAATGATAATTTTGTGCCAGATAGAAGAATAATTAACAACATGTTAGTAAATAAGTATAATGATTATGTAAATGACTTAATAGTGAAAATGTCTATGCAAAAATATATTTGTTTAACAACGGACATTTGGAGTTCACTGAACAAGAGTTATTTGGGGATGACCATGCACTATATAGAAGAAAATACGTATCAGCGTTTTTCATATGTTATAGCTTGTCGAAGAATTGAAGGTAGCCATAATTACTTGAATATCCCAAAATCTGTCTCTGACATTATGACAAGTTATAAAATTGATGTTAAAAAAATATCCCACACAGTCACCGATAATTCGTCTAATTTCGGTAAAGCATTTCGCATTTATTGTCAACAATTTACTGCTGAACCGCCTGAACCCACTGCGAATAGTTACTTAACCTTAAATGACCGAAGTATTAATCAGCTAATAGATAATATTGATCAAAGTGCTGAAAATAATTCTGGACCAGATTCAGAATTTATACAAAATTATATGGAAAATGAACCTGACGATACAGAAGTAATAAATGTAGCTGATATTTCATCAAATTATGAAGACACTGATAATGAAAATAATGACAACGAAGATGTTGACATAATTTTGTCAAATCATATGACATGTTCAGCACATACCTTAAATTTAGTAGCTACAACTGATACTGCCAAGATAACAGATTTAAGTTACAAAAAAATATCAAGATCTGCCTTTGGTAAACTTTCATCATTCTGGAATTTGCTAAGCAGAAGTACTGTGGCTTCAGATCTAACTTATAAAATATGTCAGTGTAAATTTCCAATACCTGTAGTTACACGATGGAACTCATTCTTTGATTCCATTAAGAAGGTTATTCTTTGCCGTATAAAAGTGAACGATTGCTTCGAACAATTAAAGCTTTGTAAATTAAAAGTGACTGAATGGAACTTTTTGGTTGAATACATCAAAGTCATGGAACTCTTAACAACAGCATTAGATAAACTACAGGGAGAAAAATCATGCTATCTTGGATATGTAGCTCCAACTATTATTACAATAAGACATTTATTAATGGAACAAAATCATTTGGTCTACTGTTCAGCATTGTCAAAGGGTATTATAAAAGGTCTAGAAAAAAGATATTATTTTATTTTTGATTTAAAAGACCCAAAAAGTAAGCCATACATATTAGCTGCAGTAAGTCATCCCAAGTTTAAGATGGATTGGGTGCCACAGCAATTTTCTGAGGTATGCAAACAGCTGTTCATCTCAGAATGCAATGAAATTGGTTCTCTCATAGATGTTGAAACTGGGAACTCTACAGTATCAGACAATGATAGTGACGATGATTTCTATAGTACATTATTGCCGAGTTCTCAGTCATCAGGAAGTTTTGATAGTTCATGTCAAAGAAGTGACAACATGGCAAGTGTACAGGGACTATCTTTTTTGAATTCAAAAAAAAAAAGAAGGACGGAAAGACTTAACAACCTTAGACAATTTTCCAATTGTTAAAGAAATATTTCTAAAGTACAATACAACACTTCCTTCATCTGCACCAGTTGAACGTCTCTTTAGTAGTGGAAGTCAGATTTTGGCTCCTAGAAGAAATCGTTTAGGTGACAAAACTTTTGAAATGTTGTTATGTGTCAAATCAAACAAAATAAATGTTTAATTTTTATTAAATATTAAATTATTGTACTCTAAGAAAGTTATAACTTATTATGAGTTAATGATATAATAACTCCTTAATGCTTTGAGTTAAATAAAAATATAAAAATATTGGTGTTAAATGTTTATAATTTATGATATTGTGTAGATTTCTCATTTCTATCAAAATAAATATAGGTGCAGTATTTCAGACACCACCTTAGCAGTTCACAATTGTGGCGTAAGTATACATAAATTAAAAAAAATATAAGCAAATGTTTATAAAAAATATATTTATCTTCCAAACAAATAACTATATAATGTTCATTATTTTGTAAATTATTAAGATTATAATTTGTATTCAGTAATTGGTTAGTCATCATTTTGAATTTTAATATAAGGTATTATTAACTGAATATGAACAAAATGCGTTTAAAAAAGAAAAAGTTTTTTATTATTTTTTTTAAGTTAACAATACAGTGAATATGTTTTATAAATTATAGTTAGGTATGATTGGTATTAAGTAATAAACAAAAAAAAAAAGTAGATTATACTTATTTTGTGTCTCCAATAGTAAAATAAATCATAATCTGATACTTTTATTATTATTATTTTTTTTAATTCAAAGGCTTCGATTACAGGAATTATTAGCCAAGTGTTGTTTGCATCCTAAATTTACTTAGACAATATTAGAGAAAAGTGAAAATAATAGAAAATAGAGAACAAACCTCATATTATTTTATTTATAACGAAATTGCCATTTTATAAATGCAAGCTTTAAATTGTGTAATTTTTTTCAATTATCTGTTTTTTATCTAGATAAATGTGGTTATCTTTTATCTTTTATCTAGATAAATATTTTTAGTATTATCTATTATCTTATCTAGATAAATATTCAATGGATTATCTGTTATCTTATCTAGATAATTTTTTGGTTATCTTTGCACAACACTGCATACGAGTGCGCCGAACCTGTAATGCAACGTTGCACGCGCGGCGCGCTCGTTCGTGTGGACAGTATTTGAAACACGCGCGCGCTGTTACTGCAACCGCGCGGAGAGAACCAATTTTTGTCGGTTTTTCCGACGAACACAAAGGAAATGTTCGGCGCAGTGTGTACGTGTTTATATTGTTTTTATCATCGTTGAAACGCGCATACCGCTTTGACAACATGATTTGACACTAGTACATTGTCGTAACTCGTAACCTACTTACCTATTACTAGTACTCGTATTTGTGTACTTGTAAGTTTTGTATATTTGCCATTTGGAATAAATAATGGAGTGGTCACAAGAAAAGTGTCTAAGGTTAATTGAGGTATATTTGTGTCCATTTTTGCGATTTTTGGACCAATTTTTGTCAATAATATTTCAAAAGTTGAAGAACTCATTCGCGTAAAATTTTTATATTGCCCACTGATTTCTTGAAATTTTAAATCCATTAAAAGTTAATTTCCACAACGTTTTTTAAATAACTCAGTGTGCCACCATCTTCGTTTACGACCCCTTTTTTTTGGTACAGTACTTCCCAAAACAACTATTGCTGCACTACAAACTAGTAAAGCTTCTTCAGCCTCCATTATTTATATTAAAATAATTAAATTTAAAATTACTTAATTAAAACGACTATGGTCAGTCACGGTACGACTCCGAACGTCTGAACTATGCATGAAAATGTTCGCGGCAAACTGCGCTCGTTGACAGCGGATCGTTGGCGCAGCGCGTGTTTGTTGTGAATTAAAAATAACTTCGCGCCGCGCGTGGAACGCGCATGCAACGTCGCATTACAGGTTCGGCGCGCTCGTATGTACGCGGCTTTACGTTTTGAATTGAAAATATCAAAAAGTTTATCCATATCGCTTATAAACATAATGGTTGATAAGGATGAATCCGGTAATAGACCTAATGATTTGTATGTTTCCATACCAGCAGCTACTGTGGAACTAAATACTTGGGCAGCATATCGAACCTTCATTTTTTGGAACGGATTAGGATATATATGTATATCTGTTAATTTATAAGCACATCTATTTAATTTTTGCTTATCTGCATTAAAAAATCTTTCCAGGTACATTTTATCTGTGACATAATCATTTATTTTGAAATTGTGTTTGAAAAACATATTTCTAGTGGATTTCAATAAATGGGGAGGGTCAAACATATAAACTATATTTTTTCCATCTATTGTAAAATAAGGACGATCAACAGATATCCCAAGTGTTCTAGACAAGGTTAAAAAATTAGTTCCCTGGTCTGAAACTATAGCATTTATGTCGAAACCTATGCTTTCTGCACGCCTAATCACAGAATAAATGAAATCAGAAGCGTCACCTTGGCCGCCCGAAAAATCGTCCCACATATTGGATATTGAATCAGTGTGACCACACATCGAATATTAATGTTTTTCATATTTATGTTGCGTTTAAAAACACTGTTCGTAACGGTTTTTTCTCGGCGAGACCATAGAAATCATAGAACACAAAGGTTCTCTGCTTTCGACGCTTGTACGAGTTGGACGTGGATTTTATGCTATTCGTACATTTTTTGAATTTATACTTACCTACCACATTTTTATTTTGCATTAATTATTTATGTATATATCTATATAGTTTGTTATTAAATAATATAATATATATATATATATATTTTTCTTCAATATTTGTTTTATTTACGAGACGCCGTGAACCATTTCATTTTTCTTATTATTTTGTTATTTTGTTTGCGCCATGGATGAGTTTTATATTCATAAACGTCCTAAACAATATTCAAAATGTTATATAACTAACTGTAAAAGCCACTTAATGGTAGACAAGGAAAGTCTTAGTTTTTTTTTATTTCCTAAAGATCCGGTCAGATCAGCAATGTGGATCAAGAACAGCAAATGTGATGAACTTAAATCAATCTCCAATTTGGGTTTCAACCAGAAGTATCATTCATGTTCTTTACATTTTGAAAGTAAAATGTTTTCTAATTTTCAGAAAAATCAACTTTATAAAGATGCAATTCCAACATTGTTTGATGTTGATAGTAAGCAGTGTGTAAATGAACCAGTAACGAATATCGAAGTACACGAAAGTCATTCATCATGTTCAACACCTGGTACGTCTCATATAATATTTTATTATAAACTAGCTGCCGGTGAAACGCCTTTCGGGATCAAAAGTATAAACATGATAAATTTTATTTACACGGACACCGCCGAAAGCGTTAGGTTTAACTACTCGATTTAACGTATATGGGTTGTATCTAGAAGTCGGCTCATTAGAGTGACGAAAATAGGAGCCGCTGTAAAACTACTATCAATTTTTTTTTTACCAGGACACTGCGAAAAGCGGGAGAGTCATTCCAAATGTTTGGCTCGAGGAGCTCCGCTTTATTATCAATTTTTTTTTTCGGGACGCCGCGAAAAGCGTTAGGTTTAACGTATATGGGTTGTGTCTAGAAGTCGGTTTATTAGAGTGAGGAAAATAGGAGCCGTTGTAAAACTACTATCGGTATCAAAAATGATACATTATCAATCTATTTACATTATATATACCAAGCGACCAAGGACACCGACGAAAGTAGGATACGGTTTTTCTTTGAAAACACACATTTATACAATGATCGTATAAAGGGTAAATCTAGAGGTCGGTTATTAGAGTGATGTAAAGAGTAATTCTGGTCAGTCGGGACGGAAAAAAAACTATTTTGAGATATTTTTTATCTTTTTTTATATTTTAGTTATTGAGAACGCCGCCGTAAGTAGGATACAGTTTTTTTAACGTCTAGATCGAACGCGTGTAGGATAAGTCTAGAGGTTGGTGTATTGGAGTGACGTATAGAATAATTCTGGTCAGTCGGTTCGGAAACAAAAGCTATTTAGTTATTTATTCGGCCAAGACATCGTCGAAAGTAGCATACAGGTTCGGTTTAACGTCTCGATTTCACGTATATGGGTTATGTCTAGAAGTCGGCTCATTAGAGTGACGAAAATAGGAGCCGTTGTAAAACTGCTACCAATTTTTTTTTTACCAGAGCACTGCGAAAAGTGGAGAGTCATTCCAAATGTTTGGCTCGAGGAGCTCCGCTAAATTATCAATTTTTTTTACCGGGACGCCGCGAAAAGCGTTAGGTTTAACGTATATGGGTTGTGTCTAGAAGTCGGTTTATTAGAGTGAGGAAAATAGGAGCCGTTGTCTAACTACTATCGGTATCAAAAATGATACATTATCAATGTATTTACATTATATATACCAAGCGTTCGGCTCGAGGAGCTCCGCTCCTCGGCCAGGACACCGACGAAAATAGGATACGGTTTTCTTTGAAAACACACATTTATACAATGATCGTATAGAGGGTAAATCTAGAGGTCGGTTATTAGAGTGATGTAAAGAGTAATACTAGTCAGTGGGGACGGAAAAAAAACTATTTTGAGATATTTTTTATATTTTAGTTATTGAGAACGCCGCCGTAAGTAGGATACAGTTTTTTAACGTCTAGATCGAACGCGTGTAGGATAAGCCTAGAGGTTGGTGTATTGGAGTGACGTATAGAATAATTACAGAACCTCAGTGGCCGGTGTGAAACGCCTTTCGGGATCAAAAGTATAAACATGATAAATTTTATTTACACGGACACCGCCGAAAGCGTTAGGTTTAACTACTCGATTTAACGTATATGGGTTGTGTCTAGAAGTCGGCTCATTAGAGTGACGAAAATAGGAGCCGTTGTAAAACTACTATCGGTATCAAAAATGATACATTATCAATGTATTTACATTATATATACCAAGCGTTCGGCTCGAGGAGCTCCGCTCCTCGGCCAGGACACCGACAAAAGTAGGATACGGTTTTTCTTTGAAAACACACATTTATACAATGAACGTATAGAGGATAAATCTAGAGATCGGTTATTAGAGTGATGTAAAGAGTAATTCTGGTCAATGGGGACGGAAAAAAACTATTTTGAGATATTTTTTATCTTTTTTATATTTTAGTTATTGAGAACGCCACCGTAAGTAGGATACAGTTTTTTTAACGTCTAGATCGAACGCGTGTAGGATAAGTCTAGAGGTTGGTGTATTGGAGTGACGTATAGAATAGTTGTGGTCAGTCGGTTCGGAAACAAAAGCTATTTAGTTATTTATTCGGCCAAGACATCGTCGAAAGTAGCATTCAGGTTAGGTTTAACGTCTCGATTTCACGTATATGGGTTGTGTCTAGAAGTCGGCTCATTAGAGTGACGAAAATAGGAGCCGTTGTAAAACTACTATCGATATCAAAAATGATACATTATCAATGTATTTACATTATATATACCAAGCGTTCGGCTCGAGGAGCTCCGCTCCTCGGCCAGGACACCGACGAAAGTAAGATACGGTTTTTCTTTGAAAACACACATTTATACAATGAACGTATAGAGGATAAATCTAGAGGTCGGTTATTAGAGTGATGTAAAGAGTAATTCTGGTCAGTCGGGACGGAAAAAAAACTATTTTGAGATATTTTTTATCTTTTTTATATTTTAGTTATTGAGAACGCCGCCGTAAGTAGGATAGGTACAGTTTTTTTAACGTCTAGATCGAACGCGTGTAGGATAAGTCTAGAGGTTGGTGTATTGGAGTGACGTATAGAATAATTCTGGTCAGTCGGTTCGGAAACAAAAGCTATTTAGTTATTTATTCGGCCAAGACATCGTCGAAAGTAGCATACAGGTTAGGTTTAACGTCTCGATTTCACGTATATGGGTTATGTCTAGAAGTTAATATTGAATATTGAAAACTTACTTATAAATACTAAATACCTAAATGTCTTACACATCATAGCCAATGTATTTCACCACTATCAAAAATGGTTTATATTCTACATGGGTGGATAATTGTTAAGAAAATTTCTACGACTAAACTTTAAGACACTAATACTGCAATAAGTTAGCGAACACAATTCCTGCAAAAAATTTTGTTTAAACATTATTATAGTTGAAAAAGATCAACTTTATATTTTTATGATAATAATAAAATAAAATGCAAAGAAATGTTCAAATAGAAAGTGTAAATAAAACAGTGTTTTAAAAATGATGAATGTGCCTAAATTAATAAAATTCATTGTAAAGCTCAGTTGATGGAATGAACATTATTTTTACTCACCGTAAGAAAATTTGAGTGCTCCACAATAAACATAAATAAACAAATTTGTATAAATTGACTGTAATTACAGTACCAAACAGTAAATGCAAACAGATTTGATTAGATTTATTCATGTGAGTTGGATAAGTGCAATGGAAATAACTATCAACTTAATTATTATTATATTATTTTTATATAAAATCAAGCAAAGAGATGCAAGTTGAATCAAAATTATGAACTAACATGTTAACCATTTTTTGAACAGCTACTTAGGTCTGGTCAAAATATATTATACCCAATTTTGCTAAGAGAAAATCATTTTTATTGTAAATGTATATTACCATAGACAAAAGCCGATAAGGTACGGGTCAATTGAGTATTTACTATAGCATTACACATAATAGTTCTAACTACAATTTACAATTAGTGTTTTCTAAAGAATCATAATTCAGGGCTCTGAAGTTATACACTTAAAAATTCCAAAATATGCGCTATAAATGGCACGAAAAAATGAAAAATAAGTATTTAACTTGAAAAAATTTAACAAAATCTAAAAAAAAAAAAAATGCACTAAAAATCTCTTAATATTTTGTATTTAACATAATAATTGTATGTAGTCGAGTAATGAATAATATTGTTATGAAAATTTCTACAACTAAACCAAGCTTACTTAAAAAAAACTTTAAGACACTAATAATGCAATAAGTTAGTGAACTATTGTTTAAACATTATTATAGTTGAAAAAATATCAACTTTATATATTTTGATAATAAAATAAAATTAAACAAAAGGTTCATACAGAAAGTGTTAGTAAAACAGTGTTTTAAAAATGAAGGTGAACATATAATGAACATTTTTTTTACTAATAAATTACTATAGATTGAATCAAAATTATGAACTAACATTTCATACATTTTTTGAATAGCTACATAAGTCTGGTCAAAATATATGATACCCATTTTCCCAGGAGAAAATCATTTTTATTGTAAATGTATATATTACCTTAGACAAAAGCCAATAAGGCACGGGTCAATTGAGTATTTACTATAGCATTTTCACATAATAGTTCTAACTACAATCTACAATCTGAAAAATGCATTCGGATATACCATAAAAAAAAAAAAAAAAACATTTTGTATAAATAATTCAACAATATAGGTATACCGTATACTTTTTTTGTGTTGAATAAGACACGACGTATGACATGTTATTATTGAGTATTAAAAAAATAATAATACTATCGAAAAACATATTATGTGTATGAACATTTTTGGCGACACAAACTGAGGGCAAATTATATTAATGAGATAAAGTACCCAATGTAATGGTAAGTAGATTCTTTAATGGTAAGTAGTTTATAATTCTATGGTACCTAAAAGTATTCTATTTAATAAAACAGTGTAAATATTCAATTTTACATAATATAATAGGTACAGCAGAAACGTTTTTCTTAAAAACTTTTTATCCATTGAAAAAAATAAAAACTATTTTGTATAATAATAGTTGTATATAATATAGGTATACTTTTACTTTGTGTTGAATCAGACATGTTATTAGTGAGTAAGTATTCATCAAAAATAATAATACTATCAAAAAACACAAACCGAGAGGAAATTGTTTTATATTAAGAGATAAAAGTATACAATTTAATAGTAAGTAGGTATTGTTTATGACACCCAAAATTGCAAATGTATTTCACATTTTCAACTTATCATCAAATAACCAAATTAAAATGTTAATTAATATATGACTGGTATTTAAGAAATAATATAATGGCGTTGGACTATTTGTAAATTTATTTCACCACAATCAAAATCAGTGGTTAGTTGAGCTAAAATAATATAATTATTTATTATAACGCTTTGATTCATAGACGGTTATAGTAGGTATATTTTTTAAATTTTCACTTACCATTGTAAAAGTATTTTGATTAGTTTAAAATCGACAAACACGGATAATTAACTATTTGCATATTTACTACCATGATAATATGTAAGAGTGTGTTTTAAGAGAAATTCAACAGTCATAATTCATGCAATTACAATTTTATCCTAGAATTAGGTACTGTTACATACATTTAGTATGTACCACTCGAATTATAGGTACCTACGGAGTCGAATTAGAGTATTTTCTATTTAATAAAACAGTATAAATATTCAATTTCCTTTAGTTACTCATACACAGTGTGTTTGTAGCATATAATAGGTCCAGCAGAAATGTCCGATGTGTAGGTACCCGATATCATTGGTCAATGGTCTTCACACCAAAAGACAAAAGCCGACCTATAAATTATTATTTTGAACTAAATGGTTTATATATACAGAAGAAAATAATTAAGACGATATCTGATTTAATATATAAATTATTATATAAAAGAAATAGAAAGAGTCAAATAATAATATGTTTTCATAATATTTAGTATTTCCTGGATCATCTCTAACACAAACTGTAAATAATCGATAATTGAATAAATAAATTGAATACAGTGTTTTAAAAGTCGGTGTTAATAATACACAGATAGGAATTACCTACCGAACACGAATATTAACAGAACCTAGAAAGTATTTGTATTTATTTTTTGCAAAAGCCTAACACTCTCATGACCAATTCTGTCATTAGTAACAAAGTAACTTATTCAATACTTACTTAGTAAATCATTCATTATGAGTAATAATAACCGGTGGACAGCAAGAAACTACAAAACGATCAATATATATATATGACATGGTATAACGAACAAAAAACTACAAAAAAAAAATATATTACGCGTAAATTAGCGTAAAACGTATAATAAAACACGAATACACGATAAAAACTCGAGTAGTAGAGTGAATTATTAGTTTTTAATATATAATACACGACAAAAGTAATACGAATATACGATATTAAATTATTAATATATTATTTACTATTATTTCTCGAGTACTCCAGAGGTACAAAAAATCACAACACACTTATATGAGTACACTTTGTATAAAAGATACACGGTGAAACGTAATGCGTTTAAATCATATAATATATTATTATATAGGATACTAACTATATAGGATTACAAACTAAATAGTAGTTTAAAACATTTTTACTAAGAAAAAAACATAGCAAAAACGTACAAAACATGATAAAACTCGAGTAGTACACATATAATATAATAACAATATAGTGGTACGAACAAAAAACTACAAAAACGCGTAAATTTGCGTAAAAATATAATAAAACACGAATACACGATAAAAACTCGAGTAGTAGAGTGAATTATTAGTTTATATATTAAAAAAAGTAATACGAAATACGAATATACGATATAAGACAAAAGCAACGTGTTATCACGATACACGGGGCCGCGTTATCATCAGACGACATAGAGTAGTGCGAATTGGCGGGAAACGATCACGGAGCACGTTTTTTTTGCAAACGAAAAACGAAAAATCGACCTTTTTTGGGCGCGCGAACGCGTAAAACGACGTCCGGGGACGGGGACAGAATATTTCGAGTGAGAACGGAATTTTATAGTATGAGAAAAAGGAAAAAACGGCGTTTAAAAAATAGTGTCAAATTGAGGTTATGTTGTCGAGTTCACGTTTTATTATATAAGACTAGCTGCCGGTGAAACGCCTTTCGGGATCAAAAGTATAAACATGATAAATTTTATTTACACGGACACCGCCGAAAGCGTTAGGTTTAACTACTCGATTTAACGTATATGGGTTGTGTCTAGAAGTCGGCTCATTAGAGTGACGAAAATAGGAGCCGTTGTAAAACTACTATCAATTTTTTTTTTTACCAGGACACTGCGAAAAGCGTTAGGTTTAACGTATATGGGTTGTGTCTAGAAGTCGGTTTATTAGAGTGAGGAAAATAGGAGCCGTTGTAAAACTACTATCGGTATCAAAAATGATACATTATCAATGTATTTACATTATATATACCAAACGTTCGGCTCGAGGAGCTCCGCTCCTCGGCCAGGACACCGACGAAAGTAGGATACGGTTTTTCTTTGAAAACACACATTTATACAATGAACGTATAGAGGATAAGTCTAGAGGTCGGTTATTAGAGTGATGTAAAGAGTAATTCTGGTCAGTCGGGACGGAAAAAAAACTATTTTGAGATATTTTTTATCTTTTTTATATTTTAGTTATTGAGAACGCCGCCGTAAGTAGGATACAGTTTTTTTAACGTCTAGATCGAACGCGTGTAGGATAAGTCTAGAGGTTGGTGTATTGGAGTGACGTATAGAATAATTACAGAACCTCAGTGGCCGGTGTGAAACGCTTTTCGGGATCAAAAGTATAAACATGATAAATTTTATTTACACGGACACCGCCGAAAGCGTTAGGTTTAACTACTCGATTTAACGTATATGGGTTGTGTCTAGAAGTCGGCTCATTAGAGTGACGAAAATAGGAGCCGTTGTAAAACTATTATCAATTTTTTTTTACCAGGACACTGCGAAAAGCGGGAGAGTCATTCCAAATGTTTGGCTCGAGGAGGTCCGCTTTATTATCAATTTTTTGTTACCGGGACGCCGCGAAAAGCGTTAGGTTTAACGTATATGGATTGTGTCTAGAAGTCGGTTTATTAGAGTGAGGAAAATAGGAGCCGTTGTAAAACTACTATCGGTATCAAAAATGATACATTATCAATGTATTTACATTATATATACTAAGCGTTCGGCTCGAGGAGCTCCGCTCCTCGGCCAGGACACCGACGAAAGTAGGATACGGTTTTTCTTTGAAAACACACATTTATACAATGAACGTATAGAGGATAAATCTAGAGGTCGGTTATTAGAGTGATGTAAAGAGTAATTCTGGTCAGTCGGGACGGAAAAAAAACTATTTTGAGATATTTTTTATCTTTTTTATATTTTAGTTATTGAGAACGCCGCCGTAAGTAGGATACAGTTTTTTTAACGTCTAGATGGCCGGTGTGAAACGCCTTTCGGGATCAAAAGTATAAACATGATAAAATTTATTTACACGGACAACCGCCGAAAGCGTTAGGTTTAACTACTCGATTTAACGTATATGGGTTGTGTCTAGAAGTCGGCTCATTAGAGTGACGAAAATAGGAGCCGTTGTAAAACTACTATCGGTATCAAAAATGATACATTATCAATGCATTTACATTATATATACCAAGCGTTCGGCTCGAGGAGCTCCACTCCTCGGCCAGGACACCGACGAAAGTAGGATACGGTTTTTCTTTGAAAACACACATTTATTCAATGAACGTATAGAGGATAAATCTAGAGGTCGGTTATGAGAGTGATGTAAAGAGTAATTCTGGTCAGTCGGGACGGAAAAAAAACTATTTTGAGATATTTTTTATCTTTTTTATATTTTAGTTATTGAGAACGCCGCCGTAAGTAGGATACAGTTTTTTTAACGTCTAGTGGCCGGTGTGAAACGCCTTTCGGGATCAAAAGTATAAACATACATTTTATTTACACGGACACCGCCGAAAGCGTTAGGTTTAACTACTCGATTTAACGTATATGGGTTGTGTCTAGAAGTCGGCTCATTAGTAACGAAAATAGGAGCCGTTGTAAAACTACTACCAATTTTTTTTTACCAGGACACTGCGAAAAGCGGGAGAGTCATTCCAAATGTTTGGCTCGAGGAGCTCCGCTTTATTATCAATTTTTTTTACCGGGACGCCGCGAAAAGCGTTAGGTTTAACGTATATGGGTTGTGTCTAGTAGTCGGTTTATTAGAGTGAGGAAAATAGGAGCCGTTGTAAAACTATTATCGGTATCAAAAATGATACATTATCAATGTATTTACATTATATATACCAAGCGACCAAGGACACCGACGAAAGTAGGATACGGTTTTTCTTTGAAAACACACATTTATACAATGAACGTATAGAGGATAAATCTAGAGGTCGGTTATTAGAGTAATGTAAAGAGTAATTTTGGTCAGTCGGTTCGGAAACAAAAGCTATTTAGTTATTTATTCGGCCAAGACATCGTCGAAAGTAGCATACAGGTTAGGTTTAACGTCTCGATTTCACGTATATGGGTTATGTCTAGAAGTCGGCTCATTGGAGTGACGAAAATAGGAGCCGTTGTAAAACTACAATCAATTTTTTTTTTACCTGGACACTGCGAAAAGCGGGAGAGTCATTCCAAATGTTTGGCTCGAGGAGCTCCGCTTTATTATCAATTTTTTTTACCGGGACGCCGCGAAAAGCGTTAGGTTTAACGTATATGGGTTGTGTCTAGAAGTCGGTTTATTAGAGTGAGGAAAATAGGAGCCGTTGTAAAACTGCTATCGGTATCAAAAATGATACATTATCAATGTATTTACATTATAAATACCAAGCGTTCGGCTCGAGGAGCTCCGCTCCTCGGCCAGGACACCGACGAAAGTAGGTTGGTGTATTGGAGTGACGTATAGAATAATTCTGGTCAGTCGGTTCGGAAACAAAAGCTATTTAGTTATTTATTCGGCCAAGACATCGTCGAAAGTAGCATACAGGTTAGGTGTAACGTATCGATTTCACGTATATGGGTTATGTCTAGAAGTTAATATTGAATATTGAAAACTTACTTATATAAATACTAAATACCTAAAGGTCTTACACATCATAGCCAATGTATTTCACCACTATCAAAAATGGTTTATATTCTACATGGGTGGATAATTGTTATGAAAATTTCTACGACTAAACTTTAAGACACTAATACTGCAATAAGTTAGTGAACACAATTCCTGCAAAAAATTTTGTTTAAACATTATTATAGTTGAAAAAGATCAACTTTATATTTTTATGATAATAATAAAATAAAATGCAAAGAAATGTTCAAATAGAAAGTATAAATAAAACAGAGTTTTAAAAATGATGAATGTGCCTAAATTAATAAAATTCTTTGTAAAGCTCAGTTGATTGAAAAATTTGAGTGCTCCACAATAAACATAAATAAATAAATTTGTATAAATTGACTGTAATTACAGTACCAAACACTAAATGCAAACAGATTTGATTAGATTTATTCATGTGAGTTGGATAAGGGCAATGGAAGTAACTATCAACTTAATTATTTTTATATATTATTTTTATATAAAATCAAGCAAAGAGATGCAAGTTGAATCAAAATTATGAACTAACATGTTAACCATTTTTTGAACAGCTACTTAGGTTTGGTCAAAATATATGATACCCATTTTCCCAAGAGAAAATCATTTTTATTGTAAATGTATATATTACCATAGACAAAAGCCAATAAGGCACAGGTCAATTGAGTATTTACTATAGCATTTTCACATAATAGTTCTAACTACAATTTACAATTGAAAATAGCAATCAGTATTTATTAAAAGGTTTATACAAAAAAAAAAAAATATACATTTACATATACGGTTTTTTTTATAACAATAACCCTAACATTGTTAGTATTGTGGAAATTAGTTTTTTTAGACGTGGAAAGCTCTTATTGTGACTACTCGATAACGTATTGTAGTTGAATACAGCAGTTAATAAGTACAATCAGATTCTGAAAAAAAATTATGTATGTACAATTAATATAATTTTTTAACGTTTTGTGGGTATAATTTTTGTAAGGCGACCATAGTATTTATGAGTTGAAATCACAACAAACAGGTACCTATAATAATGAAACGCTTTAAGTTAAACGAAGGGAAAAAAAGGTATTTAAATATCATAGATGTGATAGAGACATTGTGTGTGGAAATGTGAAATAAAAAAATTCTGTATGTTATTGCATCATAACATTAACATTATGTACTTTAAAACATAAAATTAATTAAAGGCGAATGATATTGCAAAGCTGTATCATAGCCAGCTATAAAAAGTGTGATAATTGCTGAAAAGGTAATTTATTGAAAGTATTCTAATTCAGTTCTAGCACAGAACCAACAATCTGAAAAATGCATTCGGATATAACATAAAAAAAAAAAAAAAAAAAAAACATTTTGTATAAATAATTCAACAATATAGGTATACCGTATACTTTTTTTGTGTTGAATAATACACGACGTATGACATGTTATTATTGAGTATTAAAAAAATAATAATACTATCGAAAAACATATTATGTGTATGAACATTTTTGGTGACACAAACTGAGGGCAAATTATATTAATGAGATAAAGTATCCAATGTAATGGTAAGTAGATTCTTTAATGGTAAGTAGTTTATAATTCTATGGTACCTAAAAGTATTCTATTTAATAAAACAGTGTAAATATTCAATTTTACATAATATAATAGGTACAGCAGAAACGTTTTTCTTAAAAACTTTTTATCCATTGAAAAAAATAAAAACTATTTTGTATAACATATATAATTGTATAATATAATTAAATAATATAGGTATACTTTTACTTTGTGTCGAATCAGACATGTTATTAGCGAGTAAGTATTCATCAAAAATAATAATACTATCAAAAAACACAAACCGAGAGGAAATTGTTTTATATTAATTATTATTTTATATTAAGAGATAAAAGTATACAATTTAATAGTAAGTAGGTATTGTTTATGACACCCAAAATTGCAAATGTATTTCACATTTTCAATTTATCATCAAATAACCAAATTAAAATGTTAATTAATATATGACTGGTATTTAAGAAATAATATAATGGCGTTGGACTATTTGTAAATTTATTTCACCACAATCAAAATCAGTGGTTAGTTCAGCTAAAATAATATAATTATTTATTATAACGCTTTGATTCGTAGACGGTTATAGTAGGTAATTTTTTTAATTTTCACTTACCATTGTAAAAGTATTTTGATTAGTTTAAAATCGACAAACACGGATAATTATCTATTTGCATATTTACTACCATGATAATATGTAAGAGTGAGTTTTAAGAGAAATTCAACAGTCATAATTCATGCAATTACAATTTTATCCTAGAATTAGGTACTGTTACATACAAATAGTGTTTTGATATAATCTGTACCACTCGAATTATAGGTACCTACGGAGTCGAATTAGAGTATTTTCTATTTAATAAAACAGTATAAATATTCAATTTCCTTTAGTTACTCATACACAGTGTGTTTGTAGCATATATGTTAATAGGTCCAGCAGAAATGTCCGATGTGTAGGTACCCGATATCATTGGTCAAATCTTCACACCAAAAGACAAAAGCCGACCTATAAATTATTATTTTGAACTAAATGGTTTATATACAGAAGAAAATAATTAAGACGATATCTGATTTAATATATAAATTATTATATAAAAGAAATAGAAAGAGTCAAATAATAATATGTTTTCATAATATTTAGTATTTCCTGGATCATCTCTAACACAAACTGTAAATAATCGATAATTGAATAAATAAATTGAATACAGTGTTTTAAAAGTCGGCGTTAATAATACACAGATAGGAACTACCTACCGAACACGAATATTAACAGAGACCTAGAAAGTATTTGTATTTATTTTTGCAAAAGCCTAACACTCTCATGACCCAATTCTGTCATTAGTAACAAAGTAACATTTCAATTTAATTCAATACTTACTTAGTAAATCATTCATTATGAGTAATAATAACGGTGGACAGCAAGAAACTACAAAACGATCAATATATATATATATATGACACATGGTATAACGAACAAAAAAACTTCAAAAAAAGTATATTACGCTTATATGAGTACACTTGTATAAAAGATACACGGTCAAAGACCTAATGCGATTAAATCATATAATATATTATAGGTACAAAAAATCACAAAACACTTATATGAGTACACTTTGTATAAAAGATACACTGTCAAACCTAATGCGTTTAAATCATATAATATATTGTTATATAGGATACTAACTATATAGGATTACAAACTAAATAGTAGTTTAAAACATTTTTATTAAGAAAAAAACATAGCAAAAACGTACAAAACACGATAAAAACTCGAGTAGTAGTGAATTATTAGTTTTTAATATATAATTATTACGACAAAAGTAATACGAATATATACGATATAAGACAAAAGCACGGAGAATAACAGATAACACGGGGCCGCGTTATCAATAAAAGACATAGAGTAGTGCGAATTGGCGGGAAACGATCACGGGGCACGTTTCTTTTTCAAAAGGAAAAATGAAAAATGGACCTTTTTTGGGCGCGCGAACGCGTAAAACGACGTCCAAGGACGGGGACAGAATATTTCAAAAGAGAACTGAATTTTATAGTATGAGAAAAAGGAAAAAACGGCGTTTATAAAATAGTGGTAGATTGAGGTTAGGTTCGTTTTTTCTTTTCGTTCACGTTTTATTATATAAGACTAGCTGCCGGTGAAACGCCTTCGGGATCAAAAGTATAAACATGATAAATTTTATTTACACGGACACCGCCGAAAGCGTTAGGTTTAACTACTCGATTTAACGTATATTTATTATTATTTATTATTTAACGCATTCAGGTACTCTAATGAAATAAAACAAATCGCTTTAAGCATTTATTTTCTAGGACCAAGAGTTTACAATTTGTTGCAAAATCCACTTTCCCTTCCTACTGTTCGAACCCTTCAACGAGTAACTTCAAAATTTGAAATAAATCCAGGTTTTAATGATTTTCTTTTTAATTTTGTATCTTATAAATTAGTAATTTTAAATCAAATGCGCTAGATTGCATACTTTGTGCCGATGAAATGGCTTTAAAAACAAACCTTTTTTATAACGTTTCCAAAGATAAGATTATAGGTTTTCATGAATCTAATTCTCATAAAAAGTATGAACCTGCCAAATATGCTTTAGTCCTCATGCTTAGAGGAATAAATCAAAATTGGAAACAACCAATAGCTTATTTTCTTGTCACTAGTAGCTGTACCGGTATTGATCTTAAAGGTATTATTATATCAACAATTTGTCGCCTCCAAAATATAAAACTTAATATTCGTGCTTTCATTACTGATCAAGGCTCCAATTTTGCAAATTTTTCTAAAAGCTTTTATGTTTCTCCAGACAAGCCATTTTTTGAAGTAGAAGGAAAACAAATTTTTTATATTTTCGAATCCACCTCATCTTTTAAAATCTACACGTAACATGTTCTTTAAACATAACTTAAAAATAAATGATTTTAGTTACTAAATTATAGTTACTAAAACACATCTTGATTCTTTTTATAATTATGATTCTGAAAGTAATCTTCGATTAGCTCCAAAATTAAAATATGCACATGTTCACCCTGGGCCTTTTGAAAAAATGCGTGTGTATTTAGCCAGTCATATTTTCAGTTCCAGTGTAGCTTATGGTATGACTGTAACTTTATCATCTGGAATTTTACCTCCTGCACAATCTACTATTAATTTCATCAGTGATATGGACAAATTGTTTGATATATTTAATTCATCAAAAACTCCCAATCTTAAAGAATACAATAGACCATTTAAATATACCCATTCACAAATTAATCATTTAGATAAAATGGCTGAAGTTTTTAGAAATATAAGAGTTATCAATAAATTTAATGGACTAGATGTTACTCACAGAATGAATTTTGTTAATGGTTGGTTAATTTCAATATCTTCTTTAAAAATGTTGTGGCATTCTTTAAATCCAACCAAAGATCAAAGTTATGTCCTTTACACTAGACGTTTAAATCAAGATTGTTTAGAAAATTTATTTTGTTATTTCCGCCAACAACATGGTAATAATACAAATCCTACACCAATTTATTTTTCTCGGTCTTTTAAAAAACATTTTTGTGCTAATTATTTCAAGCATTCCTCAGGTGCAAATTGCATTGAAGATTTAGATCAAATTTTAGCTTCACAGTTACCCCAGCCTAAAGAAATAATTAATTTTGATGTATCCGATAAAAATCTTTTTAAATTTGAATGTATAAGTATTGGTACAGTTGATTACAGACAACTTAACATTCCAGAATGTAATGTAACTTACGTTTGTGGCTATTTAATGAAAAAATGTTTAGAAAATCATAATTGTCAGGTTTGTAGTGATTATGCTCACCATCAAAAGCAGTTAGACCATTCAAATCTTTTATGTTACTTTAAAGCTTACCCTACTCGTCAAAATTTAACTTTTGGTAATTTAATTATGCCCCATGACACCTTTTATAATTTCATATATGAATTAGAAAATATTTTCATCCATAACTTCCCTTCCATTTCTTACGATGACGGTGTTGGCGCCAAATTGAAGATAGATATTAGTAATGTTCCTTTTAATCATCCTTGCAAATCTTTCAATAAAACTTATTTAATTAATTTATTTATCAGATTTAGAATTTATTCAGCAATAAAATTCTTAAATAGGTCTTTAATTTCAGAAAAAAAGTTAAAAAATAGAAAATTAGCCATTCTTACCCACTTGTAAAACATAATATATTTATGACAAAGTATACTTATGTGTATCCTACTTACTCTAAATCTAAATCACTACTAGTACTCTAGTGGTCATGTACCATCATTCATTAGAACATAGACTGATTATAATAATGTAGTTTTTCACATTTGTTTGCTTTCTGAGTATGTAATGTATATTATTTTATCCAAGTCTACATCTAAATTTGTCTAAAATCCATTTAAAGACTTATAAAAAAAAAATTAATAAATTAAGAATTAGGGAGTTGGGTACATTTTAAAATAAACCTCTCTTTACAATTTTAAATTGTTCACATTGCTAATCGACTATTTCATATTCTATAGATAATTAATCTTCATGTTTATTTAATGTTTATTGTATAATAAAATTTATTTGTATTACATGTAAATAAAGTTTAGTATGTATGCATGCATTTTCCTTTTATTTTATTTATTAATGTGTATTTATAATTATTAATTATTTTAATAAATGAATTTATTATACTAGTAAAATCTATTTGTATTTGTTTTTCTTTATTTATATTAATTTCCATACCTATAATGGTAACATACAATTAACCATAAAATATTTCTTTTATGGTATTTCATAAAAAAAAAGAACAAGATTATTCCAATGATTTTATTTTATTAAAAAGATATCAACAACAGACATACTACAATTGAAGGGCTTTGTGCAAGAACTAGACTGCTCAACTTTTTAAAAATTTTCAGGAAACTGAAGATTTGATAAAGATGATAGAACAAAAAAATATCATACAAATTACTTTAAAATCTATACAATTAGCCTCAGATTTTGATGTAATACAAAAGCCTTAACTTTTTTTATTCATATCAAA
This sequence comes from Therioaphis trifolii, assembly GCA_027580255.1. Lineage (NCBI taxonomy): Eukaryota > Metazoa > Arthropoda > Insecta > Hemiptera > Aphididae > Therioaphis > Therioaphis trifolii. Next base: position 110,288 of record JALBXZ010000100.1, read on the forward strand.
TTTCAATAAACAACTACACAAATTATGGAGCTGTCCTGGTATATGTGCATAATTTCATAGTTCATTTTTTATTTAAATTTAAATTTTGTTCTCAATATTTAAGTTATAATTACTTTAAAAAAAAAAAAACTATTTAAAATAACACTAAATGCCATTATTTTAAGTATTTTCAAAGAATATATCATAAAAAACTTGAAAAATATGAGAAAGTTAGGGTCATTAGCTGTCTTGATTTATGCACATAAAATTTATAGGTAATTAACATTTTTATTAACAAAATAAGTTTGTTTAATGGTTTCCATTCCTAACTTCCTAATTGTTTATAAAACCTTTTAAAACTCAAACTAAAACATTAATTTAGGAAAATAAAAATGAAACCTGAGTGAACTTTCAAATATTTTATTAAATATCAATAAATATTAAAACAAAACAAATTAGAATTAAAAACAAATATTTATAATAAAAAACACAGATTTATAGACATTATTTTTCTGTACTAGAATCTAAAATAAAAACAGTTTTCAACAAATATGGAGCTGTCTGGTTCTTGCACAGAGCCCTTCAATTATTTGTTAATTTTTGGATGTCATTGAATACTTGACTGTTATTAATGTTTGATTATGAGAGTATGAACACTTTATAACAAATTTAAAAATGAAGGCTACTTCCGAAGGAACGTCGTTTTTGTAAAAAATATTGCTCAACAGACAAAATTACTGCCTTTTGAAAAATATAGAACTCCGAACATTATAACTTCAATCTTCGACAAATGCATAGACAAAAAATAAATGCTGGTTGTACGTTCTCTTTAAATTAATTTAAACAACTTTATTAATGAATCATCACAATATAAAATCTAAATTATACAATGAATTTCACAAAGTAGAAATTATTATTTAATGTATCTTAATTTAATAATTGATTAGAGTGATATCACATTTCGGCTTGTAAATATGTTCGGAAACGTAAATAACTTAAAGATATTTAAGATTTTTTTTTCATGGTCACACTGATTCAATATCCAAAATGTCGGACCGTTTTTTCATTTTCCCATAAGAGCAATGTAACGTTATCAAAGGTGACGCTTCTGATTTCATTTATTCTGTGGTCTAATTACTGCATATATTATTTCCATTAGCTCAAATGATGGACAGCTACTAGATACAAAGTAATACGCTATTATTTGTTTCCAAATACTATTTATCCCTCTTAACATTATAACTAATGCATATTTTGCAAGTTCGTTGGATTTGTTGTGATAAGTAGCATTAAAACCAATAATGGAATCTTTGTTTATGCTATAAAACAAATGTGTCTTCAACGCCATTTCATCAATACACAATATACATTGTTTAGTATCCTGATTTAAATTTTTCAATTTACATGATAAAAAATCAAACATGAAATCATTGATTCCAGCTAACAGGCTAACAAAATTTCACATAGTCTTATAAAATGTTCAGTGCAATTTACTGATGCTAAAGCTTTTTTATACTCATTACATTCTTGAATTTTTTCTCGTAGTTGAGAACGAATTAGTGTTTTACGAGGTGTGTATGATGTTATGGTCTGAAAACTTTTTGTCTGAATTGACACACTTGTACAAACAGAGGATGAATTTGATGATACTTCATCACAAACCGAGGCATTTTCTAGATACATGAATAAAATATTTATTAATACAGTTTAGATTTATAACCAAGGATATGTAACAACTAGGTAATAAATTAAAAAATTAAATTAAGTTAAGTTAGAATTAAAAGGTTTATTGTTGTTTCGCCAGAACCGCTCCTACGACTATGATGGTCGGCGGCTCTGACTCGCGTACTATAGGACCAGGTCAACAATATAAATATTCGAAATAATAATAAAAAGCATATATTGCTAAACGAGTAAAAAAAAAATACACATATGTATATTATATATATTATAATAATATGGGCTCCCAGAAAAATAACTAATAATAATAATAATGACAGTAAAAACTGATAACGGATGACAAATAATAATAATAATAATAATAATAATAATAATACACGTAAGATACAATATTAATAATCACGTGACCCAACAGTGAGATTGGGCACAGCTGACATCGCTTCCGCCGGGGCGGCGGCCTCGCGATAACGGCTCGTCAACGCGTTGAGGACAGATGACGGCGGAAAAACCCGAAACCTCGTGACCATAAGACGGTGAACTATCGGCCGGCGGCACACGCACGACGGCAAGAAGACAAGACCGGCGGCAAAACGCACGACGGCGAAAAATAGTCAACCGGCGGCAACGCACAACGGCGGGAACAGAACCGGCGGCAACGCACAACGTCGGGAACAGAACCGGCGGCAACGCACAACGGCGAGGAATACAAGACCGGCGGCAAAACGCACGACGGTGAAAAATAGTCAACCGGCGGCAACGCACAACGGCGAACAAGACGCTCGCGTCGCAATTAGCGGCGAACGGACGACGAACAAGGAAGTCGGACCAGCAAAAAAAACCACACCAGACAGCACACGTGGTTTAGCGGACGCAACTTAAGCAGCGGTCACAAGTTTCGCGAGCTTAATCCGCACCGCGGCGGTTGCGTTAAAAACGACAAAAAGCCGGTTGCGGGCCGGCGAGCACAATCGCCGCGAACAGTAGGGAGGGGGGAAGACGCCAGAAGCTCGTCGAAAGTTCTAGACGGTCATGGAGTAAACGACCCAAGCCTCTGGCGCGAAAATCAAAAGGTGGACGGTGTTTGAACATCCTCCCCCCCTGAGGCACTGCCTCAGCTTCAAATGAGTGTAGTAAGTTCGGTGTCAATAGAGGTAATTGATTTAACCCGTGAGTCGAAGTGAGGTAGTGTCATGACAGGAGACGGCAGATCCATGTGGTATTACCGTTGTGACCGGTGAATAAAAAATTATACATTATAATAACAAACTTGAAAAACACAATTAATACGCTTAAACATAATGACAAGTTATACACATAATATGATAATACATAAAGGAATAATTTATACATAATAAAGCAACATCTATCACAAATTACAACTCTTATATAAGTATAGAAAAATAAATTAATGAATACAATGGAAAAATAATTAACATAATGATTAGCTAGGACACCTCGAGTCATGGCCCGCGGTATGTTTTCCTCGACAAATTAAAAGGACGTCGAGACCAGTGTACAGCGTTTCTTTTTTTTTTTTTACGAGACGGTAGGTAACACTATCACCTGAACCTTCGGACGGGTGACTTCCTCACGCGATGTTAATATTTTCACCACCCGAATTACCCCGTCTGGGCCAGGCATCGCGTCAGTTACGTGACCTAGTCGCCACTCTAGCGGGGGCACTTGTGGTTCGCGTATAACAACCATATCGTTGACTTTGACGTTCGGCTTCCCGTTGACCCACTTCCCGCGCGCTTGGAGCGTGTGTAAATATTCAGTATACCAACGATGCCAAAAAGCCTGGTGACACTGGTCGAGAAGTTTCCACCGATTAGCGACTGAGTGACCTGGTACAGCCGATGACCGAGGAGGCACCGACAACAGCGGCTGCCCTATCAAGAAATGACCGGGTGTCAAACACTCGAGGTCATGTGGGTCTGTCGACGCGGGGGTGAGAGGGCGGAAATTCAGAACGGCTTCTACTCTGCACAACACCGTTGTGAACTCCTCATACGAGATATAGTTTTATAATATAGTTTTAGGTCGATTTTATAATCAAGAACTTTTAAAAACTGATTTTCCAAACACCTATCTTGTTGAACGTATTATAAAAAGAGATAAAAATAAAATTTTAGTGAAATGGTTAGGATTTGATTCCAGTCATAATTCATGGATTTCATCAAACGATATTCAAAAGTAATTTTATAAATTATTATAAAATAGTAGGATGAATATGAGACTTCTAGACAATAGGAAATTCCATGTCACCTTGTTAAATATTTTTTTTTTAAATAAAACATTTATTATCATTATTTTGAATATTTATCACAGCTTTTTTTTATTTTTAATATATGTATGTAAATCTATATATATGTAGACCCTCTAAGAGGATTTGTATAATTTATTCTTAATTGTAATCCATCTATTGATACAAGAGACCATCCAGAACACATTATACGTAATAACAATTTTATACACTTTACACTTGAGTATTTGCTAAAACTAGTTTTTACAAAAGAGTTCACCGATCATGGTTCGTATGTAGTAGTGGTATAGTAGTTTCTACCATAAATAACGTAAACATTTTGTATGATATCACCAGTGAACAGTGGAACGTTTAAAGTGAATATTACATTTTTTTCCAAGTATTGTTAATATACCTACAATGTCACAATTTGAATATTCTGCTCTGACCGAGAATTCATCAGACAACGTCAGTGATGTAAGTAAAATTACAATTAATATCAGCTAAAATATTATTTTGAAGACACATTTTTTTTTGTTTTTATAATTTTAAGTTTGGATTTGTCATGTGTTTTAAAAATAATGTATTTGTATTACAGAAAAGTATATTTTAATAATTTTTTCTATATTTCTTATTTCAAAAGTACTTTTTAAAGTCAGAAATTCATATACTTAAACTATATAAAAAATATTAGAAGTGAAACTAGATAAAATTAATTAACTTAAATAACTGTAATGTAGTAGTATAATAGTAGTTAAAATATTACATACAATATCTTTGATAATTATTATAATATACAATTGGATTAAATATTTCAAATTCATCTAGACCTAAATTAACATAAATGCACATTTACATAAACCAAAAAACGTAAATTCTCATTTAACTTCAAACTTTTAATAAAAATATATAAAATCTAACGAATTTATTTAAACAAAAAACCTTATATTAAAAATGTTTTTTCTTTGTACTCTAATATGTTATTATATTTATTAAATATAGTCCGATTTAAGTGTGAAATCGAATGGAAATACAGGAAAGGTCTTAGATAATCCATTAAAAAAACAAAAAACTGCAAAAATCAATATTAAGAGGAAAACGAACAATACAGGATTAAAACATTTGAAAAAAATGAAAACTGAAAAAGTAATTTTTTTAAATTTTATAACATAAATTAATTGTTTAACCTTTAATTACATTTTGTTTTATTAATCAGATTGCATCCTACAAAACAAAATTGAATTCACTTATAAGTTCGGGGGAATACAGTAATTCAAACTCTCATACAAGTGATACTATTTCAATTAAACAAGGAGAGAAAACGTGTACGTTAAAATGTCCTACTATAGATGGGGATGACTATTGGGTCATCCAGCATTATAAAACAGAAGAAATAGCCAACGTTTCACCACAGGAAAGGAAATGTTAAACATGAGATCTTAAATAATTGAGTATTAACATTTTTTCAATTTTAGATGGAAACATGCTGAATGTTCAATAAAAATAACAACGTCTAAACAGAAAAATAAGGATAAGGATATCAACCATAAGCTAAATTCAGTTGTGGAGAACATTCTAGATCGTTTCATGGCTGATCCACAAAATAAAATGACAATTAATAAAAATTTATGAGAAAATTAAAAATTGAAAATCATTGAAAATATAAAATTAATATTATTTTTAAAATATATCTGATTATATTAAAAAAATAAAATATGTATCATATTATTTTTTTAATTAAAAAAGAAAAAAAATTATTACAAAATGACTATCTAATGATATAACTATCAATATTATGATAAACTGTTTAAAAAAATGAAAATCGATGAAAATATATAATTAAAATATAATTTTTAAAATATATCTGATTATATTAAAAAATAAAATATGTCATATTTTTTTTTAATGAGAAAAGAATTAAAAAAAACTAATTACTTCAAAATGACTATCTAACGATATAAATATCAATATTATGATAAACTGTATGAAAAAATTGAAAATCGATGAAAATATATAAATAAAATATAATTTTTAAAATATATCTGATTATATTAAAAAATAATATATGTATCATATTATCTTTAATGAGAAAAGAAAAAAATACTAATTACTACAAAATGATTATTTAATGATATAACTATCAATATTATAATAAACTGTATGAAAAAAAAAATTACAACATATTTAAAAATCGATAAAAAATATAAAATTTAATAATTAGATATTAGTATTGTAGTATGGTATACTACAAAATGACTATCTAACGATATAAATATTAATATTATGATAAACTATATGTAAAAAATGAAAATTGAATATCGATGAAAATACATAATTAAAATATAATTTTAAAAAATATACCTGATTCTATTAAAAATAAAATATGTATGTATTTAATATTAGATAGTAGTATTGTAGTATGGTATACTATAAAATGACTAACGATATAACTATTAATATTATTATAAACTGTATGAAAAAAAAAATTACAACATATTTAAAAATTGATGAAAATATAAAATTTAATAATTAGATATATTATGGTATACTACAAAATGACTATCTAATGATATAACTATCAATATTATTATAAACTGTATGAAAAAAAAAATTAAAATATATTTAAAAATCGATGAAAATATTTAATTTATAAAATTTATATCGGATACCTGTTTTAACATTTTAATTATTTTTATATTGATATAAGTCTTGTAATATTATATCAGATAATTTAACATATTGAAATTGTTGAATCTCGCTTATTAAAGACATAGGTACCTTCTAAGTCTGAGTCGTAACCATAATTCTGTATAAATTGATATGTGAAAGCATTTGATTGACAACTAGCTGGAAGATTTGATATAGATTCTTTTAATGTTGAGTAGAATAAATTATAACAATTTTGAAAATAATTAATTTTTTTCTGTTTTTCTATTATGTTTGATTCTATACAAATTTGGATTTGTTTTAAACGACAGAGATCGATAATACTTAATGATATAGAATTATTATTCAATCTTAGTGTAATTGAAGAATATTTTGCATTTATAGAATAATTTAAATTTTCATTTAATTGAACTGGAGACTTGCAACGTGTTTGTAAATTTTTTTAAATCATATTAAAATTAGGTTCACGCATTAAATCATTCCAATTAGTTAAATTTAGTGTGAAAACATTTCTACCTGATTCAATTAATACAACAATTGAAATTTCCTTTTCAAGTAAATATCCGACTGAAACATATTTTTCATTATGAATTTCAAATTTTGATTTACCAACTATTGAAACTGACGAAGACATGTTTGATTATTTGTTTTTAAAAAAAGTATGTATATTATATACTAAATATTACAAAAACGTAACGGTACTCTTCTGATTCTGGTAGACGTACGTCGTTTTATTGTATGACTTTTTTCTAAAATACGTTTTATTAATTTTAAAATTTTAATGCAGTTAACACAGTCTAACTCATTTGGTGACGAGTACATAAATAATAAAAATGAAACAATTTTTTATTTATATACCAACAAAAAATAAAAGTGAACACTGTGTTCTAATGGTTTGAGACGTGACTTTTTATTTAAACATTTACCTACCACACTAAGTATTCTATCCTTACCCCACCTATTCAATTATTATTTAAACCTAACATATTTATCTTAAAGAGTGACGTCTTAAACCGTTAGAACACAGTGTTCACGAACATATTAAACATAATTGAAGCATTTAAGTACAATATTTTTTTTTTTTTTTAATAAAATACATAAGATTTTAATAATTAAAATTTATATTACTACTTATTATCAACTTCATCGATACCGTCACGTTTGTAAAAGAAGCAGTTGTTTAAATCCTTGTATTTAAATCTGTTATTGACATCATTTATAAATTTACTTCCTTTACTCAATAAGAGAAAAGGACATTTGTTTGAAAATCTTGCATGTTCACGAAAAGGACAATCACCTGAGCCAATTTCCGAGAATTATTCCACATGTCCAACACTGAACGATATCGTTTGACTTGAAAAAAAATCCTGCGTCCGCTAATAGGACTTTATCACTATCTGTAGTCGAAAATTCTTTGATAGATTCAAAACGCTTTACAAATGATTCATATTCTACAAATTTTGGTGTTGAAGAGTTTTTAATTAACTCAACTCCTTGAAAATAATCATTCATATTTGACTGAATAAAATGTAATATTTTAATTTTATAATAAAAATAAAATGTTTTTACTTGTTACCCGGAGAAACATGAAAACACAACTGATCAAACTAAAAATATAAAATGAACGAGTCACATTATAAAAAAATTGAAACAAATCAGTGTTACAAGATTGTAGATTCTAAAATGAACACATTTTAGAATCTACAATGAATACATTTTAGAATCTACGAGTGAACACACTAATATTCGGTTAAACAATAATAAGTAAATTAAAAAAAAATGTTGTTTATTTTTTACACGGTGAAATAAAGTGGAATTTAACCGATAACTGGTATGAATTTGGCTTCTCAAATGAACTCAGAACATGCATGTAAGTTTTTGTAAAATAAAAAATCATACACTAAAAAAATAGTGTGTAAATTTTTTAAAAAATGTTATTTATTTTTTACACGGTGAAATAAGGTGAATTTTAACCGCTAAACTGGTAAAAATTTGGCTTCTCAAATGGAGCCAGAACATACATACGTTCTTTGTAAAAATAAAAAATTATACACTAAAAAAAATTTGAGAAGCCAAATGAAGCTAAAAAATACATACTTTTTTTGAAGCAAAAAAATCGTACACTAAAAAATAGGTAGAAATCGCCGGCCAAACCGGAAAAATTTGGCTTCTCGAATGGAGCCAGAACATATATACGTTTTTTTGAACAAAATAATTTCACGCTAAAAAATAGGTAGAAATCGCCCGCCAAACCGGTAAAATTTGGCTTCTCAAAATGGAGCCAGAACATATAAAATCATACTACTGACAACTTTCGCTCGAGCGCCTCGAAACGTTTTATCGCCATATTGCGTGACCCGGCGAACGTATCGGCCGACACCGACGTACGAAATGGTAACGGTACCGCGAATCGGCCTGAAGGCATGCGCACATATTCGTCGCAAAAAATCTTTTCACACCGTCCGTCGTCCGTAAACGTAACGGGAGCGTCGACGGGTTCTTCGATGTGCCAGAACCGGTCCATTAACCCTTCGATCGACACGGAAAGCGAGATAGGTAATGATCGAAACGGACCGGCGTCGTTCTCGCTTACGGGCCCGATTAATATCAATCGGATAATGGAGCTGAACGCCACAGGGAGGGTTCTTTCCACTTCAATTTGCCGCCCATCCATAATGGAACCATACACATCCGCGCCTAATAACAGGTCGATTGGTGACGAAATATTGAAGGTTGGGTCGGCTAACGCGATATGCGAATACCTGTCCTTGACAGCTGACGACAATGTATGTCTAGGCAAATCGCTAGTTATGGATGGCAAGACCCAAGCGCTTTCATCAATTACAGGTTCGGTCGCGAACCGCGGTTGCACCTGGCACTCAACGCGGCCTTGCACATCGATAACGGGAACTCCTCCTAAGCCAATCACAGGGGCGGTCCATTGCTTACGCTTCAATTCCAACTGGTCAGCGCAGGCACAAGTGATCGTGCTGATTTGCGACGCGCAATCGACTAACGCGCGCATCGTATGCCAGGTCCTGGCGGGCACGACGATGGTCGTGGAGCGGCAGTGCACAGCGAGGCCTGCGGCGGGGCCTCATGATCATCACTGCGTTGATCACCTTTCGGGGGGTGAAGGAGATGATGGTGTTTGCACGAACAGTCACGACAACGCGTTTTTGACGCGCATTTTGGAGCCCATTGGTCAGCACTAAAACAAATATAACACAACCGTTTTGACTTGAAACGGTTGCACGACGATAAAGCATGTGTCCCTGTACAACAGGGACACCCATTGTCGACTTTAGACGTGACGAGCGATGTAGGACGTGATCCAGTGGACTGCCACAATCGATCTCCCCCCTTACAGAATTTGCCGGATGACTGATCAATCTTGGGCTGCGCAGGTGGGTTGCTTTTACGAGGTTCACCGACAAGCTCGAGAATAGCGACACGCGATTGGACAAATTCCAATAATTCATGAATGGTCGGATAATCCGACTTAATCGACTGTTCGAACTGTTTTCGCATCCGCGCACCTCCGCTCAACTGGTTATGGTCACCTAACGTCACCAAACAATCTAATAACGCATCGTCATCTGATTTAAATTGTACCCATAGTGCATCTAAATCCCTAGCACTAATGAGAAATTCGGGAACTAGACCGGGCTCGGCCGACACACGCAACGCCATGTCGTGGATACTCCGAATTTGTTTCACCACAGACACCCGTTTCATGTCAGCACGCACCTTCAAACGCGTGACCCGCTCTTTTTCCTGAACGTCACCCATAATGACTCCAAGAAAACGCTGTATACAGTACTCGACGACTACAAATAAAAATAATTCACACGAAAATGCGGGACGGTATAACAACCGTAAAAATACTTAATAATAATCAAGTCCGAAACAACAAAAAGTTAAGACCCGGCAAAAGCCCACGTGGGTCCTATACTACGCTGGCCGATCCCCCGTTGAGGTCGACAACCACGCTCTGCTACCAAATTATATTTTTGTAAAGGTGCGAAAGAAAATGAAAAAAATTTATTGAATGAAGCACAAAAATCTGGCATGGTTCAAGAAATTGTGCAAATCATTGGACGATTAACAACTAATGCTAATAGTCTTTTGATGAACGTAGACAATAATGTATGCGAGCAATTCAACAGCATTATAAACAAACATTTAGCTGGAAAACGTATCAACTTTTCTCAGCGTCATTCATACAATACACGAGTGGAAGCTGCTGTTATATCACATAATACTGCTGGAAAACTGTTGAGATCTTTACATAAAAATGCTGTGAATGATATGAGTCCAGGTAAGGTTATTGTCTTGTTGAATTTATCAGAAAGTAATTGACAGATGTCAAAATAGCTTATAAATAATAAATATTAATCAACGCTCGTTTTTCATACTCTTATCGTTAGAGCACGGATTTATATGCATTAAAAACCAACCAAATATGCGCTAAAAAATCTTATGTATGCATAAATATATGCACTAAAAAAGTTTAATTTTTTTAAATCCTTATACCTGTCATGAAAAACATTTTGTGCTCACTTAGCATATCATACGATCAACCATAATATACAAATGCATACCAATACGCGCTCTACTTATCGTAAATTACTATCCGTAGAAAAATGTTGACAATTTCCTATTAGTAAATGAATGTATAAATTAATATTCAAAAATTATTTTAAATGTAATAATTCACCGATAAGTAATGTAGAAGACGAATAGGCGAGTAATCAATATTAATATACCTATTAATTCATATAGGATGTGTTGGGAAAACATTTTTGAAAGCCAAATTACCTATATGCTTTGTTGCTAGGAACAGTCTTTAAAACAGTTTAAAAGATAACAGTTTAAAATTATAAAATAAATAAACTAAAACATAAAAATTAATATTTTTAACAAAAACAGTACTTTCTGTGTTAAAAAAAAAACAATGAATGATTTAATATTGTAAATACTAAATTAAATTAACAATAAAATAAAACATGTAGCAAACCTAGCTTTTAAAAATAGTTAATTGAAGTTGGGTCCCAAGTAGCAATAAAATGTTTTTAAAACATTTAAAAATATCATAAAATTTTATATAAAATGTTTTCTAGATAAATATTTTTTACATATTTAAAAAATATATTAAATTGAATATTTTTAAAATAATATGTTAAAATTATTTATTATTAAATATTTTTTTGAAGAAAATTTATCACATATTTCAAAAATAATTTTAAATGATTATTTTTGAATTAATATCAAAAACATATTTAAACACAATTAATTTTTTAATAACATTTTTTAAATAATTTACAAATAATACATTTTAATTAATAACAATATAATTATATAAATTATATTCAAATAATGCATTTATATAACAGTACAATATATATATATATAGAACAATGTATTGTAATATAATAACGCTGTAATAAGGTCATCGTTTCGGCGCGTTTGAGTGGTATACGCGAAGCCTATATAGCTGTGGCGTGGCGCGCGTACCACTACTACGCGTATTATGCGCTGCATCGAGAAGTATATTTAGCTATATTATATTCATATTGTATAATATATATTATACACAGCACCGGATCTAAAGGGGGGGCGATCCGGGGCTCATGCCCCTGGCGCTTATCATCGATGGCCGCAAATTAAAATTTTAAACTTATAAGTTTATAACCTAACCTATTAGAGGCACTATAATATTATTACGTTGTGCCCCGGGATGCATAATTTGTAGATCCGACACTGATTATACATGAGATATTGACATTTGAATATTATACATTATTCTTTTGGAAATTAAAAATTAAATTATTTTATTTATTGGAACCTATGTTATATAATAGATGTTATCAATCCTAGGTGAATTACCAATATTGTGTTACAGTCATAGTTTTTATTCATAGACCGGCACATCCTATACCAATAAATCTAATATGTGTATTCGAGTAAGTACCGAATAATAGCAAAAAATTACACGGTAATGTAGCGCCCGTTATGTATAAATATATATTTTTTCATTGTTGTACCATATCAGAGCCTATTAGTAAAAGCGGTGAAAGACATAAGAGTCAAAATGAGATAAAAAAAAAAGTCGTATCATACAAAAGCGCCAAAATCCCAAGTACCTGTATGCCACGGTGAATAGATATTAAATTAAGAAAATTAAAACTAATCGATTTATTAAATTTATATTTGTTTGCATGTATATTATATCTTAGCAATTTATTAGTGAACATTTCTTTAATATAATATATTACATTTTATATTTTTTTACAAGAAAGCAAATTACATAATTACTTATATAAAATACATATTAATTTTGTTAATTAATAATTTTGTTTCGTTTTTGTACCTTTGCGCTTATGTCATATAATAGCCAGTAAAATAAAGCCAGTAGAAAAAACTATCACTATAGCTATAAACAGTATTAGGTACACTTCTACAAAGGAATGCGTCACACGGTCACACTATAGATAAAATTTGTTTTGTGGGATTGTAATATTACCAATATTATTATCGTAATTTTTTATATATAAACTTGGTCATCATCGCACGACGGCAACGGTTATTTAGTGATTACGACGTCATCGCGTCTAACGTCTAAGTGTATATCGCTTGGCTCGACAGCATTTCTGGAACTGGGTAATTCAGACAACGAAAATTAATACAAATCTATTAATAGTTCTACATGATTTGATATTACATGATAATAATATTATATAATGATGTATTATCATTAATATCACCATCACGTGACACGTTCGACGAAAATAACGATCGTAAATTCGTAACCCGTCGGTGTCGTACACACGTACACTGGTACTGTGGTAGTGAACTGTGAAATTTGTGCGATTGCAATCTGTCGAAATTTCTGGTGCTAGTGTGCTACACAGTCTTCACTGAATATTATTCTTGCCTCTTGGCTTCTTGCTTAGATATTTGAACTTGAACGTTGTTACTTATTTTATAGTTTTAACAGTTTTGTATCTAATATATTAAAAAAATTCTTATAGAGTGGGACCTTACGGGGGGTACGCGATTTTTCGTTTTTATTCCCCTTTTCTTTTTACTCTTATATCGTATTTTTCCTTAATACTCTGGACCGTTTTATAATCATTTCGGCTTTTTTCCCGATTTTTCTCTTTTGCGTGTTCCCGATTCGACCGGATGAAAATCTTTTTAGGTTATAATGGGGTTATCACTTTTAGTTTTTACGTTATCAGTGGCGGCTCCTCCCCGGCTTATCTTTCCCGCCGACCGCTCGCACCACGGTTAAAGATATACAGGTTAGCTATCGTCTATCTAAATAGCATTGGCAGCTGCGGTCAGTACGCGATACGGTTTTAGTATACATTTTCACCACATCTTTAGAGCGCTAGTGGCATGTAGGGTTATGGATTATAGACATACGACTTTCACTATTGCCTATTGGCCATTGGGATAATTAAGTTTATTACCTATATCGAGTATTTAAGTTATAACGGACAACAGTAAAGTTTAAATCACGGCCTTATTTAAAGTTTAAAGTTTTCACTTTTCTGGTGCATTATACAGCTTTTTTTTATTCAGGTATGTAATTTTGAACTTGTCGTTGCATTATTACGTTAAATAATAGTGAAATAATAGTGTTGTAAAATATCTTTAAAAATAGTATTCAAGTACCTACCTAGGTAAAATCACTATAAAAATCTTTTTTGTAATTTATTTAAGTAATACTTTTAAAACTTATTTGAGACAAAGCTCACACTATTTTTTTTATATCAACTACCTAGTAAATTCTAGTTATAATTAATAAGTAGTATTCAATACAATGAAATAGTATTTAAAATATTTTCAAATATGTATTAAATTATTAAAAAACTATTTGAATACTTTTACTCAAATACTTCACAACACTGAATTTACTTCATTCTACTTATAAATTATAATGGTCCAGTATTTTATTATAGTGGATAATGCCTCGTTCATGTTGTGTAGTCGGTTGTAAAACTGGATATAAGACTAACCATAGTACAATTAAGGCATCTACTTTTTCTTTTCCTACGGATGAAAATTTAAAGAAAAAGTGGATAAATAAAATACCAAGAAAAGATTTGATTGTTACTAAAAATTCAGCAGTTTGTGCCAATCATTTTACTGATGATCAAATTATTAGTACATGGACTTCAGGGGTTGGTGATAAACAAGTGTGTGTAAGTATCTAGATAAATTAAATTTTAAAATTAAAACTGAATAATTCTTAACTTTTTTTTTATTACTCATTTATTTTAGACTATTTTATTTATCTGATTAACTATTTATTTAAATGACCAATGTTTTTCAGATAAATTTGAAATATCCAAAACTAAAAAGAGATGCTATCCCTTGCATATTTCCTGGCCCAAAATATTTATCGAATCCACAAACTAAAAGAAAGTCTCCTAGAAAGCTATATAGTTCATTAAACTCTTCTAAAAACATTAAAGTAGTAGAGGTAAATTTTACAATCTTACTAAAAATATTAATTAATCAGGTACAATATATAAATATTACATAATGATACATAAATATTATGTATAAAATATTTGACTGTTGGTATCATATTTAAATGTTGTATATCAATTTTATAATTAATTTTGAAGTTCTAGTATACATTATATATTACATATTGCAAATATTTTTTTTTTTTTTTTTATAGGCTGAATCTAAAATTTCTGAACATCCTTGTAATAATGATATTGATCCAGAATTTTCTGAAGAATCTTCAGTCTTGTCCACTGAACAAAAGTTTGAGAAAATATTTTGTGATCTTGAGTCAATCACACTTCCAGATAATTGGAAATATGAGATACATAGAGGAAAGAAACCATATATTGTATTGTATACAATAAAATGTAATAACAATGAAGCTGGAATTAGCATTGAAAAACAGATTTTTTTAGATTCAGACATGATTTTGAAATGTAATATATATGAAAAGAATATAAACCTTCAAGATTTGTGTGGAAATTCAAATATTTCTTCGTTGGATGATTTGATTTCAATTATAATTATTTTAAGTTCTAAAAAAATATGTTCAGGTGGGCCTTTAGTTCAAGAATTTGAAAGTATATCAGTTGAATGTGGAGACATAATTTTTAAAAACCATTGGCAACATAAAAAATGTCCATATTTAATTGATAAATCATCTATTAAAAAATAAATAAATATTAATGTTCATTAATAATAAATGTTCATTTTGTAAAGGCTTAAGAAAACAATTTCATATTAAAAAATCAAGGTTGTCTGTTGGCAAATCGACTAGGTTATTATTATCGCCTACAAAAAAAAAAACAATTTGATGAGTACCGCAATAAAAAGCATATTATACAAAAACAAGTGTTAAGAGCAAAACATAGAATACAATATTTACAAGATCAGTTAAATGAAGTTAAGGAAAAACTAAATCTATTATCAGATAGCTCAGTTAATGATCTTATAGTTAAAAATAATTTAAATAATTCCCAGTCTACTTTAGTAAGAGAAATAGTTGCAGCTAGCAAGTATAAAAACCCTAAAAACCGTCGCTACTCCGAAAACTGGATGTTACTCTGCTTGTTGTTTAATATTCGTTCACCTGGTGCATATCGTTTTCTTCGGGAACAAGATCTAATGCCTTTGCCCTGTACCTCTACAATTCGCAAACATTTATCTATGGTCAAAACTAATTGTGGATTTGATCTCCAGTTTTTTGAGCTACTCAAAAGAAGGATGTCTCATAAATCTCTAGAACAACGACATGGAGTTCTCTTGTTCGACGAAATTCAACTAAGAAAAGGCCTATATGTAAACACAAGAGATTTAACTTATTCTGGCTTAGAAGATATGGGGGGTGAAACTGATGTTTCAGAAAATAAAGCTGACCATGGGTTAGTTTTTTTTTTCAAGGTCTCGCAGATAAATTCTCTCAGCCTATTGCTGTATTTGCATCTTCTAATTCAGTTAAAGGTATTTTTTTTTTTTTTATTGTATTTGTTTTTACATTAACTTATTTAAAATTTTAATATTACAGGAACTGTACTGGCCCAGCTTGTATTAAAAGCAATAATGTTGTTAGAATCTTCATGTTGCTTTGTTGATGGTATAATTTGTGATGGTGCTGCTACAAACCGAAAAATGTGGACCCAATTTGGGATTAGTGGTAAATTAGGAGCAGTCCAAAACTATTTTACACATCCTACACATGAAAACAGAAAAGTATTTGTGTTATCAGATGTTCCACACCTTTTTAAAAATATAAGAAACCGCTTACACGACAAAAAATATCTCAAAGTAATATTTTTGTTAATATTTAGTATGTATAATGTTATAATGTTTAAATGTATTAATTTCAGGTGAATCCTGATCGAAAATGTGTCAGTTGGTTTCATTATATTGAGGCCTATAATGCAGATGTAATTCATCCTGGGAATGCACGTGCCATTCCAAAGGTTACTAAAGAACATCTATATTTGTCCAATTTAATGAAAATGCGAGTTCGTTTAATGACACAAGTAAAATATTTTAAAATATTCAATAATAATAAAAAAAAATTGTTATAAAAAAAATGCAATACAACTTAAATAAATTTCAAAATATTTATTGAATATACTTTTAGTTTTGTAGTAAATATTTATTTATAGAAAACTCACTTGTGATCTAATGTTTGTACATTAGGAAGTAATAACTACTACCATTTGTTAACATTTAAGTATTAATGTATCCAATCATTATTCAGGTGTTCAGTCGATCGATGGCTTGCGGTATAGAGTTTTATAGGCAGAAGAAAATTGTTGGTTTAGGAGGTAGTGAAGAAACCCAAGACTTTACATTATTTCTAAACAATTTGTTTGACACCTTAAATCGCCGTTATACCTCTGAAGGTATTACCAAATCCAGTAATGACTTTAAGGTATTCAATAACAATTATTAACTATTATTTTCATTAATATATATATTTTTTATTATTACTATTCATTCTTATTCCTTATATGTATAACTTTATTTATTGTTTACCAAAATAATTATTGAAATAAAATATTTATTACTTATGTGTTATATTTTTAATTGACAGATTTTGGAAGATGCAGAAGTTTGGCTTAATAACTGGGAACAATTGGTACATGATTCAAAAATAAGTCCAAATGAATTTCTCACTTGCTCTACAGCTGAAGGACTTCGTGTTACACTACGATCATCAATAGAACTTTGCAGATATTTATTATATGACTGTGGATTCAACTACGTATTAACAGGCAAAATGAACCAAGATCCATTAGAAGTACCTATATTTGTCTCAAACTATGATTTTGTGTCATTTATAATAATTTTTTTTCTGTTTGAATTTTAGAAATTTTTCGGTATGATCAGACAAGCAGCAGGGCCTAATGATCACCCAACAGGCCCTACTTTTTTACACATTTATCGAATCTTATCTATATATTCTGTGCTACGCCCACCAAAGTCAGGCAATTGCACTATTCTTGATAGCAAGGCTCCGAAAATAGCATTGTCCGAATTAAAAGAAATATTTCATTCTGAATCGACTATAAGACAACAAAAGCTTTCTAATTTGAAACGTAAAGTAGATTTACTTATTGATGAAGGTTCTTGGGAAGCTGATGCAATTTTTGAAGACCATAATTATAATGAAGTTTCAGTATTAAATTGTATTATTTACTATGCTACCGGGTATGTGACAAAAAAAAATATTAAAAATACATCTTGCATCCTTTGCTTGAACGCATTAAAAAATAACCAGAAGTATGTAGATATTCCTGAAGCAGAATTGGTTAACTTAAAATCAAAAGGAGGCCTAACTCATCCTAACATACATTTATTTCATTTTTTAACTAAAGTTGAAGAAAGTTTTGCTACACATTGCCAACATAAAAATGTATTTGATCTCACTGTAGATGATGTTCTAAATTTTCCTATTTCATTCCCTTGTAATGAACACAAAAGCCAAGTCGTTTCATCTATTATAACTAATTATTTAATCATGCGAATGCGACACTTTGCTGTACAAGACAATCGAAAAGAAAAAAAAAATAGCAGAGAGAAGAAGAAAATTGCTAAATTGGCCTCTACTTAAAATATATTTTATAACTGCTTATATAATTATTAAATATTTTGTTATATTCTTGTTCATTTATTGTTATTATTTATAAACTGCATAGGTATGCTTATAATTATTATTTTTCTTTTATTATTTAATAAAATTTATCACCAGTTTGCATTTTAATTTTATATGCTTTTGTAGTTTCTTGTTTGGCGGTTGATGGCTATCGTAGTGATGGTTAAAAATAAAAATTTGAAACTAACAACCTGATAAATATTAATTTGAATCAATTTTTGTTTCAGATAAAATGGATGCACAATAACAGTAAATACGTTGTGGCCTATTTCTTTTGTATGATACATTTTATCATAGTTTATATTTAATAACTGTTAAATAATGCAATAGTTTCAATTAAAGTGAATTGTGTGGACTGTGGTTTAGTAGATATTAACTATTACAATGGTTATGTCTATTTTTTTGTAAAATACTATATAATATGTATAACTCTAGTTATTTTTTATCATAAAAAAAAAACAATTAAATATTTATTTCAATAAATTATAATTGTTTTACTAAAAATATATGGTATTATGGTAGGTAGACCACATATATTTTAATTATGGCCTTTGAATATGATTGACAAAATACCTAATATTGTAGTAATTGACTGAACCTGAAAATCATTTAAAAATGTTTAAGTTAATTGAATGTTGTTTAATTGGTCCATTGACTATCCTTTACAAATAAATATTGACATATTAATACAGAATAAATATATTTATTGCTTTTAAAAATTAATACATTCTATTATATATAGTATAGGTACCTATAGTAAAATCACAGAAAACATGAATATTCATATAATAATATAATATAATTATTCATATTCAAATTATCCATTGGTAAAATTAAAAATATGGCCCTAATTACTACTAGCGCTTTACGCGTGTGGTGAAAATATGTACTACTTTGGTATCACAATCTGACCGAGTGGCGGGCCAGCGACAGCTAACCTGTATATCTTTAACCGTGGCTCGCACCATTATTGTTTGCTCTTAGTGATAATAGTACGCGTCGTCGTTTAACAGCCCGAGTTTTCACCATAACCCTTTCGGTCATGCTTTTAAAGTTATCATGATAAAATTATGAAAATATGTACACATGTTGTTTGAATTTTTCTGAAATTTTTGGTACCATTTTGGTGATGATAGCATTATTATTTTAGAAAGTAGAAAGTGTCCCACGTATGGGACATTGTGATTCAACGTCGAAGTAAAAAATTCAAAATTATATTATAAAATAATTTTCTTATGCCTTCAATACATAACACAGATCAATAAAAAACAGTTTTCATTCTTTTTATTAAAACACACAAAATAGACAAATGGCATAGTTATAAAATTATCAATGAAACATTTTTATATAAAATAAAATAAATATTAAATAACTATCACATATTTTCATAAGTCTTTAAAGCAATTTTCATATTTTTTTAAATATAAACAAAATATTGTACTCTTTTAAAACGAAATAAAACATTGCTTAGGTATAAAATTATAAATGAAGAAATTATAAACAATAAAATACATATTAAATAACTATAACTTTTCTATATGATTCTTAAGTACAAACAAAATAAAAGTTGGTTAGTTATAAAATTATGCAAGAAAAAATCATATAAAATTAAATAAATATTAAATAACTATCACACTTTTGTATGCAAGTCTCTAAAAATAATTTTAAAAAAAATGCAGACTAATAATATTAGCAAAATTTAAACTCTTCTAAAACAATATAAAATATAAGATTAGTTAGAAAATTATAATTGAAAAATTATTATGTTGGCATAAAATAAAATAAATATCACATTTTAGTATGGAAATCTTTAAAACAATTGCGACCTTTCAAAAAACATAAATGTACATTACATTTGGAACATATGACACTAGTTTTTTGTTTGCAATATAAGTATTTACATCTTGAAGTATTAGGTTTCTCGTCAAAATCTGGTAAATGATCAATTTTATCCCAACGCATTTCTTCAACAGGTATTGATTCAGGTCTATACAAACGTTTTGGTTGAAGATGATTTTCTACCAATTTAGATGGCCTACCTCTTTTTTTTTGAGATGAGAAAGTTTTATTTGATAATATTAAAGCTTCTCCCACATGCTGTCTAAAATGTAATAGGTCTAATATTTTTGTTTTTTTTACTTTTAGTATTTCACAGTCTTTTTTATATTCCAGCCAACTATTTGTAAGCGCCATATCAATACAGTGAGTCATTACTCTTAGGGTCCACTTTTTACTTTTTATAAAAGTTCTATAAATTTTCAAAAGAAAATCTAGCTTATCAACACCTCCCATATTTTGGTTACATTTTTGAATTATTTCAGGGCGTTGGACATCAACATATAATTTATTTTTTTTATCCCATCTACGACATACATCTTGGGTTCCAATACTTACATAATTTGATCCTAGTGTTACAGGTTTATTATCATACCATTTTGTAATAATAAGATTACCATTATCACTAAGCACTTCTTGAGAAAAACCTCTAGGTTTTTTTTTCATATCCTTGTCAGATAATAATGGTGGTTTCCCAAATCTATTTATTCTTAAGGTACCTACTGCATATATGTCTCTGGTTTTTAACCAATGAAACAACGCATAAGTACTAAAAAAGTTATCAAAGTATAACTGGTGGTTGGGTTCAGTAATTCTTTCAGATAACTGCATCACTGTACCTGCACAGATACCAAATGCTTTGTACTCTTCTCTGTACTCGGTTGTTGCGCCTTGGTACACAATAAAATCATATAAGATTCCACTACTGCCACAAAGACAATATACTTTAATACCCCATGATTCTGGTTTATCTTTCATGTACTGTTTTATGCCTATAGTTCCTTTGAATGGTATAATTTGCTCATCGACACATAATGATAGTTCTAATGGTAATTCCTTGCAACGTTCTCTTATAGCATTTAGTAGCGGCCGAACTTTCCAACAGCGGTCATTTGAATTTCTTGGAGCACTGTTATCTACCACATGAAAATTTTGACGTAGCTTGAAAAACCTATTTACAGTCATATTATCTTTTATAAGTGAAATTCCTAAAGTAGAATCCCAGTACATTCTCACGCGAGGAAATTGAAGATTACCCATAACAATTAGGATTCCAAAAAAAGTTTTCATTTCATCTACATTTGTTTCCATAAAATTGTTAACACCATTATCATACACATACTGCATTGTCATGTTAACCATTAGTTCAAACATTTCATTGTTCATATATTTAAAAAAATATTCAGAAGGAAGTGGCAAACTTTCAATATCATTTAGAGGTGGTATATACCAATCAATATTTGGTGTAATGTATGTGGCATTTGTTTTCCATTTTAAATTTTTTACAAGTTCATATATTTCAGATTGAACATAATTATTATGATCTGTAGCTTGAACTGGATCAAAATTATCATTTTTTTCATCCACTTCTGATTGATCTGGTTGCTGCACATCAATATTTTCACCAAACAAATATTCATTTACTATAACAAAACAAATATAAATTGATTTGGTATTTGAATATAATTATTTACATGTTATTTTTTATTATGTATAACCATTAATTATTAGTAGGGCTAGGGACTTCGTGCCTTAAAAAGCCCTAAGATATGCATGCATTTATGCCCTTAATAATTATCATATATGCTATTAAAATATGCAAGAACGCAGAAATATTCTTTTAAATATGCTCTAAAAAAATTCGTATTTTCTTTTAAAAGCGCAAAAAAAATACAAATTTATATAGATACACTATTATTTTCATTTCTTCTAACACAGTAACACAGTAAAATGTTTCTGGGCAATAACTTTAACTTCACTTTATGTATTTTTGATTTAATTTTCAAAAAAAAACTACCAAGTCTAGAATATTATACTTTATACTAGACGAAAACACATACAATACGTACATACGAACTATATTTACGTAAGACGAAATCACATAGGTACGATACGAATAGACGAATTGACATCAACTTTTTCATATTAGGCGTATTCCTTATCGACCGATTTCATTTATTACAACACACGAATAATTGGGAAAACACACGATATAGATTATTTAGGTAATATTTTAAATTTAATCATATTTATATTTTTTTTCTGGTTTCTAGAACATTCATATAACATTTCGTATAGTACTTAATATATAAAACATTATTCTCTGCCAAGTATTGTTTTAATTTTAATAAAATATATAAAATATGCTCTTATAATACTAATATAACAAAATATGCTCTTATATGGAAAAAATAGCTGAATATGCAAAATATGCGAAATAAAAATAATTGCTTTAAATTCCTAGTACAATGAAACAAATTTCCATATCACTTAGCTATTTTTTAAATGATTATTGAAAAACATGCAAACTCCTATAAGTCCCTAGCCCTAATTATTAGAAATTATAATCAATGGTATAACTTACACTGATTGTTACTCAAGTTCAGTAATTCATCCAACTGATCAATGTCAGTATCATTATGAACATTTTCACTATCTAAATATTCTTCATCCTCGTGATCAGTATTACTATAAACTGTTTAAAATGCAAAACAAATAAGGAAATTATGTAGTTACGTTACATTTCTTTACATTTAATAAATACCTTTATATAATACATCTTCTTGAACATTACTGTCTTCATCGCCACTTGAAGTGCCATCAAAGTCTGATAAGTCACAGTCAAGTATATCGAGAATTGATTGAGTATTTAATTTATTTGCCATTTTAATTGCTTAATGTAAATAATAAAGTTAATTAATATAAATTAAAACAAAAAACATCGTCATAACAACACATTTTGAAATAACGATTACAGTGATTACACTAATGATAAATAGACGCAGCGTCACGATGTCCCGTGTGCGCGACACATACTCACGTGCATATTATACGCCACCGAAAGATAATTGGTCACATGTAAGCGTAATAAACAATAAATCACATGTTTTTATATCGGGAAATATTTTTTCTGCCATGATAACTATAAATTATCAATAACAAATACCGCGAAAAAAATGCCATATCAATTAATAATTGTTATCACCAAATGTTGATTTTTATTTTGTCAATATATTTACTAATTAACTCTTAATGACTAAATTTTACATAGTAATAGAAACTAGACAATCTAAGCAATCTAATTAAACATAATTCGTTATAAAAAAAAAAAAAAAATTATACGTATTTCAGCCTACCAAACATGTGTCCTAGGTACGGGACACTATGACCGAAAGGGTTAATTACCAACTCGAGTAGGTGGCTAGGTAGGTTTAGGCGTTAGGTAGGAATCAATACTAATCGTTGCTAAGCGATGCACACCGGTTTCGATACCGGGCGACACATACTTAATTTTTGCTTTTTTTTCGTTTATCGTCTCCCGTGCATCATCATGTATTAGACTTTTTCAATGTAATTTTATTACATAATTAATATTTGTTTTTATCTCAAGTCATAATTTAACTAAAAAACCAGCATCTAAAACTTCATGAAAATTAAAATACACGTTTTTGCATAATATATTACAATTTTTCATTGCATACAAATCTTAGCCCAAGTGATGAGTTTTAATATATAAATAAATAATTCGTTGATTTTTATTGTATCGTATATCGCCAATCACTGATTTCAATAAATATTTTTTTTGTAACTATATTTTTGTGTGTATTTTGGTAAATAAATTTTATTAGCCTAGGTGATGAGTCATATTTAAAAGAACTTATTATTACAATCTACATTAAATATTACATTTTCTAACAAACACAAATTTCATAGAGTGATGAGTGTCTGCTAGACAGCGAAAGCCATTTGCCGCCATAGGCGGCATCTCCCACGAATCCGACACGGTATCATCAATATAAAATTGATTACAATCTCAGTCTGCCACCACCAGTATCTCATAAACCAAGTGATTTTCTTAAATTATTGTATACATTTTTTTTTAAGTCTCCATAGTCATTTGGGTCTTTTTTAGAACGAATCTTGCATTTAAATACTTTACAGTTAAAATAATCTACGATTCACCTGTATCCTACCGGGCAGCTAGTCAATATTAATAATATTATATTTGTCGTTGTGTCGCGGCCGTGTTGTGTGTAAAGGCCGCCATACACGATGCGATTAGTTGCGATACATGTAGCTATGATACAGTAACATGACACAAATCTCATAGTGAATGGACTTGTTTCAATGATTATGTTTCAGTATCACCTGGTCGCGAGACATGCATCGGTATCCCGTCGTGGTCGGGATACCGTGATACTGTTTCAACTGTTACTGATACATGTTTCAGTGTGTATGGCAGTGTTGCGCCACATGGAGATTATTTTATTATTGTTATCACGTTTTTAAAATTGATAAAATTCAAAATAAATATTTTTTTTTATCACATTAACTAATAACTTACAGTTTTACAATTTTATTACAGTTATTAATTAACTGTTTATTAATTTAATTAATTACAGTTTATTTTATTATACACGATATATCTTAAAGAATATCTTTACCAAATACAATGGCAAATAATTGTGATCGTGAGTTTTGGGAAGAATTTTTCAATTTGTATAGGCTTCATCCATGTCTATGGGATTCAAAGTCTTCTGACTATTTGAATCGGCATAAGCGCAACGATGCATATCATGAACTGGTACAAAAATGCAAGGAAAAATTTCCTGGAGCCAATAAAGATTTTGTAACCAAAAAAATTCATGGATTTCGATGTTGTTTTCGTCGTGAATTGAAAAAAGTGAGAGGGAATAAATCAGGAGATGGTGCTGACGATGTATATGTACCAAATTTATGGTACTATGATATACTAAGCTTTATTGCAGACTCTGAGACTCCACGTATAGGAAAAACAAATATACCAAATATTGATAATGATGAAGAATTAGATGATCAAGAACACACGGAGTATAGTTTCCAAGTAAGTGCATAAAATATTTTTACTACCTACTTTACAAAATTACTGAATATAAAAAATATTTAGTATAGTATATTCAGTACCTATATTTTTGTAAGCATTTATGGAAAACAATAATTAATAACGCACTTCATAAATAGTCAATAAGGTACAATTTATTTAATACATTTACTCCTAAAAATATATATAAAGAATTTAAATAGCTGCTTATATTAATGGCATAACATTAATTTGTAAATGCCATCTTATCCTGAAATGACACTTTTCCTTCATTGTTGAAATATTGTTTATACATATTCCTTGCTTTTTTCGCCAGTTCTGTACTTGATCTTGGAGTACGTTGTAGCGGAGTCAAATTAAAATTGTCATCACGCCACTCACCCGCAACAATTTGCCCTAAATCTGTATTTTCTTGATCAACATTAGTACTAGTTAAATAACTTTTTGATGATCTTCTCAAAAAATTATGCAATACACAACAAATTAAAATAATTGTATCAATATTTTTAACATCTAATTTTATGTCTGTATGAAAAATTCGAAAGCGTGCAGCCATAATTCCAAATGCGTTTTCCACTATTCTTCTGGCACGACTTAATCTATAGTTAAATATTCGTTCTTCTTTTGTTAATCCTTTTTGTGCATATGGTTTTAACAAATGTTCGTGTAATGGAAACGCTTCATCGCCTACAAATGTGTATGGTAAAGTGTACTGTGTCCCATTTGGAGTTATAGGAGGAGGTAAATTCAATGAGTCTTTCAATAGTCTGTCATAAAATATTGTATCTTGTAAAAAACCTCCATCTGATACCTTTCCATTAGTTCCAGTGTGGACCATTATAAATTCATAATTTGCATTTACAATAGCTAACAAAACAATACTAAACTTGCCTTTATAATTAAAATAATAAGACCCACTGTTCGGTGGTTTCTCTATGTTGATATGTTTTCCGTCAATAGCACCACAACATGTGTCAAAATTCCAATGATTCTTAAAATCTTCAGCAATATTTTTCCATTCTTGTTCAGTCCTGGGAAACTGAAAAAATATCCCAATAATTCCATGAGAAAACAATATTTTTGAGCTCACTTAATTTAAATAGTAAATCTCTAATAGCTAAAAAGTAATTATTATATAATTATTATCAGATAAAAAATTAATTTACAATTCATATATTTTATGCAGAATATTTCTTCTGAATTTAATGATGATATACAGAACACCGTAGAAAGTAATCAGTCTTTATCACAAACAAGTATGTGTTCTACTTCAGAAACTGAAAGTTCTTCGTCGATAATGAAAAAACCACAAATTAAGTCAAAAGGAAAGAGAACTCTATCAAAATCAGATGAATTAATAGATATGGCTAATAAAACTTTAAAACAATTTTGTTCATCTTCACAGGTTGAAAAAACTGATGATGCGTTTGACATTTCTGGTAAAAAGTATACTAATGATTTAAGGAATATTGGATGTCCTCAACAAAGAACAATTGTTGAAAAATTAGTCAGTGATGTGATTTATTATGGAAAAATGAATAAATTAAATACAAATTCGTTGTTTCTACTAAGTGGCTCAAATACTTCACATGATTTAGCAAATAGATCAGATGAAAGGGTATATCACCCAAGTTATACGACTAATGCTTCATATGAATTTCAAACACCAATAGTAAAACCTAGCGCTCAAACTTCCTCAACAAAAAAAGAGCTTTATGACCAGTTGACAAATTATATGTCCTTCAATAATATTTAAAAGAAATTGTTTTAAATTATTTTATATTATAATTTATGTAATGTTTTCTGAATTCATTGTTAAAAGGCTGATAAATATTTAAAAAAAATTGTTATAAAATTTAGTTTACTGTTGTCTGATAAATCCTGTTCATAATTAATTGATAAGTGTTTAAATAATTTTATATTATAATTTATGTTATGTTTTACTGAATTTATTGTCAAAGGCTGATAAATATTTAAAAGAAATTGTTATAAAATTTAGTTTACTGTTCATAATTAATTGATGTGTTTAAATAATTTTATATTATAATTTATGTAATGTTTTACTGAATTTAATGTCAAAGGCTGATAAATATTTAAAAAAAATTGTTATAAAATTTAGTTTACTGTTGTCTGATAAATCCTGTTCATAATTAATTGATAAGTGTTTAAATAATTTTATATTATAATTTATGTTATGTTTTACTGAATTTATTGTCAACGGCTGATAAATATTTAAAAGAAATTGTTATAAAATTTAGTTTACTGTTCATAATTAATTGATAAGTGTTTAAATAATTTTATATTATAATTTATGTAATGTTTTACTGAATTTATTGTCAAAGGCTGATAAATATTTAAAAAAAATTGTTATCAAATTTAGTTTACTGTTGTCTGATAAATCCTGTTCATAATTAATTGATAATTGTTTAAATAATTTTATATTATAATTTATGTTATGTTTTACTGAATTTATTGTCAAAGGCTGATAAATATTTAAAAGAAATTTTTATAAAATTTAGTTTACTGTTGTCTGTTAAATCCTGTTCATAATTAATTTATGAAAATATAGGCCCTAAAATAACTCTGGAGTAACAATGATTAACTTAAGGCGGGTAAATTATCCTGTTTATTAGTAACTAATACATTTTAATTAATTTAAGACAAACTCCAAAGTATATACCAATATTTAAGATATTATATTGAGATATTATTTAAGATTAATGTATAGCATACCTTCATATAGTCTTCCACAAGACCTTTATAAATCGCCGTGCAAGTTTCAGGTATAATACGGCCTAATAGTTGTGGTGATATCGCTGTTGTAAATTTCAAGTCTTCATAACTATTACCTACTGCCAAATACCTTAGAGTGGCGATTAATCGTTCTTCTGTACTTACAGCTTCCCTCATAATAGTATTCTGTTTTTCAATTCTGGGTCGTACAATACCTAAAAGTTGAAAAATTATATGAAAATATTTTTAAAAAAAATAAAAATTAAACGTATTATAAAAATTATATGAATACATACCTAACAGTTTTTGAAATAATTCACTATCCATTCTTAAATAGTTAAAGTAATCTCTTGGTTCGTTCATTCTAATTTCATTTAATAATGTCACAACTGTATACTCACTCCTGTTCATCAACCATTTTTTAGACCATTTTCTTTTCGGTTTTTTTTTATTCATAGATGCCAATACAGCTACTCCTATTGCCAATGCCAATGGTTTTGTCAACACCGGAGCCATTAGGTACTAATTTTTTTCAAATTTAAACACTAAACAGTCCTAAACTAATAGGATAATGTATACCATTAAAAAATAAATAAATTTATTATTATAATTATTAATATTATAAGATTGATAGAATCAATAAAACCCAGGTACAAATATGGAAATCTCACGTCTTGTGTCTACTTTGGTCTCAGCGTGTATTGATGTGGTTGATACTGATACTAATTTCTCGATACCGTATCATAGTAACATGTGTCGCAACTTATCGCTTCGTGTATGGGCCACTTAACGTCTTGTAGTTTTTACTCTGACCTTGCTGCAGAGTGTAGATGACTAAATTGTTATTTGTCAAAAACTATAGCACGTGAAAAGTATTAAGTGTTCCCGAGTCAAACCACACTATTAAGCCTTTGTCAGTACCAGTAAGTATATTAGTTATATTAATTTTATATTTATGTATGAATGATTTTAAGTAATATAATTTGTATAGTTTTATTTTAATTCAGGGTGATTCTTTTAACATTCTACAATTTTTGTCTACAATTTTTCAATTTATATATATTTTTTTAATTAGTTTAAGTTATTTTTTAAATTGTTTTTAATGAAATAAAATGGGGATAAAATTTTCAAAAATAATGGCATAAAACTATTGTTACGTAAATACGTAACTAATCATTAATTTTTTGTTCATGACGATTTGGAAATTGTAAACTTATATTCACCTACATTATTATAATAATTAGGTAAACACTTATAATTGATATAACAATATTACCTACTACTCTGTACTCATGAAGTTTATATATATATTATATATATTACTTATTACTGTATTAGGTATATAACAATTATAACCTAATATTTATGATACTCATGGTACATTATAGTGGTTATTCTATAACTATTTTAATGGAAAATATTTTTGTTTTGTTAATATATTTAGTACTTATAAATGTAGATTATCTAATTTCTGAAAATTGTATTGAAAAATTCAAAATTGTTAATACAAAATAAACTGAAAATAATAAGGCTACTACAGTATAATAGTAATAATAACAGTAATAAGAGTAGAATGTTAAAAAACAGTGATAACTTACTATATACATAATTTAAAATCATCTTTTCAGTTTCACAAATTAATACAAATGCCTAGAAAATTATCAAAATTTCATGAATTGTCTGACAGAAGTAAACGAAGGCGAGCTGATGAAGCTGCATGCTCTCACTTTTCTTATAGTGCATCTTCATCAGATGTTGAAATAACTGCAGTCTCCCCATCGCCCGATATAAATATCCAAATCCTTCCATCCGTTTCAAATGACCAAATAAATATAAATTCAGATTCTTCTCATAATGATGATCAAGATCATTTCGAAAATATTAACAATAATTTTATTAGTAGTAGTTATAGTAATTGTAGTAGTAGTGATAAAAGTACTGATGAATCTATCCATGAACCATATTTTCAAACCGGCCATGAAAGTGAATCTCCTACTGGCATTAAACATTTTCTTAAAAATTGGGCTATTAAACATAATGTAACAGAAATGTGTCTTTCAGATTTATTAGTTGGCCTTAAAAGTAACGTTGATGGCTTATCTAAGTTACCGTCTGATGCTAGGACCCTGTTGAAAACAAATATAGTTTTTGAGAAAAGTATTGTGGAACCTGGTAGTTATATTCATTTTGGTTTGGAAATACAGTTAAAACGTTTAATTTCTAATATTCCATCAGTTAATAATATACAGGACCTAAAACTTTTACTTAATATTGATGGATTACCATTATTCAAAAGTTTAGCCGGTCAAGTGTATCCTATATTAATAGCAATAATGAATGTTCCTCAATTAAAAAATATAGTGTTTCCTGTAGGTATTTATTATGGTTTGCAAAAGCCTAATAATATGTTTGATTTTCTTAATCCATTCATTAATGAGTTGGTTGATTTAATGACAAATGGTTTAATAATTGAGCTTGGAAATAAAATATCTGTTAAACTCATTGGTGTATGTTGTGATGCACCAGCTAAAAAAGATTTATTAGGTATTAAAGGACATGGAGGCTATAATTCTTGCACTAAATGCACAGTTCATGGTAGAACAATTGAAAGAAGAAGAACTTTTACTGACTTGGACTGTCCATTGAGAACTAATGATGATTTTATAAATTGGGTAGATGTTAATTTTAGGCAATTAGATACACCATTGGTAAGAATACCTGTTTTTAATTTTGTTAAATCAATTATCCTAGATTATATGCACCTTGTATGTTTGGGTGTAATGAGATCAATGCTCTTAATTTGGTGCAATGGTGAACTTCCACATAAACTATCGCGACAGTTAATTGAAAGAGTTTCAGATTTTATGAAAAACAATCGTAGAAGTTTACCTATGGAGTTTGTCAGGCAACCTAGGGAATTAAAATATTTATTGCGATTCAAAGCAACACAATATCGTACTTTTTTATTATACTTTAAATTATTTAAATTATGCTTTAAAGGGAGTTTTGAGTGATGAAAAATATGATAATTTCCTTACATTACATGTAGCAATTTCAATTTTATTGAATCCAAAAAGTTGTCTGAAATCAGATTTAACTGAATACGCCAGAAAACTTCTTCGACATTTTGTCCAAAATTTTAACAACTTATATGGTGAAATGTTTATTACACATAACTTCCATGGTCTTAT
Source organism: Therioaphis trifolii (assembly GCA_027580255.1). Taxonomy (NCBI): domain Eukaryota; kingdom Metazoa; phylum Arthropoda; class Insecta; order Hemiptera; family Aphididae; genus Therioaphis; species Therioaphis trifolii. Next base: position 141,853 of record JALBXZ010000100.1, read on the forward strand.
TCACTTAACCGATGATGTAGAATACTTTGGTACCATTTTAGACTCAATTACTATCGATACAATTTCAGCTTTTTCATTTGAAAATTACCTTCAAACTATTAAAAAAATAATTAAAGGAAAGAATAAACCCCTTGAACAGATTGGAAAGCGATTAGGTCAGATATTCTCTATCCATTTAGCATTTTCATCCACCGCCGATATATCCAACTTTCCAAAATTTAAAAATGCTCATTCCAATGGGCCTCTGCCTGTTCACTGCAGTGGTCTACAATATTCTACAGTGCTATTTTCCAATTTCACTATTAAAATCTTACCTCCAAATAATTGCTGTGGTACAAAAAAAGGTGATATTATAATAGTCGAAAATATTTGTTATTCTACAGAACTAAATTGTTATGTTATTGTTGGTAGAAAATTTTTAAATAAAAGTGACTTCTTCAAAAAACCCTGTAAAAGCTCTTCCTTAGGTATTTTTGAAGTTCAAAAACAATCTGTTCTCAAATGTTGGCCTATTACTGAAATAATAACCAAGTATGTTTTCTTCAAATACAAACAAAGTTACATCACTTTTCCACTACTTCATACAGCTTAAATAACTAAATACTACTAATTAAATAATATTTAAAATTTACTACTATATATGAATATCTATCTATTGTATTTTGTCTTTGTGTAAAGATTGAAACTTACCTAGTTCAATATTGTCCTTCTCTTATATTATTCCTTAAACCTTTTCCCTTGTTATGACTATTATGTTATTTAGTTTATTCAGAATGTGGATATTGATACACTTAATTGATGATGGAGAAAAAGTGCCAGACTTCATTCCGAACGCATGGAAAATCGATCAATCAAGCTGCTGGTATCCAAAAAACTTAAAATCAAATGTTATAAATTCCCTAGCTCGGAAGCAAATCATGCCAGACCATAGTAGTGATGACTGGGAATATTGTACTATGCAAATTATAGAGACCAATATAAGTGAGAAATATACCTTTTAATATATTATAATATATCAATGTAGGTACCTAATAATTAATATATTATATCATTTATTTTAAATAATATATATAATGACTTCAAATTATTCTTGAATAAATTAAAAATTACCTTTATTGTATTAAGTATTTTTTTTAGGGATTCTTATTTATGTACCTATATAATATAATATATAAATTATAGGTGATTTTCAAATTGGTCTTAAAATGATGGTGAAGTTGGCTAAAAATGCTCAAAATTTACATTCCGATTATGAGCAGCGGGGACAAGGAAAAAGAACCAAAGCGTCATCAAAGCGTTTATTCGACAATTTAGATAGCGATTGTTCTATTGATGAAGACTTTGAAGCATTAAATAGTAATAAAAAGTCAAAAACACACAACTTATCCGTATCATTTCCTGATTTCCCTTCAATCGTAAAAGGTGATAAAATGCAATAACTAGTTTAACTCAGATGAAATGATCATAATGTTGAGTTATGTTAAGTATATTTTTTTATAATATTATAATTTCTACAGATAATACTAGTGATGACACTCTTCTAAGCACTTCTAATTGTACACCAGCAAGTAAAATTGTATTGTCAAGTCAAGATATGTATAACAATGAAACTTCAAAGGTATCTACTCCAACATGTTCTACAAGTAAGTCAGATGTTAAAATGTTTTTATTATTTGAGTGTCCCGTAGTTATAATATTATTGTTTTATATGACTTAAAATATTTTCCAGGTAATATATCTACATCAAATGCTTATCAATGTAAATTAGCAAAAAAATCACATTCTTGTACTTTTCAAAATGGTATTATTAATGACCAAGAAACACTGCTACTTGCTATGGCCAATCAATTATGTAAATTATCTGGTAAGTATTAAAAAAGAGTTAAATTAACCATATTGCATATAAATTAAATATTTTTATTTTTATTATAGCCGAAAATAAGAAAATAACTTCAAACATGTTTTACATTAAACAAGAATTAAATTCATTTATTGAGAATAAAAAATTGTGCCATTGTGAAGAGCATGAGCCAACCAGTTCCAGTACTAATGAAAATGTACTTTCACCATTCCCTTTAAAAAATGATGATGAACTTATGCTAATTGAATCAAAATTAGTGTCTGAAGATTTATCATTCACTAATAAATTGGTATGTAAATAAAATTTTAAATAATTTGTTGTTAATTTCAATCAATATTATGGTCTCCATATAATCTAATGAGTATACAATTTGATATTTACTATATCAAACTATATTTACTATATAGGTATTTGAAATTATAATTATAATAAATATATTTTTATATTTTTAATTTATGTAAGGGGATTAAATTGTCTTGGTATAATATACAGAAATACTGAAATACAATATAATATTTGATATTCTACAATATATTATATATATTATTCAGTATTTAAATAGACTATTACATGTATTTAAAACATATTATGTATTATTTGTATACAAATATGAATTTTCCTTTGACCAATTAAACCCTTAACTTGAAACATTTTTATAGTTTATGAAAACAGAAATAATCATTTATGTATTACAATTTACAATATGTAACATTACCTCTATAATTATTTTATACATATATTTTATAGGTAACTTCATTTGTATTTGCCTCAGAAGGAAAATCAATACAAAAAGTCACAACGAATTTGCTAAAAAACATATTTTCTTATGAGCTAGCTTCAGAATATAGTTGGAAAGGCCAGAAAAACAAAAAAAAATTACATACTTCGACCATTTTTAAAGTTATTATAGGTAAATATAAATTAAATTCGCTAAGCGTTCATAAGATGTTTAATTTTTCATATTTATAAATTAATTTTTAATTTTCTGTTGTTTTTATTAATTAAAGATCTAGAAAAAACATTAAAAATGTATAAATCTGAATCAATATTATATTATAATATTATTTCCAGCATACTAACACTTACATTTTTAGTTTTATTTAAAAATAATTAAAATATATAAAAGTTTCTTTAAAACTTAAAACTCAAAGAAATTTAAGTATCAATTTACTACCTAGTTTCATACCACAAAATGTTTTTTCTTATTTAAAAAAAAAAAAATATACTTATAAGATACATAATTTAACTAATTTATTATATTAGATGCAGTCGGCAAGAAGTTTCCCAAAGAAATTAGTGTTAAATGTGCTGTTATTCAATTAATTCAAACATGGTTTGCTAGAGCGCCCTATCAGTAAGTGTTTTTGTATTATTATTATAAAATGTATGCAGTAAAACCTCCTTCAAAGGACATACTCTAAGACGAAAACTATCTTATAGTAGAAAATATCCATAACTATCTATACATATTACATATATGCAATACTATATTTATGAAAAACTTTATACAAGGAAATGTGAGTTGGAAGGTTTTACTGCATTACACTGTTTTTGAATGAACATACATATTATTATTATATTCCTCACCTAATTACAAATAAATGATTCCTTACACTATTATGATATCATGTTAATCTATGACCAACTATAAACTGAACAATTAATGACCTATGGACAATTAATAACTGGTAACACAATCTGAATGCAAATAACAATTTAGGGAAATTAAATTTGCTACTGTCAAAAACCATATAGTTATACTTGACATTCTCTTGTGAAAAAGAGAAAATGTATATCAGCCATTAAAAATTATTTGATTTAGTATTGTTAAACTTTTTATACCCTTATTTTTATAAATACTTCTAACAAAACTATTTTTGTTTTTACATCTACAAAATAGTATTTGAGTATTAAATTTCTGTTTTTATTTTATATCTAAACAAAATGCAAACATATAATAATTTTAAGATGGTGTATCATTTAAATGTTTGTATTTAATATATTTATACTTTTTTAAAGGATTGAAGCCGTATTAAAAAAAAAAAAAAATTGTTATTTTAATATTATAATTTTACTAATAAAGGAGTAATGAATATTATGTTCATATTATGACTTTTTTTCTTATTATTTATAAACAATAAACACACCATTCGTACAAATTAGTATATTACTTCACTGAATTAAAAAACATTTAATAATATTTAAAAAATGTTTTTTCTTCACAATATTAGTGTAAAAAATATTTTTAAATGATTTATAAGAATATTTTTAAATATTTTTAAAATGATTTATAAGAATATTTTTAAAATAATTTGGAAATATTTAAAAAATGTTTTTAATAAACATTTATTTCATATATTTAAAATAATAATTTAACATTTTATTTTCAATGGAAAACTGGCCATTCAAACATTTTATTAACGTTTATAAAATATCAAATAAACCTTTTTCTATCATTTTTTAAAACATTTAAAAAATATTTTTTTGTTGCTTGGGGTATTTACTTCTTAGTCAGGAACATTATTTCTTTGCTAACCCTAGATAGCAAGATAATGTTATTTTGACATTTATTAATTATTTTTTTTTTAATATTATTATTAAATAAACGTTTTTTTTAAATTATTTTTTGATTAAAATAATGTTAAAAAAATATTTTTTAAATGATATTTGGCCGCGAGTTTAACATTAAATTAATATTTAAAAAATAATGTTATTTAAATGTTTTAAATGTATTATCAATAGATTATTTTAATAGTATTATTAATTAAACATTTATTTTATACTTTGCATAAAATATTTCATTTTTAATAATTATATAGGTAGTTAAATACAAAAATACTAATTTGTACCTATGTAAAAATTCAATGCATTCCTTTTGTATTAAATGTACAATTACAAATCTAATTGAATGCAGATTATAATATATTTTTACACAATAGCAAAACAAAGATCATTGACTAGTTTTGTACACGATTTGTAATTATTTCTTTAATAATTTATATTATATATATAATATAGGTATATTTAATAACTTGATCATATATATACTTTCTTCATTAATGGTGAAAATTACAGTCATTCTTTAATTTAGGTTTGATACCTACCAATAATTAATATATTATACACGTTATATTACAATTCTGAAATATATTTATATTATTTAAAAATATACAGTTTAACAGTTAAGTAAGATCTTGTATTCTAAACAAAATTAATTTTTATATGAATAATAATATATTATAATATTTGTATTATATAAATATTACTTTATTAAAATATATAACAAATAATAATGAATATGCAATAGAAACTTCCTTTATGGGAATGATAATATAAAAGAATTACTATTGTAATAACTAAAAAAAACTCATTACCTTTATATAAACTAAAAAAAAGCTTATTAACTCTATTATATGAAATGAAAAAAAAATGTATATTCAAGCATGTTTATATCTTATAGTTTCTCATTATTAGCTGTTTGATTATCAAGCGAAATTTTTAAAAATTTAATTTTTTAAATGTTTTATCAAGCGAAATTTTGCACCAGAAATAAATATTTTTATTGTATTTTCCTCATCAATAGTATCGTAGTGTTTAAATTTTGGAATTTTTTTTATTGAATCTGGAACAAACATTATTACAATACTGAAATAATTTAATTATCAATTAATTATTATTTTTCAATTAAGTACCAATACATAACTTAGAAAAACTAATTCTAGTTCAATATTCATATTCAAAAATTAAGTAACTTTAATTATTTAATATATTGACTATTGAAACATAACAATTACTAAACAGTTTATAATTAATAAATAAAATTCTTACCAAAAATCACTGAACAACTGCCAAGTGTAGAGAAAACAAGTTTTTTCTTTTGTCCTTTGTAACTATAATGTTGTAAAAGTTCATCACTAAATAGATAGCGTATAATAGTGCGAACAGTGCTCTGTATAGTAGACCTCACTAATCTTGATAGCTCAGACACCTACAAATATTATAGTAATAACATATTCAATTTATTAGGTAATCTATTTTATTAAAATTATTTTGAGAGAGTTTAACTTACCACTTTCATTTTAAAACCAGAATCTAAAAGTTTTTGTTCAAAATCTAATAAACCAACTTCATTTTTCAGTGGTAAATTTCAATATAATATCACTTTGTTCCATAGTATTTTCTATATTATTGTATGATCTGTTGTTTGATTTTTCTAATAATCTATCAATTATTTCACTTAACGATCTCATTTCATACCATATATTCAATGATGTTCTATTAATATTGGTTAACATATCATGTACATATTA
>JALBXZ010000101.1:0-147667 GCA_027580255.1 Therioaphis trifolii
AACTAATTAATTGATATTTATTGATATTTGTCACTTAAACTAATTTAATGATATTTTTCACTTAAAATTAATTAATTGATATTTATTGATATTTTTCACTTAAAACTAATTAATTTGATATTTATTGATATTTTTCACTTAGTTTTTGTTTTAAAATATCAATATTAGAATCTGTGGTCTTTTTCACTTAGTTTATTTTTCTCTAATTATTTATATTATGATCTGTGGGCTTTTTCACTTAGTTTTTTTTTTTAAATATAAATATTATGGTCTGTGGTCTTTTTAACTTAGTTTATTTTTCTCTATTTTTTGAGTTATTATTTTTGATTAAATTATTAATATGGTCAATGAAGTTTTTTCTAGATATTCCCTGTTTTATAATGGCCCCAAGCTAAAGTATCAATTCCATTTTCTAATATAAATCTTTTATCATCATGAGCACTGAGTGCTGTTTTATTTTGTTCAATTGTACAAATGTCATGGTTTTTTGTTCTAAAAATATTTGTTTAACACTTAGAGATTTTTGAGTTGTTAAACATTTTTTAAAATCATTATGTCATATTTCTTTATCAACCACACATTTTTTTACTCCTTTAGCTTTTTTGACTTCTTTCCCTGTACTATGTTCTGTGAAGGAATATAATTTCGATCACAGACCAATAAATTCAGCCATTATTTTACCATTAAGCTCATCTTTGAATTTCCCTATAACTTTCTTGTTAACTAATGGTATATTATAAATATTATCCAAAGGATAATCAGATGTATCATAATGGTCTATATCATTTTTCATATCTTGACAAAAATCATTCGTTTTCACTTCTATAATTAGAGAATCTGTATCACAATATAATAATCTTATTTTATCACCGTATTTCTCCTTCAAAACATTATAATAAAAATCATACTGATTTTTTAGAAATGTCTAATATAGTCATCCCAACATAAACTGGCTGAAACAATATAGGCCCGGTTTTTCAATCTATTTTATCCGCAAGATAACATGAGTTATTCGGCAGATAAGGAAAAATTGATAATTATCGGTTTTTCAATGTCCAGATAGCGTTTATTCGACGGATTAATCATGTAATAGTTATTCGGTACTATTTCCATTGAATAAAGATTTATCTAACGAATAAATTTGTTATCAATCGTTAATCGTTGATAATAATAATAGTCTTAAATATGTTTTTTTCTATTTTGTGATGTGTGACTACTTTTTAAAAGTATTTTTAGTGAATAGGTCGACTTCCATTAATTACAAAAAAACTTAAAGTATAATACAATTTTATAATATGGATTTGTTTGAAATAATTGACGACGATGACCACGAAATCGTCAATTTTATTAATTACCAACGTCGTATTTACACAATTCGTGTATGAGTCGATCATATGAACATCTGGGATGATGAATAACGATATGAAAATTAATATTTAATGATATTCTAATGCATAATTTAACATTAATTCCTTTTCGATAAATGAAAAATTTGTTGCTCTAGACCTTTTTAAATCTTTCGAGATTTTAGATGCCATGCTAATTAAAAATATACGATAAAAATTCAAGAAGTTCTCATTCAATTATTATATTAGAAATTTATAATAACTTATAACACTGCGAAATGCGAATACCTATGTTAAAATGTATTGTAAAATAATATTGTGATTTGTGTTTTATATTATAAAAAAACATGTGAATTCCGGTGTGAGATAGTTTGTCAGTGATAAGTAAGAAATATCGATCAATCATAATCAAGTAAAAATGTGCATTTTGTTCCCCAATCTATTGTAAACAAAATGTCTTATTTATACCAACTGCGGTAACCTATGATAATGACTTTATTCGTCGGATATCTATCTAGTAGATAATTTTACATTGAAAAACGCTTATCATTTTATCCGGAGGTTTATCCTTAGAATAAATATATTCGACGGATAGTTATCTCAGGAATAAATACATGATTGAAAAACCGGGCCTTAGTCGAAGTTCTTTTCATATGTATTGCAGCTAAATTTTCTGTGAAAATCGTAGCTCTATCGAAATTTGGTTTCGCAACTAATTTTTCTAATTGCAAAGCATTTGTTACTAATCTAATATCAACATGATTTCTTACATTCATCATTGTCCTACCGAAAACACTGTTATTCATCAATTTATAGAAATCTTTTTCAAAATTATTTCTAGCTTTTGTTCTAAGATTTGTGTTTAAATCAATGTAAGGTTTTAACCAAGGAGATTGGTCAAACTCCAATATTTTATGAATTTTCTCTATTCTCAAACCATTACGAATATATTCTTGTAATGTTATGAAGTGGACGACATACTTTTTTTTATCATATAAATTTAGAGTAAGTTTAGGTAATGGAACACCGTCGAATTGATTTTCTGGAGCAAAAGGGAAATCTGAATGTTTATCATGAAGTTCTTGAGGATAAGTTAAATCAACCTCGAAAATATATCCTTTAGAGGAATCTACACTAAGATTTAATATATCTGTTATTTTTTCTGGATCAATCCATTTAAATCCTCCAGAAGGTAAGTATTGAGACATTGCCCATCCATAAAGATTGTTTGCGTCTAAATATTGCAAATAAACAGAAACTTTATTTTTATTAAATTTTTCCATCATGTATTTATTGTTTGCTTTGGAACATCTAACACTACAGTGAGTCATCCCTCCTCTCAATCCTTTCTCAATGAATAAATGCATATCATAATCTGTTAATAATTCCAATTTTACACCTGTTTTTCTGAGCATACAATTCCATGCAAAACCTGGAGTTGTGTAACACCACAAAGGATCTAACTTATAAGTTTCTAAAGAGAGATGACGAAAGTTTTCAATGATATCACTTAATAAGAAAACATCTATCTTATTATACAACATGGTAAATTCTCTGAGATTTTGTATATTAAACGCATTCCAAACTTCTTGAGCATTTTTATAATCATCGTCTGTTATATGTTTTTTTGTAAGAGAACTATAGAAAAGTTCTTTGGGAGGTAAACATGTTTCACTATACTTTTCGATGCAATCCATATACTAATAAGGATAAGATAATTTTTTAGTTATTAAATCTAGATGTTCTCTTGGAAAATGTTTTCCGAGTTCTTTAAACTGGTTTTTCTCTAGATTATTAGCTAATTCATCTAAACTGCAAGATAGAAATTTGAATGAATCTAAAAATCTTATCTCGATTTGATTTTTACAGACAATATTTGTTGTATTTTTTTTACAGAATTTATTCAAACATTTATTTTTCATACAAGCAGATGATTGGTAGTCCAAAATATTTGAAAAAGATACATATTTTTCCTCATTATCTGGAATCAAGTTTATTCTTTGATTATCGCCGTTGAATTCTTTTATAAATAAATGTGCGTCGTAACCTGAAAGATTGTGGAATAAAACAGGAATAAATCTAGGAATTTGATGATTTAAATTACAATAAGAATGTGCAGCTCCTCTATAATTTCCAGTTAAATGATCATGGTCTCGAACTTTTTTCATATTATTTTTGAATTCAGTTTTTTTTTCCTTTTTTTTCATACTCTGTAACAATTGTGGAGGTATATCCTCCATTTTTCTCTCACAAATATGACATGTTTTTGCGTTTTTAAAATTTTTCCATTGTTTTTTAGTCAACTCTTTCATAGGAACTTTTACATCTAAATAATTTTCAGCAATATTAAGAGCTTTTTCTTTTATTTTTTGAACAAATACCTTAGGTGCATCCAATCCAAAGTATTCTTCACTTTTCTTAAAACTCCCATCAGAGTATTTTATATAGAATACGAAACTTATAGGAGTATGTTTTTGGTATGGGTATATATACGAAGTATTATCACAAGGTTGACAATTCTGTATTTTTTCTAACATACACTCAAAGTCTGCGTAAATCGAAACAGGTACTTTTAAGGAATGATTTTAATGAGAAAATTGAACAATATTATTGGAAGGTTTGGGTAAAACGACCTTGGTACATTTATTATGCATACAGTAAGTTTTATGTTCGTTTAATTTATCTTGTGTTTTATGACTGGTTAAACACATTTTACACAGAAAACGTTTATGTTCATGTTTGGAAATTTGATCATGTCCTACTAGTTTCCATAAATCTTTTATCCAACAATAATGCTCATTATTTTTCTCTTTAAGATACAACAAATCAATATGTTTCTCCTTCTCAATTTTAGTTATTTTAAGAGGAATAATTACTGGCTTGAACTCATCAATACAATACACATTTATAGAAATATTTAATCTATCAACTATTTTATGTATATCTGTTAATTTAACAGGGAATTCAATATCTTTGAATTCTTTATCAAACACACTTTTCCATTTTTTATAATTGGAAACTCTATGTGGATGATGTTTAGCTGGATATAATGCAGAAAGTAAGGCCCAAAGAAAACATTTATTATCCTCATTTTTCACATTTATAACGGCATGTTTAAGTTGAATAAATTTTGGAAGTTCTATATACGAAGCACCTCTAAGAGGTATAAATTTATTGATACACAATTCCAAGGAGACAATTTTTTGAAGACAGCACTGTGATTGTTTAATTTGAAACTCTTGCATTTCATTCGTTAATTTAGTTTTCACTCCAAGATAGTAATCACTTCGATCAGTTGTTTTCAATATTATTTCATTCTTTGTTTTAAAATGTGTGTCCTTATACTCCATGGTTTCTGTACCAGTAATTTTTCTCTGGTGTATACAATGCAAAATAAAATTTACTTTTAAACCATGTTGTTTATTTAATCCTTCTTGAATTTTACCTAAAACTATTCTTTCTACATGATTCATAAATTGTATAGTATCTTTGAACCCGAAATTATTATTAATTGTGAATGTTTTAACTCTGCTGTTAAAGGCAGTATCTTTTTCCAAGATAACAGATCGATTTTTTTTGGATTTATTAAAGAGTTTTTCACTGAACTTATGGAAAACTCTATGGTCTTTAGGTACTCTTTGTTTTTTAAGTTTCTTGGTTGTTGTTATTGTTTTCTTACGAATCCTTGTTGTAATTGTATTATTAGGATCATTATTTTTGTGTTTTTTTGTTTGGCAATGTTTTGACCAATTTTTATTAGCAATATTTGTGTCACAAACTACACAGTATTTAGGATGATATTTAGTATTCATATTCATATTCATATTCATATTCATATCTGTCATTTATTATACGATATATTTTTTTATTTTTCAATTTTTTTTTTTGTGCGGTGATTGTCGATTTATTGCATTTACACTTATTTCCTTTTAACTCAACTGAGTAATTATTGTTTGTATGACGTCATACAAAAGATAACGAAAGTAGGTCATCCTTCGAATTAAATACTCAGTTGTTTTTTAATAATAATTATATTAGATTAATTATTTTTTTATTATTTATTTACTTATCTACTATTTAAATATTAGTTTTTTAATAATATTTATATATTATAAATAATAGATGTTTTTAATAAAAATTAAAAATAATAGTATACATTTAGAACGTCCCTTGGTTAATTCTGGTAATTTTTTACTAGGACTTAAGGCTTTAACATTTACTGGTTTACATAATTTAATCAGAATTGAAACAGATTGTATAATTACAATTGGCGGTATAATAGTTACTGTGGAGCCAGGCAGATATATAATTGAACAGTTAAACAAAAAAATTAATCATGTTGTGATAAGTCTTTCAGAGGAAAATATAGTTAAAATAACATGTAATACTTACTATCATTTAGATGAGAATTTCTGCAAATATTTGAATTTAGAGTATATAAAATTAGATTACTCAAAAATAAGTGAAAAAGAAATCAGGTATATTCCTGTTATCAGATTAGACAGAGATTGTATTATTAAAACGAAAGAATATAAACTTCAAGACAAAATAGAATTTGTAATTTTAAACACAGAATTTGTGATAAAAAAAGGCATTTATTCTTTAAAACAATTTCAACATGAGCTAAATAAAAATACCACTTATAATAGAACAATAATTAAATTAGATGAAAATAATATTATACATTTTACTTCAAACATCTCATTTATATTCGAAGATTATTTAAAAGAGATTTTAGGAGTGGAAAATTACCAATATGAATTACGACACTCTGATGTAGAAATCACTCATATTGGTAATAAAACATCAAAATTTATAAACAATAAAATGTGGATATTAGAGGGAAATATTTATATGGATAACACTGAATACAATATAAAATCTGGTTATTATACAATAGAAGAATTAAATAAAATTATACCAACAAATATGAAAATATCTCTTTTAAATAATTATACCATATTAATTGAATCTGATAAATATTTCGAACTTGATGAAAATTTAAACAAATGTTTTGGAATAAATAAGAAAAATTTTTCTATAAGGTCATATAAAGGTTTATCACCTATATATGAAAACATAATTATTACACCTTTAGAAATTCACTGCAACATAATTGAAAAATCGTTCTCCTCTGTTAATAATATTCACCATGTAGAGGAAGAACTTTTATTCGTGTTTTTATTTGATTCTAATAAAATATTTGTAAGACCAGAGAAAATATTTTATGTTCCTGTAAGCTTAAAAACAATTAAAACTATAAACATCAGTATTTTCGATCAAAATGGAAACGAATTTATCCTACTCAAAGATCCAATTTTTTATCTCGATTTATTAGACCTCAACAGAAAAAATAGTTAACCAATCCTGAAAATCTTCTGCTTCATTTTAGTCTTTAAAACTAATGAATATAAACCTGGTTGCCAATATTCTAACCAACCCGGATGAAAAATCCGGATTAAGAATTTTTTCAAAAAAATTTAAAAAACCAATATGCATCAATATGCATTAATATGCATATTGTATTTAAAAAAAAAAATGTATAATAAATGGAAAACTATAAAACACTTTTAAATTCAAACACATACTTCATCTCATTAAAAAACTTGGAACTTGGAAAAAAATATAAAGTAACAAACTTTGAAATTGTTATAACAAAGTATGGGCAAAAATTATTAGTAATTTTAGATAATAATTTAAAAGTAATTTTACCAGACCACTTTTCTAAAAAATTTACAGTTAATGATATTGAAGAAATGAACTCGAATCCAGTGAAGTTCACTTTAATTTATAAAGGTTTAGAAAAATTGAGTAATGGTTACTCAAAACATTTAGTCATTTTTGAGTAAAATACCTTTGTTTATATATATTCTTTTAAATATTCCAAGAATATTTAAAAACTCTATAATAAATATGAAAAAATATATTTTCAAGCTTTATCCTTTTGAAACCGAAACTCTAAATAAAAACGATTCTTTACTTCCTGTTCCTATTCGATGTTTAATTGTTGGAGGTTCTGGTTCTGGTAAGACTACATTGTTAAGGAATATTATCACAGAGTATTGGGTTGATTATCAACATCTATATGTGTTCTCAAAAAATCTTGAACAACTAGTGTATAAATGTTTACAACAAATATTTGATATTAATTTTAATATTGATTCGCATTTCTCTGATCAAGATATAGTACCTGTCGACGAATGTCAAACAAATAGTCTAGTTGTTTTTGATGATTGGATTTTGGAAAAAGATCAATCATTAGTAAAGGAATATTTTGTCAGAGGCAGACATAAAAATATTTCCTGTATTTATTTAACTCAATGTTTTAGCTCGAGTGATTTAAAATTGATACGCAATAATTTAAATTTTTTGTTTATTTTTAAACAACAAAAACACTACGTAAGTAAAATTTGGGAAAGTTTTTATAGTTCAACTCTATCTAAAGAAAAATTTTTCAAATTTTGTGCACTTTGTTGGAAAAAAAAATATGGATACATTTCTCTGGATGTTATAGATAATCATATATATAATAAACTAGAGAAAAAACTATGTTAAAATTTACGTAAGACGTTTATGTTTAGGTTTACGTAAGATGTTTATGTTTAGGTTTACGTAAGACGTTTATGTTTAGGTTTACGTAAGATGTTTATGTTTAGGTTTACGTAAGACGTTTATGTTTAGGTTTACGTAAGATGTTTATGTTTAGGTTTACGTAAGACGTTTATGTTGTAATATAATTTAGATATTTTTTTTTTTTAAATATATCTATTATAAATGAATGATAGTGATATTAAAAAAATTCAGAATAATCTTACAAAACAAATGAGAAAAGGAGGAGGTCTTCAAAATAATGAGATGTTTAAACCAAATACTTTAAATAATGATAAGGACAAGGAAAAAATAGAGAAAACCAAACAAGTATTAAAAATTAGAGAAAAACTACAAAATAATTTTAAAAATGCAAATCAAAGAGAAATCAACAACGAAATAAGAAAAGAAAAATCTTTCGAACCTGTAGTGAAAGTATTAAGAGACATAAAAAATGCTGTAAACAAAACAGATGTTGATTCACACACAGAATTGGTACCTGTAAAAACATCAACATTAATAGAACAACCAATCCATACAGAAAACAAACCGAAAATGATATCAAGTTTTCAAACACCAACAAGAGATGAAGAAAATCAAACAATAAAAACACCAGAAACAACACATTTAGGAAATATCGCCGCACAGAAACTCATAGATCTAAGAGATAAAGCTTTTGGAATTTGGATTTATGATAATAAAACTACTAATAAAAAAGGTCATGCAATTGGAAAATACGCAATAAGTTTTAACGGCAACGATATTATTTTAAACAAGAATCAATATAAAGGAACAGAAGGATTGTGGAACTTGTTAACAGAGTCAAATCTATGGGATGAAACAAATAATATTATATTACCGTATACAGATGAGGATTTAAAAACATATAAAAAAATATTATTAGAAACCGACTCGATATATCAAAAAAACGATAAAAAAACAGGAAAACCAAAATCATCCAGTTCTAATAAATATAATCTAATAATTAAAAATATTTGGAATGAAATGAAAAAACCATCTGAACATGTTGGAGAAGGTTTAAAATATTACACGGAAAATCCTGTAGAATATATGTATATAAATAATTTAAACCAAATAATAAATCGATTGTGTAAAATCGCCGAAGAAGAAAGAGCAGGAAATAATAATTTTCATAATGAAAAATTAGGTATGGTAACCTTTTTCAAAAATGAAATGGAAAAGTTGATTGATTCTCCAAAAAGTACAGAGTATTTGATCGAAATTATAAAATGTTTGCCAAAAAAACTAATTAAAGGGGAAGGTCTTGTCAATCATATTTTAAACAGTAAATTTATACCTGAAATACATTGGCCTACTTATAACTACTTAGGTCCAGGTACAAAATTAAAGAAAAATAAAAAACCTGTTAATAAACTGGATGAAGCAGCAAAAGAACACGATATTTACTATGAAAAAAATAAAGATACAAAATCTAGACATAAAGCTGATTTGATTTTAGAACATAAGGCTTGGGAAAGATTTTCAGATACAAATGTGTCTTTAGGTGAAAAATCTGCTGCATGGGTTACAACAAACATCATGAAAACAAAACGAAAATTAGGGATGGGATTAATTTAAAAAAAAAAAAAAAAAAAAAAGAAATTGTATAATAAATGAAACTTAAACTAAATGATTATCAAAATAAGAAAATTCATTTGGCTCATGAACAGAAAAAAAATGTTACAATCCTTTTAAAACCTTATCAAATAGGTGAGGGAAAACTATATAATTTAACCAATACACAAATAAATATGCTAAAAAAAGCCAAAAAAGAAAATAAAGAAGTCCGATTAGAATTGGAATTTAATCAAATAAAAGAAGGTGGATTTCTTCCTCTTTTATTTGGTGGAATTGCAGCAGCTGCTGCTGCAGCTCAAGGAGGATCTGCTATTTGGGACAGTTATTCAGAAACTAAACATAAAAAAGCAATGGAAAAAGAAACAATTCGACACAATCAGGAATTGGAAAAAATTATTAAAAATGTTAAAACATTACATATTGGCTCAGGTTTGAAGAGAAAAAAAAAAACAATCAAAAAGTAGATCTATCTGTTAATTTCCTTGTTAAAAAATATGGAGAAAAAGCTTTGACTAATTTTGATATCTTAAAATTTACTGAAAAAAATAAATATTTTAGAGGGTGTTTCATGAGAAACGAACTTCCTTTAAAACCTAGGACAAATGAAAGTGGTATATTAAATTTAAATGATTCTAAAGAGAAAGGTTCACATTGGGTTGCATGGATAAAAGAAGGAAATTTAAAAATTTATTTCGACTCATATGGAGAATTTAATCCACCTACAGAACTTGTTAAATATTTAGGGAAAAAAAACCTACTAATATCAACGAATATATACCAAGATGATAATGATCCACCTATTTGTGGTCATTTGTGTTTGGAATTTATAAAAAATTATAGTAAAATGTATTGTTAATTTTAAAGAGAAAATCTTTAAAATTTTTATACTATTACAAACTAATGAATATAAACCTGGTTTAAGATTCTTTTTTTAACCCGGATTTTTTGCCTGGTTTAGAATTTCTTTTTCAAGCCGGATTTTTCGCCTGGTTTAAGATTCCTTTTTCAAACCGGATTTTTTGCCTGGTTTAAGATTCCTTTTTCAAACCGGATTTTTTGCCTGGTTTAGAATTTTTGTTAAAAAAAAAAAATATGTATAATAAATGGAAAAATGTTTTGAAAAGTATGATGATAATATTATCCGGGCTGAATATAGAGATTTCAACCCAACTTCTGTGTTAAACCTTAATACTGAAAATAGGAAGACAATTTTCTCAATAGATGGAAGTGATTGTTTTCTAGACTTAAAATCCACAAAATTTAACATTTCCGGAAAAGTTGTACAATTAGACGATACTGAACATCCACGTAATAGCAATATAAAATTAGAGAATGGTTTTCCAAGCAAACTATTTTCCAACATCCAACTGAAAAAACATGGAACATTACTTGAGGAAATCGAAAACCCTGGTATAACAAGTAATATGAAAGGGATTGTTGGTTTTGCTTTAAATAATAACCATGGTCCTACTATAAACTCAGGATATCAATCCAGATTTAAAGGAGGGGGAAAATTTAATGTTTATGGCAATTTGTCTGATTTCGGTTTGGGTTTCTTTGAGGATATAACATATCCACTTTACAAAGGAGACATTCAATTAGAGTTTACTCGAAATCATGATCATGATGCATTATTCAAAGAAGAAAATTCTGATAAAAAAATGCCAACATATGGAAAAATTATTATTGAGGATTTTAGGATTAGTTTTCGTGTAGTTAAATATGATAGTATGAGTAAAACCCTCTTAATAAATGAATTGGTTGAATTATCAGAAAAAAATAATTATTTCTTGGATTTTAAAACTATTAAATGTATTGAAGTAAGAAAATTGAGTGGAAAGAAGTGTACTCTTGATATTACAAACATGTATAGAAATTCTCATGATCCTTTATTTGGGATTGTAGGTTTACAAACAAACAGAAATACTCAACTAAAAGAATCAAGTAATATTGATCACTGTAATGTTGGAAATATTTACTTTGAAATAAACGGAGAAAAATATCCAGAAGAGATGTTGAATATCGATTTCAAAAACGATAAATTTGGCAATATTTACGATATGCTTGGAGACTACAAAAAAGTTTTTTACAAAACATACCGAGAACTCCCTTTAATCTACACAGATCCAGAACAGTTTAAGAATTCTAAACCTTTATTCGTTATAAATCTGACTAGACAACCTGTGAGTATATCAGGTTCTAAACACACAGTCATTTTGAATATTGATTTCGATGGAGATGTATCAGATGGTACTGTTTGCTATATTTGTCTAGTTTCAAGTAACAAATTTGTATACGATATTATACAAAACTCAATTAGAGAAATTCGATAAAATTTAAGATTGTCTATTATAAAATGGGTGGTATTTTAAAAGAAATTATACATGGTCTGAAATGTAAGAAAAAAACAAAAAATATCGATGCAAAACAAGTTCAAACGAATAATGGTAGGTGGAGAATCTCAGCAAAATGTGTTGAATGTAACACAAATAAAAGTAAATTTATTCAACCTCTTAAAGATGAAGAAAAAATTAAAAACAACCAAAAAATAAAGACAAAGGATAAACTTTCAATAACTCAAGAACTTCACAAACCTGTAAGGAAACGATTTCCGTAAAGAAAAATATTTACCAAGGGTATTGATGATCTATGGGCTGCTGATCTAGTTATAATGAAGAACTATGAGAAAGAAAACGATAATTATTCTTATATGTTAAATGTAATTGATACTTTTTCCAAATTTGCTTGGTCTTATCCACTTAAAAAGAAAGACGGGAAAAGTGTATCCAAAGCTTTTGAAAAAATATTAAAGGAAGCTAAAATACAAAACCATAACCCTCCAATTTCACTCCATACCGATAAAGGGCTAGAATTTGAAAATAAATTGTTTAAAGAAATGTTAAAAAAATATGAGATTAAAATGTATCATACTCAAAATGAAGAGAAATCATCAATAATCGAACGATTTAATAGAACACTCAATGGAAAGATGAGAATACATTTCGAAGTACAAAACAATAAAAAATGGATACATACTTTACAATCCTTGTTGTATGAATATAATTTTAAAGACATTCATAGAACTATTGGAATGAAACCTTGTGAAGTTAAAAAGAGTAATGAATGTGAGGTTTTAAGAAAGGTATTCTCTGAGAATAAATCGAAACAGAAAATTAAATTTAAAGTTGGAGACAGGGTTCGAATTACCAGATTTAAACAAAAATTTGCCAATAAATATGATCCTAATTGGACTCGTGAAATATTTATAATAAACGAAATTGTGTATACATCTCCTATAACTTATAGAATAAAAGATATTGATGGTGAAATTATTGAGGGGACTTTTTATACAGGGGAACTCCAGAAATCTTGAATTTCAATATAAAAATTTTATTATTTCAAAAACATTTTGAAATAATTATGTTAAATAATTAGAGAAAAATAAACTAAGTGAAAAAGACCACAGACCATAATATAAATAATTAGAGAAAAATAAACTAAGTGAAAAATATCAATAAATTTGTTTTAAGTGAAAAATATCAATAAATTAGTTTTAAGTGAAAAATATCAATAAATTAGTTTTAAGTGAAAAATAACAATAAATTAGTTTTAAGTGAAAAATATCAATAAATATCAATAAATTAGTTTTAAGTGAAAAATATCAATAAATTAGTTTTAAGTGAAAAAAAATAAATAAATATCAAAAGTGGCCTAGAACCGGCACTTATATACTACTGACCTTAGTTCAGTCTTCAAATAAATAATAACTGTTCACATATAACTAAAGTTTAAAAAAAATATATCAATAACTAGGTCATTTCATTGTTTAAATAATATCATCAATGCTTGTATCAAATTCTAATACACCTCTTCTTAAATATTTTGGTGGAGACACAATCCTGGCAACATCTTCAATCAGAAATTCACAGAAATCTTTAACATCAGGAAATACATGAATTTTTGGAAGTGTGCTTTTTTTTTGTCTAGTGAAGGAACCTTCATAAATACAGCCTTTACTTATTACATTGGTTACTTTTCCAAAAAAAATTTTGCTTTTTTTCTTCCATAATTAACAGCCACCCAAGTGCCTTCATCAATATTATCTTTAAGAATATCTAAAGGCATTTGACCAGCTTTGTTTGAGTTTGAATTTGAACATTGCCTTTCCTCTTCTCTTATATAACCTACATTGTTTTTTAGTATTTCATTTTCATTGGCTTCATTATTTTCACACTCATCTGGGTCATCTATATCACTGGCTTCATCTAAATCATGAGATTTTATACTTTTACCAGGTAGAACTTTCAAACGTTTTTTTCTTTTTTTTTCAACATTTTCTTCAATTCCATACCTACATTTTTTTTAAAAGTTAGTTAAATTTTCAGATATTTGACTAGTATTTGTATCATTTTCAGTCTCATTTGGTAACATAGACAAAACTCTAATTCTATTTATAGAATATATTCCTGTTTTTTCAAATCCAGATAGAATATTTTGAGCTTTTTTATCATTAAGTTTTGATTCAGTAGATTTCAGCAATGCTGGAAAACAGTCTTTATGTATTGTAGCAGCCTTCATTCCCCTTTTAGTAGTTGATTTCCAATCATCCAATACAGCTCGCCATGCACCTTTTAACGGTCTAAAAAATGCAACATCTAATGGTTGAGTAATATGTGTAGAATTTGAAGGAAGAAAAATAAAATCTATATTATATTTTTCACTGAGTTTTATTACTTCAGGAGACAAATGAGAACTCAAATTATCCCCTATTACAACTGTTTTCCCATTTAATCTTCTACAATATGGAATAATTATAGTGGAAAACCATTCAATAAAACAATTCCCATCAATCCACCCTGAAGTCGTCCTATTCTATCTTACATATGGTGGAAGTAATGTTCCATCAGCTGCAGCTGCAAACATAACTGATGTTGATGATTTGGTCTCATTCATGACCCTTTCAGGGTACTTGGTTCCTCTCTTGCATATTATTTTCTTTCTTCTAGGATCGTCACTTAAATTAGTCTCATCATAATTTATGATATTGCTGGGTGGCACATTTTCAAGGGATATTGTTAAATTATCAAAATATTTATTAATATCATCAGGAGTAACAGCTGCTCTGCTCCTTTTGATATTTTGACACATGCGCTGAGAAATAATATGTTTATATCTGTTCATAAATGATTTAATCCACTCAACACCAGGAAAGTTATTTTTAAATGATTTGACAGTACAGCCGACTACAGACAAATGATACTTTACAAACAACATTAATTCAAATTCTGTTATTGGATATTCCCATTCAGAACATTTCACCATTTCAGCCATTTCAATATCTTTTGACAACACTGTTTGACCCCCTATTTTTTTAACTTTAAAGTCTGGATTTATTTGTTTTTTCTGTTATACCTTTGAAGAACACTATATGGTATCCCTGTACTTTTTGCAGCATATCTGATTGAACTTCCTTGTTCAATAATAGTAAGAGCATCTTGTATTTCATTTTGGTCGTGATGTCTATGCCTCTTACTTCTTGAATCAGGAATGTATTTACGTGCCATTTATACTAAAAACACACATAATTGTACCTATTAAAAATTATTTTAAAAGTAGTATGCATGTACAATTGTAATTAGTAATTTATTTCATTAGTATATGCTATTAAAGTGTGGAATTGCTCTGTTTGTACATTTAAATATGCACAAATTGTATTGACCCTAATCACCTCATTAAAATTGAAAAAATGATTTTTTTTTTTTTTTTTGCTAGCATAAAAAAAATATTTCAAATACGAATTCGAAATTTGTTTAATTACACTATTGATACCTCATATAATAATTATAAAATTTATTTGATGTTTTTACTTACGTTTTAAGTGTTGAGCCGCGATGAGTTTTTTGGATTTGGCTTATAGTGAAAAAGTTGATTACAGTTTTGATGTTATCAATTAATGATAAAACCAGTGTTGCAATATTTTGTGCAATATAAATTGTACAGAAAATGTTCCGGTTTATTAAACAGTGAAGACTAAAATTGATAACGATAAATACATAATTTTCTATAATCAATAATACGATAAAAAAAAGTTTTTGACCCGATTCCCCTCAAAGACCCTAATCACCCCGTTTTACGGTACCTACCTAATTATTGATGTTTTGAATTGGATGGTCCTTTATTATTTATTGTAACATTTGTGACATTAACAAGCAATATTCAAAAATATTAAAACATATATTGTTATAATGCACCTTAACATGTATAGAAATTAAGAGGGAATTTTTTGAAATTGTATTTGTACAAAAATGTTTGATTTTTCAAGTTGGTTTAAACTACTCTAGCTAGTTAGGTAAAAATGTACTAGTAAAGTAGGAACTGCCATTGATTAACATTTTTCATAAGGCACTTTCCTTCATAACAATACTTAAAAAACAGTACAAAACAAATAGTTATATTATGAATTTGTAAGTTATACTAAATTCAAACATGATGTTACTATTACTTTTGCACATGTTAAAATGTACCTAATAACTATTTATACAATGATTATTTTTGAAATATATTTGTTATGATATAATAAAAAAGTATTTCTAAATAATATCTACTTATTTTCTGATAAATGATAAATTATATAATTTATTATTTTAGAAGCATATTTTTCTAACATTAAAATAATATAGCTATATATATATATATATATATATATATATATATATATATATATATATATATATATATATATATATATATATAAAATGTTCGCACATCTATCCTATATGTTTTTATTATTATAGTTTAATATTATACCGACTATATTAAATATAATACTTAAAAGTTAAATATTTAAATAATATTCAACTCAACAGTATTGGAAATTAAATTTGATGGTAAATCAAGAAAAATCTAGATAGTATGTCATATTATATATTTTCAAGTACTTTATGGTTATCACAAAGTATTTTAAATTTTATTCCATTTTACTGTTAATGTTTATTAATTGTATACTGTACCTACCAATTACCATAATATAATATGTATGTTGTAATTATTTAATACTATTAGGTATGTACTAGATGTACTATTATTGAAATTAATTAAAATTTTTTTTTTTAATTTAATAATAGGCGTTACCTAGAATTAATTTAATTTAATTTTAATTTACCAATTCATACTATCTATACTACTATTCACTAATTTATTATATACTAGCTGACCCGGCCACGCGTTGCTGTGACTAAAGTTTTTGTTATATTACATTATAGTAAACAATCTAAGAGGAACAATAAGAGAACATCAGTCACGGAGTCCACTGTGCTTTTTCACACAGATGGTATTTGTAAAAAAATATGGTGATCTCCTTATTTGACTTTCTGTTACTATAACCCTTTAGTACAATGAAATTGTTTACTAACAAAGACGAAAATGTTGATGTTGGTATACAAATTCACTGGATTGAGATTTGAAGGGGAAGTACGTTGAACACAATTAATTAAAATGTTCTTACACTTGATATTAAGCAGAAATCAATAGGTACAAAATAAAAATTGATCAGATTTATTATTTCCGTTTAATTTTATAACAAATATAAGTATACTAGCTGACCCGGCAAACGTCGTTTTGCCATATATTTCTAAAAATGAAGTAGTATTATTAGTGTAATTCAGATAAACTCCATAGTGATAATAAAACACATATAAATCGAAATTTCAATGTGATTTATTTGAATGAAAAAAGTCACTGCTCTTTAAGTGCTCAGATTTTTGCTCTCACTTGTATAGTCGCTTACTCTAAGCTGAATTTCACGGCTTCGCCCGAGTGAAACATATTTGTGTATCACCTCCCAGTTACCGTACTCGTCCTGGCCAAAAGATTTGTAATGTGGCAATTTTTTTGTTCCTACCTATTTTATAGTTGGGGCAAAAAATTCTCCTGAACAGAACCGTCAACCTGGTGATAGAGCGGTGTGAATAAAAAATAAAATAAAATAAAAAATAAAACATATATAAGCATTTAAAAGTAAGTAACAAAAGTAGTTTTATTTTCATTGCAGAGCTTTGTGATATACGATGTTTTTTGTTTGATTACCTGGCGCATAGACAAACAAATCTGATGGTTTCCCAACACGGGAACAGGCAATATATAATTTACCATGTGAGAAACATGGGTTTTCCAGATTAAGACCACAAACACTTAATGATTGCCCCTGGGACTTGTTTATGGTCATAGCAAAAGCAAGCCGCACTGGAAACTGTAGTCGTTTAAACTCAAATGGCACATCAGTCAGAATCATTGGGATGCACGGTATGAGAACATCTTCTCCTTTATACTTTCCTTTCAGTATAGTTGCTTCTATCACGTTGTTTAGTAATTTTTTTTTCGCTAACCGTGTGCCGTTGCAAAGACGCGGTTGGTTGATATTTCGCAACATTATAACTACCGATCCAACCTTTAATTGAAGATTGTGGGGTGGCAATCCTGGTAAATCCAGAGAGTTTAAAAATTCCGGTGGATAGTTGACTACATCATCTTGGTTAGTTACCAAATCAACTGATTTATATATCCTCGATTCACCTGTAATTTGTTCTTGAATTTTGAAATTTATTTCATTTACATCTATGTTTTTTGCAGTTAACCCAAAGCTAAAAAAATTTCCCAAAACAAATTTAAAAAATAAATCGTATACATCACTATGAATATTACACTTCTCGGAATAAAAATGTACGTATTTAAATAATATACATACACGAATAATGAATAAAAAATGTAATGGCATTGTAAATTGTTCATCTACCAAATAATTATAATTTTAATCGTTCATTAACATAGAGCTCACAAATAATCGACCACCATAGATGATGTTCTTGATCAGTGATTACATTGCCATGGAGACGATAATGGAGGTCTGTTTTAATATCTGTTTTAATACCACGGAGGGCTGTTTTAAAAAGAAAAGGGCTGTTTTAAGGGTCTTCCCAGCAATTATTCGAATTTTTCTCGATGTCAAAACCATCCTTCGACTTCAACGAACATTTTAAAAAAAAAATTGGCCAAATTGGTCCAGGCGTTGTTGAGTTATGCGCTTACCAACACATTTTGCGATTCATTTTTATATATAAGATTACAGTATAATACGGTAAATAACATGTGACGCTTAAACTCATGAATGAGATAGGCAAGGCAGACATTCTTAAACTTTTAAACATTAATATCTATTTTTTTGAATTATAAATACTTTCAATTTCAATTTAATTTAACACCAATCGGTGCACAATGTTTTTAGTTAACCTGTCTTTAGCTAAGACAAATAGATTCGACGGTTTCCCAACACGTGAACACGCAACATATAGTTGCCCATGAGAAAAACATGGATTTTCCAAATCTAAACCACAAATGGACATTGTTTGACCTTGAGATTTATTTATAGACATGGCGAAAGCTAAACGAATTGGAAACTGTAGCCTTTTGAAGGGTATGGTAGAATCTGATGGTATCATCGGAATACGTGGCAGCAGGACCACTTTTCCTTTAAACTTCCCAGACAAAATGGTTGCTTCAAGAATGTTTCCGGTGATCTTTTTGATGACCAAACGCGTACCGTTACATAATTGAGGTGGATTCAAATTACGGAGGAGAATAATAGGGGAACCAATCTTTAATCGAAGATTATATGGTGGCATTCCAGGGATATCTAATGAATTTAAAAATTCAATCGGAAAATTTACACTTTCATTTTCATCAACAACAGTATCGATTGATTTAAAAGACATCAGATCGCCTGGTAACAACTGTTGTATCTGGAAGTTAATTTCGTCAACATCAACGTTTTTGGCTGCCAAAATCGCCCGTTGACTAAGCCATTCATGATTCAAATAATTATTCTGTATATCCGGGAAAATACTCTGAATCAATTCATTTTTATCCTGAATGTTAAGTCTTATTAATATGAATAATGACTCAAACGTAGGTATTATGTCTTTTATTATTGACAGTACAAAATAGAGAGTCGGGTTTTTACAAGTGTGTGTGAGATACCAACCGATAGACAGTCCCCACCGGTTGTAATCTGATATATACGAATTATAATTAATGCTTAGTATGCAACATCTCTTTCCTTAAAAATTAAAGTTAATTAAATATTTTATTTTAATTATTTCTTAATTTCTATGTTAGTATTGCAAATGAAAATTATACAATGTAAAATTTAATACTAATACAAACGTCTCTTTCCTTAAAAAATAAAGTTAATTATATATTTTATTTTTAATTATTTCTTAATTTCTATGTTAGTATTGCAAATGAAATTATACAATGTAAAATTTAATAATAATACAAATAGTTGTTACTAGTCATAATCGCTAGGGGAATATCGCTGAGGCGGTTTCCTAGATCTTATTGGCCTGGGTGTTTTCATTACTGATACGGGATCGGGATTTGGGTCTGTTTCCGTTTTATGGTGTTCTAAATTTTCATTTGTATCTCTAGCTGGTATGAGGGAAATAGAATTCCTTAAAGGTGTCGTGGATTTATCAGTTAGTAGCTGATCCTTGTGTCTTTCCCACACCATCCCGTCTTTGAGTTCTACCTCATACATATTATTCCCAATGCATTTGGTAATTTTTCCTTTTTTCCACTTGGCATTATTGTTTCTATAATCTTTAGCTAAAACGTTTTCGCCTATTTTGAATGATATTATTCTGTTACCCCCATTGTTTATTTGTGAAATTTGTCGTTTAATAACTACTTCACTAGTGTTTGGCATTAAAGCGTCAAATGGTAAACGAGTTGATCGACCTAACATTAGCTGTGCTGGCGTTTCACGTGTTGTTGAATGAGGTGTATTGCGATACATTAACAGAAATTTGTTTAAATGAGGTTTTGACGTCGAACATTTTTTAAAGAAGTTTTTTATTGTTTTAACTGCTGATTCGGCACAACCGTTTGATTCTGGGTGAAAAGGTGCGCCTGTCATATGCCTTATACCTAAGCTATTACAGTATGATTGAAATTTGAAACCAGTGAAACATTTTGCGCCGTCTGACGTAATTGTTTTTGGAATACCGAATCGTGCTATAGTTTCCGAAAACTTATTTATGACGATTTCTGCCGTCATAGAATTTACCGGAAAAACTTCAAGCCATTTTGTGGTCGCGTCAACTATTACGAAAAAATATTTATTTTGAAATGGTCCTAAGAAATCACAATGTACTCTAGTCCACGGTTTTTCTGGCCATTTCCAAGGAGATATTACTGACTTTGGAGGATTTTGTCTAACATTGAGACAATTTTCGCAATTATGAGTAATATTTTCAATTTCTTTGTCCATCCCTGGCCACCAAAAATATGATCTAGCTAAACTTTTCATACTAGAAGCGCCCATATGACAAGAATGAAGTTCTTTCAGTATGTTGTTTCGAAATTTAGCTGGTATAATAACACGATAGCCCCATAAAAGGCAACCTTGTTCGAGAGAAATTTGAGTCTTTCGTGAATTGTAAGATTTCAATTCTAAATTATTTGCAAAATCACTACTCCATTCCCCCGTTTTGACAGCGTTAAGTAATTTAGCGAGAACAGTATCTCTGCTCGTTTCAGTTTTTATTTTAGACCAGTCAAGTGTAAACGGTGATTGTTCGTGAATGAAATTTAAACTAATGCATTCTTCATTTTGATTTTCGATTATAGATTTGGAAATTTTTATTCGTGATAAAAAATCAGCTATATTATTTTCAGACTTAACATATTTTATTTCGAAATCAAACGATGATAAAACATAGGCCCATCGCTGCAGTCTGTTCGCAGCATAGATTGGAATACCTTTCTTATCACCAAAAATGTATATTAGTGGTTTATGGTCAGTTTCTAATAGAAATTTCCTAGCAAATAAATAATCATAGAATTTCGTAACTCCAAAAATAATTGCAAGAGCTTCTTTTTCGATTTGTGGAAATTTGCATTCTGACCCGGATAAAACTCGAGATGCATAGGCTACAGGTATTTCTGTACGATCAGGGTATACGTGTGAAAGTACTGCACCAAGTGCATAAGATGATGAGTCTACCACCAGTTAAATTGGAAGTTTAGCGTCATAATGCGCTAATACGGGTTTTGAAGTTAAAATATGTTTAATTTTGTTAAATGCTTGGTCACATTTTGGTGTCCAATGCCATTTGCTTCCATCACGTAAAAGCATATATAATGGTTTTAAAATATCCGCTGCGTTAGGGATAAATTTTATATAATACGTTACCATGCCTAGAAATGATTAAAGCAACGTTTTATTTTCGGGAACATTAGCTTTTTTTATCGCATCGGTGTGTTTTGTTAACGTGTGTAAACCATTCTCGTCTACTCTGTGACCTAGATATTCGATTGATTTTTGTAAAAATTTACATTTATTAAATTTTACTCTTAAACCGCAATCTGATAAAACTTCTAGAAGTTTACTTAATCGAGCATTGTGCTCTGTGATTGTCGAACCTGCTACAATAATATCATCCTGAAATATACCTATGCCATTTAAACCTGCTGTGGAAATTTCCATAGCTTTTTGGAATTCCCCTGCCGAAGATTTTATTCCGAAAGGGTTGCGGGTGTAGCTAAATAATCCCTTGTGCGTGTTAATGGTGGTATATTTACGATCAGATTCTTTGATTACCATTTGTTGGTAGGCATCCTTTAAATCAATTTTTGAAAAATATTTTGATCCACTTATATTTGCATACAAATGCTCTATTCTTGGGTGAGGATATTCGGTGCCCACTAATACCGGATTAAGTGTAATTTTGAAATCCCCACAAATTCTTACCGTGCCATCTGATTTCAATATTGGGACTATAGGTGTTGCCCATTCACTGTGGTCAACGGGAACCAAAATGTTGCTTTTGACTAAACGATCAATTTCAGTTTCTACTTTGTTTTTTAGTGCTAACGGAATAGACCTGGGTTTGCAAAATTTAGGTACCGCCTCAGTTGTAACATTTAATGAAATTTCATATTTATTAAAGGTTCCTATTTCGTCATTAAAAACATTTTCATATTTGCTAATTATGCTATCTATAGATTTATCATTTTCTATACTAAACAAATTACAACCATTCGTTTTTCTTATGTCATTACGACCGATTAACGGAGGACCACCCTTATCGATTACGTATATACACATAGAAAATTTTTTGTTTTTATGCTCAGCATTTACAATTATTTTTCCCATTGGCTCAATTTCATTGCCTACGTAATCGGTAAGAGAGATATCATTTTTTTTTTAATGTGATATGACTAAACAGTTGACTATATACTTTTTTTGAAATAACGCTGTGTTGCGAACCAGTGTCGATTTCGAAATTAATGTTGTTGTTTTCAACAATTAAATCTACTGTGAACGGTTTTACAGCTCTATTTTGAAAACTTTGATCAATTATTGAAAAGAAAGTATTGGAAAGGTTATAGTTAACTGTTTCGTCATCCTCGTCATTATTGGCCAAAAATTTATTTTGCGTTTTATGGTTTTTCTTTACATTCTTACCCTTTTTGCAGACAGTGGACAGATGACCTTTTTTGCCGCAGTTGTTGCATTCGTAGTCTTTGTATCTGCAGTCTTTTTGGGAGTGATTGGAACGGCCACACACCCCACACTTCGCCGTGGATTCCTTGTGCGCGTTGTAATTCGGCTTGGATTGACCCGGTCCCCTGGTTTTGCTGTGGTAGTTTAGTTCTGAGTGTCCTTCTCTTTTCCAATCTTTTCTAACTTTGGCAGAAATGTGTTCAAGTGTTGTTCATTATTTAACACAAATGGTAACTTCTTCAAAAAAGCAGCTTTTGACTTTTGTTTATGTGTTTAATTATTATGAAACATTGATTGTGGGTGACTAAAATCAATCAAACTTATTTTTTGTGGTGCAACATTCTGACTAGAAGGTGCTACCTAATATGCTGGAGCATCAGTAACTGGTTTACTTGATTCTTTTTTTTTTTTTTTGTATGAGAAAATTGTAAGAAGAAAAGAAGAGCACCAACATGAGAACAACATTCTCCTAACCCAGCCATACAGTTACAATGAGCAGTGACAACCAGTGCCGTAGCAACTAAATATTGTACCCGGGGCGAAACTCCAAAATGCGCCCTTATATAATATATATATATAATATATATTTTAATTTATTAAAAAACTCAAATCTGAATTTTGTTTATAAATGTTATTTAAATAACTTTTTTCCTTATAATTATGTGAGCGTTTGTAAATTTTATTAAAACCAATAACTTTTTAAAATATAAATGCACTTAAAAATATAATAAGCTTAACATAATAACACTTATAAATTATGTAAGTAAATATATAAATACATACTATTGCTTTTACTTATAACTAACATTTAAATTGCAATTTTTCTAGCTTTTTCCCAGCAAAGTCTTCAATGAGTTCGTCAATATCCAAAGTATTTACCAATGTATGTTCAATGGATAAAATAGCCATATCAGATATTCGTTCTTGTCCCATTGTAGACCTTAAATAATTTTTTATGAGCTTTAACTTGCTAAATGACCTTTCACACGTCGCCACAGTTATTGGTAAAGTCAAGAATATGCGTAAAGCTGTTTCTACATTTGGATATTCAGCACGTAAAGAATATGTTGTAATTAATTGAAGTAAGGCTAATGGTGTTGCGGCTCTTAAGTCAGGTAAAAGAGAAAATGCTTGACATTTAAAATATTTTATTTCAGAGATAAAATCGGAAGAATTTAAATCGGTTTCATATTTTAAAGATAAGTCAGCTGCACATTTTTGTATATAGTCTATAGAGTGGTCCATTAGGCTACTACCATACAAAAATCCAAAATTTTCATTAATTTCAGACATGT
This sequence comes from Therioaphis trifolii, assembly GCA_027580255.1. NCBI lineage: Eukaryota > Metazoa > Arthropoda > Insecta > Hemiptera > Aphididae > Therioaphis > Therioaphis trifolii. Next base: position 24,390 of record JALBXZ010000101.1, read on the forward strand.
TTTCAAATCGATTGTTTAATTCTGTAAGAATTCGATCATACACTTCAAAAATATCTTTTTTAAATTCATTCTGTTGAGATAAAACTTGCAAATCATCTTCAGTTAACTCAAAATCTAATTTTTTCACTTTCCTCTTTCGTTTATCAGAAAAATTTGCTTTAACACCGAGATCATTAGCAATAACTTTACCAAATTCAATTGTCTTATCAATTCCTTCATTTCGCATTGTTTGTATTGATAAAATTAAACCTTTAACCATTTTAGTTGCACTATCAATCGTTAAACTTTTCTTCTGTAAAGCTAAATTAACGCGATTAATTGTTGTCAATATTTCATTTCATAAATCCAGTAAGCAAAAAAAATTAAAATCAAGATGTTTCAAAAGATTTGTTGCTCCAAGAATTACCTCTTTAGGTAACTTTGAGTTTTCTGGCATTTCCTTAAGAACATTATATACATTTTTTAAATTACGTTTAAGTGCTGATACAGAATCTTGTTTTGCGGACCACCGCGTGGAACTAGTACATTTTAATGGAATATTAATACTTTTCATCAAAGTTGTCCATCTACTTGTTGAAGACGAAAAAAAGTTAAAAATTTGTTGAACTGTATCAAAAAACGTTATCATACGTATACATACTTTAGCGGCGTCATTTCCAACTAAATTTAAACTATGCGCATTGCATGGTACATACAAAGCTAAATTGTTTATTTGCAAAATACGTGTTTTTACACCATTATACTTTCCCGACATGTTAGCAGCATTATCGTAACTCTGTCCTCTACAATGCTTAGTTTTAAATCATCTTTTTTAAGTATTTCTGTTATTTCTAAAGCTAATCCATCGCCAGTTTTTTCGTGACTTTCGATAAAGTCTATAAACGTTTCTTCAATTGAAACAGTGCCGTTAGAAATATATACATATCTTAAAACCTGAGACATTTGCTCTTTGTGAGACACATCAGGGGTACAATCAAACATAATTGAATAATATTTGGATTCTTTGATACGATTAAACCCTTTTTCCCTAGTTGATTTTCCAAGAATTGAAATTATTTCGTTTTGGATTTGTGGAGAAAAATAGCTTATAACATTATTCTTAACTTTAACCTTTTCAATATGCTTTGCTAAAATTGGGTTATAATGACTTATCAATTCAAGTGTGCTCAAAAATATACCACAATTAGGTTTCCCAATTCGTTCATCAGTACTTCTAAGAGCAAGATTATTTTTTGCACAAAATAAAATAACGTCAAATAAAACTTTTATTCTTTCCACTTTTTTTTCAGATTTTATTGCGTTCTGTAAAGTGCAATCAATAGTCTTACCACCGTGAAGTCTTTTTTCAAATTCCTTCCATTTAAATACACATTCTCTATGCGAAGTACTTTTCTCGTGATCCGAAATTTTCGGGTTTAATTTTTTCCAATTGTTGAACCCCAAAGAAATGCTCGAAAAATATTGATTTTTTTCAGTAGAAAACCGAACACACGAAAAACAAAACAATACATTTTTTTGTTTACTATAAAGTAACCAAGGGCGTCTTACTTCTTCTCCATTTGGTAAAGTCCTAAAAAGACATTTTTCGTGAAAATGTCTACCAGTATCATCAATTGGAAAATTGTAGTTTTTGTAATTTTCCAACTTAGGACCGTGTTCTACTATGAATATACGGAATTTATCGCTAATTAGTGGCCAAGTAACTGGATCTTCGAAATTAAAATTTTCCGGCAGTTTAATTTCACATGATGATTCTAGGAGCGAATTAAGAGGAGTAGATTCAGATAAAGATTGAATGTCATTATTATCATCGGTTGGTTTATTTGGGGAATTTAGAATTTTAACTGGAGACATTTTGTTTTGAACTTCTATTTCCGAGTCTAATTTTTTTTCTACTTGATTTGTTTCTAGTTCTACTGGTTTAGACGATATAGATAAAGAAATATGATTATCCGAGTTTAATGGTTGATTAATTTTAGATGTAGATAGCCAGGAATTCAATGTTTTTGCAAGTGATTCCTGATTTTCTTTTTTTTTTCTCTTAATTTTTTGAAAGCTGAACCTGATAATTTTGGAGCCATGTTTTTGGACTGTATTTAAAAAAAAAACAAAAGATTATGAATAGTAATAATTTCTTAATTATAAAAGCCTAACAAATTGTCGACAAAAAGAGAAAAAATGCTCATAACGTAGGTATTTTTAGAATTCTAGGGGCGTCATTGTTTATAAAATAAAAAATATGTATTTTTCACCATTACTCATTAAGTATCTACTCATAAATTGGTAGTTATTTTTTAAATTGTTTATTTAAAATAAAAATTATGCATATTATATTATTTTAACCGGTACTGTGTCAATATATTATTATATTATAATTGGTATATTCTTTGTTTCATCTAAAATCTAAAATAAATAATTTTCGTGTATTGTGTAATATCATAAATATTTCTATCATTACGAATTTACGATACAACGAACTTAAATAATATTGAATATATTAAACGCCGAAAAGCTATACTGTACTGCACTCACTTATCTAAATGCCTACTCTTTACAAAAAAAAATAATAATAATAATAATTTTCATATAATAATATATTCAATATTCATAAATTATAGCATTTATAGGTCAGTTATCTTTTATAATATAATATTTAATATAAGTAGGTACTTAATAGATATACCTAATACCTAAATAAAAATTAATATAAATCTATTTCCTATTCAAATCATCGATATTCCGATCAATGACAAGATAAAAATAAGTTTCACACAAATTAATTGCACTCAAAAACGTCATGTTTTACCGACCAGCTTTAAACACCAAGCCTGCCAGTCTTTAACGTCAAAAACTATAATAATATATTTTATTGATAACCCTGCGTAGGTCGTGTGCCTTAATAGTACGCCGGTAGTTGCGTGGATTACAGTTGTAATCCATTTTTTTTAAATTTTTTTTTTAATAGGTTCTAAGTCTATATTGAAAATTTAAATTATATTAAGTACATATTGACAAATATATTGCGATAAAGAAAAAATTAAAATTTTAATTTTTTTACTTTAGAATATGAATTTTAACTGTTGCGACCAGTATTCGGAAACAAACTAATTTTATTAAGCAACATGTTATTCGAAGGTACTGAAAAGACAAGATAATTCTATCGGTTTTAAATATACGAAAAACCATTTATTTGCAGATTGATTACAATAGTAATTCGCGCGACCTACGCAGGGATAATGATAATACAGTTAAATTTTTAAAATCATTATTTTTATGTACAGTATATACTTAGGTACCTAACTGTATGTCTGTATGTATAAATTAATATTATACAAATTAAACACTATACTGTAGACTCTACAGTGTACTTGAAATGATTACTTTCGTCATTCGGAGCATAAAATAATGAATTCAATAAAAAACAAACTATTTAAACTCACAAAATGATAATTGTGTACCTAATCCTGTTGGAGGTTAGAAACAGAATGGTTTAACAAAAAATAATAATAATAAGATACCAATGAATAAAAAACGATTCGTTATCGACGTTATCGTCGTGGCGTCGCGTCGTCTACGGTCGACGCACAGCGAAAACACAAACATCATTGGTAATTCCACATTTCCACAAAACAACAATAAAAATAACTAATATAGATAATATCTACAATAATATTATTATTATATTATTATGTTTAATGTTTAAACATATAATATTGACTATGGACACATCATATAAAACTATAATAGTATTATTTCTCAAGTCTAAAGACTTTCTGTACATTGATCTGATCGATTGTATTTATTAACTAGTATTGGTTTTATACTTTTATATAAAGGTATATTATGATCATTAGATATTATTTTCAACAATTGCTCAAATAATATAGAATACGTTGAAGTTTTTGTAAGAAAAATATTTTATCATTTTTCATATTTGTGCCCTCTCAAAAATTGCGCCCGGGGCGTAGGCACCTCTTGCCCCCCCTTGCTACGGCACTTGTGACAACAACGCCTGAAGGTTTTAAAATAGCCCAAGGCAACAAATTAGAATTATTCAATCTTTGTGAATGGGTAACCTAATAAATAAATAAATACAAATTCATAAAATATTGTTCAACAGAGTTGATTTTAAATTATAAACGAAACTAGGAAACTCACCTTTGCAACCAGTGGCGGCGTGAAGTTTTTTTCTTGATGAAGCAGTAATAATTTTTAAATATTTAGTACCCACCCACACGGCCTCGGTACTCATTATTTACATTTTGAACTTGAATAATTATTATCAACATAATCGCCTGTTAAACAGTGGTCATAATATTATAAGATATTAGGTAACCGCTACTGATTGTATACTAACACTACTAATGTTCATAGTCCATATTTTCATAGACTTATTGATATTATTAACATGTTTATAATATGTCTATATACCCTATGTATGCTATGGTTTCTATGTTAGTATTTCATGTTATCCAAATCGACATTCGTATTATAATGATTTAATACAATAATTGTTTTAATAATACAATTTTATAAAGTCTCCACGTTCTAACCAATTCGTCAACACCCCCCCATTTTAACTATGAAGCAGCTGCTTCATGAAACACCCATTCGCGCCGCCACTGTTTGCAACTATTACAATATGTTCATATTTATAATAATCCATTTAGTATTAGAAACCCATCCACTAACAAAAAAGTTATAAGCTTCTAAGCTCTTATAAGCTTTAAATTCTTCACAAGTATAGGCACTTTTAGTGAGTACTAAATAATTGAAAATATCTGGATATGAGATTTCAGGCACAATTATCAAGTCTGTGGTCCAACACACAGATGAATCTTTTAACATAGTATAAGGATCAAACGAGTTTATTATACTAATTTTTTCAATATATCGCTTCTTAATATACCCTAGTAAGCTCCTAGCATGATTACTCAGTTGATTATTCATTATAATTTTTTTTAACTAACAATTAGAGTAAGAAAACCTATTTAATACTGAACATTTGGTAAAAAAAATTAACAATTACCTAGAAACAATGACACAGAATATAACAATAGATTAATTTTGGACCACCAAGTGTTGATAAGAAATAAATCAAATTGTAAATATAATCTAAATCAAAATAATCTATATAAATTGTAGATTTATAGTAATATGTTATTCTGACGACGATTTCCATGTTCCAGCTAAATTTGACAATTTATTGTTACAAGTTTTCATAGTTTATATTTATGACGTATAAACTGTTATTATAAAACAAAAAAATGAGAATATGCCATTGTGTAATTTTGGATATCATCTATAGTTGTTTTATTTATTCATGAGCATTGAGAGGTACTTAATACATTATTAAGAACATTTAAATGTAATTATTATTACAATTAAATAAATATTTATTAAATAGAAATAATATCAAATATTTATTTAAATTAAACATACCTGCAGTAGTCATTAGAGGCACATCATTTATTGGTGAAGCAATAGTAGAGTAGTTGTTACTAGTAGACAATTCATCACCCACCAGAGTGGCATCATTTGTTGTTACAGTATAAGTAGAAGGAAAATATTTTTTTGTTTTCTTACAACCTTAAAAAATAATCACAAAATTGAAAAATAGTCAAATAGATTATAATAGTATACACGATTTGTAAATAAGTTATTATACATTTTGAAGTCAATATGGACTGATATCAGGGGCGTAATTACGGGGGGGGGGATATGGGGGATAGATCCCCCCATGTGCTGTATTTATATACTGTTGTTTTACAAAACACAAATTACTAAAAAAAAAGTTATATTACTGTATTACCAAAATAAATGATAAACAGTGGATTTCACTTTTATAGTTTTGTCGTTATCTCTAATATTTATTTATTTTTAATTTTATAAACATAAGAGCGTTCGTCGTTTGTCACGCACCGAGCTATTTTTAGTTATTACCGTGCCTATTCACTATCAACAATCTACACAGACGATATAATATACAACGTATCCAGTGCAGTTTACAATTTGACCGATCTTTTATCTACAAATCTGAAATCTACGACCATTGTATTATTATATTAAGCAATAATCAATATAAATCACGTCGTCGCACCGCGCACTAGTCTTTTCAGTTTTCACTTGTGTTTCTAACGTTTGTTCAAGACATTTGTAAAGTTTTTATATCACTCTAAGTATACTCTTTAACTGCTTTTTAAATATTTATACATTTATATATGAAAAATGAAAAATAATAAAAGAAAACCTTCGAATACAATATTACATTTTTTCAAAAAGAAGCCTGGGCCTGAAGTAAGTATTACTATGTATAATTAATAAAAATTCTAAATGTTATTATCAGGGCCCAATATTAAATATTGTAGAAACGTATAAAATATGCTTGCATTTACCATTTGTGCACTAATTAATTTAAAATTGATTAAATACTTGACAGCATGCATTAAAAAATTGATTATCGTACCTACCAATTACCGTCACTTAATTTACTCTCCGAAAAAATCAAACAGTTAAAAATGATTTGTTAGTTTATTTAATTTTATTACAGCATTAAATTTCTTCTTTATTATTCAAGAGTAAAGTAAAATGTGATAATATGGTCATTGATGAAACAAGTCATTGTTCACCTCCTGTTGAAGATGAAAATTTGAATCAAACTACTCTCGAAACAAATAAGGTTAGAATAAGTTTAATGCCCAATGATGCATATATTATATTGTATTTCTTTTAATAGTTTAATGCTTTATCATAATTTTCACTCTGTGGCAATGCTGCTTTTATACTGTTACATTTTATAATCTTTAATGCTTTTTAATACTGTTCAATTAATATAATATAGGTTGATGCTCGTCAGTATGATATAGCGTTATTTGTTAAACAAGCTTTGTTAACAGATGAAGAAAAATATCTTGTAAGCTATTAGTTATTCTGCTTTAAATTCTAATTGTTTTAACTTTTAATTATAATACAAACAATTAATGATATTATTTTATCATGTGCTTAATAAAATTCTGATATTTTTTAGTAACGGTCTTATTAAGTGCATGTACCTACTCGTATTATAGGTGCTTTCAAATGTATGGGTTCCTAATGCAAACTTTTCATTCAAACATTTCCAGTTAAGGAAAAAAATAAAAGTAGAGGGCTTAAGTTTCAGCACAAATGGTTAACTGAATTTAACTGGCTAGCTTATTCAAAAATCAAAGGGGGTGCATTTTGTAAGCATTGTGTGCTTTTTGCTACTTCTGGTGGAATAGGAAATCAACCCCTGAAACAATTGGTGAAAGAAGTATTTGATTCTTGGAAAAAAGCTAAAGAGGTTAATATAATATTACTATAGTAACTAACTTGCTAATATAATTAGTAAAAAAATAATATTTTAAAGAAAAATACTTGAAACATAGTGTACCTACTGATAAATTACTTAATTAAATAAATATATTATGTTTAATAGTAAATAATTAGTTAAGCAGTTTTTAAAATATCATATTTTAAATTGACAGGTGTTTCGTGCTCATTCTGTACTAGAATATCACACTCTTTCTATCCTAAAATCTGATGAGTTTCTAAGAATTTACTTAAAGAAAGTGCCTACAATAGTAGAAAGCATTGATTCAGATAGGTAAAACAATATTTTAAATTTATAAATTACTGTTATATTGAAATGGTTGTTTAATTGGTACTGAAAAGTATTAAATAAATGTATGAATGTGTATTTCTCATTATCTTATTTTAAAGAGTACAAAAAATCAAAAATAATAGTCAGCGGCTCATTCCAATTATAGATTGTGTAATACTCTGTGGCCGACAAGAAATAGCTATGCGTGGACATACTGATTCTGGAAAAATTGACTGTAGGTTTCAACATGTGTTTATTTATTTCATTTTATTTTTTTAATTATTTTCTTATTTTATTTTTAGTTGAAAGTTCTTTGAATCAAGGCAATTTTAGAGCCATATTAAAGTACAGGGCAAAAGGTGATGAATATTTAAAACAGATCCTTACACATGAAGGAAGAAACAAATATATTACACCTCAGATTCAAAATGAAATTATTATTGCATGTGGAGATGTTATTTTAAACAAGATTGTCAAACATGTAAATGAGTCTGGCTGTTTTTCAGTTTTAGTAGATGAAACTACTGATATCTGCACAAAAGAACAAATGGCTCTATGTCTTCGTTATGTTGATGATAGTTTTTGTATACATGAGAGTTTTTTTAAATTCATTACAGTAAACAGTTTAACTGGTTGTAATCTTGCTGAATCGATAATAAATGGTCAGTAATAAAGTAAAAAAAGGTTACTAGTAAGTCATTCACTGAAAATTATTATTACTGTTTATTTATACTTATAGGTTTAATAAGCTGTGGTATAAATTGTGACTTCTTATTTGGCCAAGGATATGATGGCGCTAGCAACATGTCTGGCCAATATAAAGGTGTTCAATCAATTATTAAAGAGCAATACCCCCATGCCATATACGTGCATTGTGCAGCGCATTCACTTAACTTGGCTATTTCAACTGCAAGTGAAATTCAATCAATAAGAAATTGTTTAGGAATAATTGAAAAGTTCTATGTGTTTTTTAATACTCCTAAGAGAAACACTGTACTTTTGAATTGTATTGAAAAAAGTGATGAAGAGCCTAAAGTCAAAACATTAAAAAGATTGTGTGCAACAAGATGGGTGCAACGTTATGATGCTGTATCAGATTTTATACAACTGTTTTCATATGTAGTGGATTCATTAGATGTTATTAAAGATCGGAATGATACTACAGTTACAGATGCATCATTGTTATTAAAATCCATTGATACTGAGTTTCTTATATCTCTACAAGTTGTAAAAGTAATATAAAACAAATAAAACCACCATTAACTCACCTTTTTATTATATATAATTTGTTAAATTATTTCTAGTTGGTTTTTTCATTTGGTTTGCCATTATGCAAATTACTTCAAAAAGAACAAATGGACTTAAAATTAGCAGTGTCTCTTGCAAAAGATATTATTGGTAGTCTGGAAGAAATTCGACGGAATTGTGATAGTGAATTTAATAAATTATTTTTGGAAGCAAAAGTAAGCCTATTGGTTTATAATTTGTTTATATTATGTATTGTAAAATATAATTTTCTAAAAGTCATAATGTAATATTTATAACATTAATGAATACATTATTTATTTATTTATTTATTATAATTTAATAGAAAATGTCAGAAGTTGTTGGAATTGAAATGTGTGTGAAACGAATAACAAATAGACAAAAGCATCGACCAAATCCAAATACACACTTAAATATAGAAGATTTTTACAAAGTTACAGTGTTCATACCATACTTGGATTATTTTATTAACCAATTACAGGAACGTTTTCTGTCCCATTCAGAAATTTTTGAAGGTTAGTATTTCAAATTTAAGGTAAATTACTGGGTATTAAAATACTTTTTTTAGGATTTCAATGTCTGTTTTCTGCTGAAATTTCATCTACTGATGAAATATCATTCAAGAAATTAATAAATTTCTATTCTACAAAACTGGATGTAGTTAATTCATTAGCTGAACTTAAATTGTGGAGTAGAAAACTAAGACAATTAAAACAATCAAATATCAATCCTAAAACCGGAATTGAAGCTTTTAAACTGTGTAACATGGATATTTACCCCAATATACATTTTTTATTAAAAATTTTATGCACACTCCCTGTTTCTACTTCAACACCTGAAAGAACATTCTCAAGTTTCAAGAGAATTAAAACCTATCTTAGAAATAGTATGACAGAGGTGATAAATTATTTTAAACTAAAATTCAATATTTACTATAATATTATTATGTTATTTATTAATTTATTTATAGGATCGTCTAAATGGTCTATCATTGTTGGCCATCCATAATGATATTGAAGTGGAACATGATGAAATACTTGACATATTGTCGCGAAAACCAAGAAAATTGGAAATTTTGTTATAATGATATAAATTTTAATAAGTTATTAAAATTTATAATTAAATTTATAAGTTTTTATAAAATATTCTAACAGTTCTTCGGCATATGGTAAATAATGTTGAAGATTTGGACTAAGTAGTATTATCATATAAATGTTTAATGACATAAAATGATTATAGAAATCATCACTAACAATATTTTTAAGTACAATAGGTCCTATGTACAATAAAAATAATCTTAATTCCGTAGCTTTCCACCTGGATACTTCTTGAATTTCTCTGGTTTTTCTTACAAAGTCTGATGGAATATAACACTTGACAACCAATAATGCTTCAGTTAATTTGTGTACATCACGACTAGGTAGACGAACATTCAATGGTCCTTTATGTAACCACAGTACATCAATTTTTTAACCACCAACAAACAAGATGCATATAATCAAGGGTAAACATACGAACCAAATCAATCCCTAGCAACTCAACAAGGTTTGAAATAGACTCACCTACATGATATTCTTCATCTGTCATATTTTCATACATATCGTGTGTTCTTTTTGTAGATTTACTGTTAGAATATGGAAAACAGATACGATTGTGATAATATTCACCTTCTCCAATACATCGGTTACAAGATGAATATCCTGAATGACCTTTAGTTTTTAATAAAAAAGACTTTGCAGGTGCATCACACACAAAACTATAAATTATCACTTTTTTAATACAGCCGTTAACTTCTATACCATTTGTTATAAGATCTTTGGTTTCGGCTACAAAATCTAATAAAAAGTCATCACTGTCTTTTGGTTTAGATTTGCCAAAGTAAATGCCAACTGGAAATACGTATTTGTCCATACCAACAATATATGCCATAATTGGCCAAAACTGACTATTATTGCTTTTAGCTAATGGTAAACCATCAACCCCAATTGCAATTTTTATTTCTGTTAAACTACTTGTAGCATATCGTCTAATTCCTTCTGCCAAACCAAAATGATAATATGACCCTGGAATAACTGTACGAATAGATCGTTCAGCAGGTTTTAGTGTAGCTAAAAGTGTTCTACTATCATATGGCAAATCTCGTGTATTTATATTATCTTGTTTCTTCATTAACTTCAACAATTTATTTATAGTAGTATTTGGAATATTGGATTCGACTGCCCAAATTCCCAAATTTTCATTAAATGAATTGTTCTTTTCACTTTCTGTTGAAAAAAGATTTACATTATGGTCTTCATTGTCTAAAGCCGGGTACACACTGGAGCATTTGGGTGTAATGTAACGTCGTAATGTAACAGAGTTTGTGCTCGCCTGAATGTTACAATGTTACAATGTTACAAGACCAGTGTGTACGGTTAGTCGAGTACTACTGTGTATTTGGCTGTTCGCCTGTCTATCCATCAGTTATTCACAGTTTGTTCTCGAGTTAGTTCACATCTTATGCAATGTCTTCTGATAGAAATTTACAAGTCACTAGTGCATCGTTTGTTTTTATTCATTATATTTAAAAAAAACGAAAAAATAAAAAAAAAGTGAAAGAAGATGGTGGCAAACAAATTTAACGAAGTCTAGGGACCTATGTAGCGGATCAGATTTATTAAATTGTCTTCAGGAACAGGAAATAAGTGGACAGTACAGAAATTTCATTAGAATGTCGTCTATTGATTTTGAATATTTAATAAATTTGATCGGTGAATAAATTTTCAAAAAGACACAAATTTCCGAAAAGCTATTCCAGTGCAAGAAAGATTAGCTGTTACGTTACGATTTTTGGCCACTGGTGATTCCTATCAAAGTTTGAAGTACCTTTTTAAAATGTATGTCAAAACAAGTTATTGGACAGATAACCTAACCTTCTAGTATTTAACTCCTTGAACAAAAACAACACTATTTTATACTTGTATGGTAGTTCTAAAGCATGATGGAACATGTATAATAAAAAAAAAAAAAAACGTATTTTTTCATCACTAATATAATATATATAATATAAATTATATTTAAATAATATTTGTAAAAATTCGGATCTTGAAAATTTATTGTAATGCTTTGGGTGTTTTGGGGACCATAGAATAGATTTATTTTTGTACCACTCAATGAGGTCCAACATCTTTTCATTATTCCAATCCATTTTAGATTCTGAACGAAGTGAAGAATGTATTGATTTTACTATGATGTGTGTTTTTTTTTTTTTGTTTTTTTTTTTGTTTTTGTGTTTGTGTACACCATAACTACTCGAAATAATGCTTCAATTTTGAACTTCAGGGTATGTTTTCGGTGGCAAAACGAATATCGGAGGTACCTTAGAGAGGTCACTAGTGAAAATTCCCAAAAGTTTTCAAATGCCACGGGAAAAACAAACAAAAAATGAGGAAAAAACGGTACTTTTTGTGCAAAACCCGTTTTCGACGAAATCGATTTTTTTATTTAGCCGTTACTCAAAAACCAAAAATTGAAGATACTTGAAATTTTCACCAAATGTTTATATTGAAATCATCTATACGTGGTAAAATTTTTGAACACTTTTGACTTTTTTTGAGCTTTTTATAGACAATTTAAATTTTTGACTTTTCTTAGTTTTTTTTTCTGAAAAGTGGATAAAAAAAATTTGGCTGGACAAAAAATCTTGAAAATTTAATATAAAGTTCCTCATAAGAAGTACTTATCGGTATAAAAAAAAAATTCAAAGCGAAATGCACACCTTTTTTTTTATAAGCATAAAAAGTTTAAATTTTTATGAAATATTGAAAAATCGCGAAAATTTGAACTTATTTTTTTCTGAAATGTGGATAAAAAAAATTTGGTTGGCCATAAAACTTTGAAAATTTAGTACAAGGTTCCTCATTAGAAGTACTTATTGCTATTAAAAAAAATCAAAAATCGTGAGTCACAATTTTTTTTTATAAGCATCTAAAGTTCAAACGTTTACGAAATAATTACATGATTGCGTAAAATAATAATTTAGCCTTAAACGATTTTTGATATTTGTTCTTATTCAAAAAGTATAAGTCGAAAAAACTTGAAACTTTCACCAAATGTTTATATTGGAATCATCTATACGTAGTACAATTTTTGTAAACTTTAGACTATTTTTGATCTTTTAATAGACAATTGAAATTTTCAACTTTTCTTTGTTTTTTTTTCTGAAATGTGGATAAAAAAAATTTGACTGGACAAAAATTCTTGAAAATTTAATACAAGGTACCTAATATGTCGAACTTATCGGTATAAAAAAAAAATTCAAAGCGTAATGCACAATTTTTTTTTTATAAGCATAAAAAGTTCATATTTTTACGAAATGTGTAGAAAATCGCGAAAATTTGAAGTTATTTTGCAGTTGAAAATTCATAAAATTTTAAGTATTCAAAACTAAGAATTGTAAATTCGGTACAAAGTTTGGCATACGTTTTCCTTCAATTATCTGTAAAAAAATTTGCACTGGAATAAAATCAAAAATTTTTATGAGTGTTTGAAATTACAATTTTTTCACATAATCGCGTAAAATAACAATTTAGGCATCATTGATTTTTGATATTTGTTCTTATTCAAAAAGTATAGGTCGTAGAAACTTAAAACTTTTACAAAATGTTTAAATAGGCATTTTCTTTACATAGTTGTATTTTCAAAATATTTCGTTTATTTTTTAGCTATTTATAGGCATTTGAATAATTCGATTTTTCTTAGATTTTTTTTTATAAAAGTCGATAACAATTTTTTGGCCCTACCAAATCGCTTGAAAATTTAATAGAAGGTTTTGAATAAGTTGATCTAAGAGTGATTCAAAAATTATTCAAATACATAGGCACAATTTTTTTTTATAAGCAGTTGAAGTTCAAAAATCGACAAAATTTGTCAAAATCACGAATATTTGCAAATTATTTTGTAGTTGAAAATGTATAAAAATTTTTGTATTCAAAGATAAGAAATGAAAATATTATGTAATATCACAGCTGATAAAGATAATTAAATAGATTAAGTTTATTATAATATAATCAGTAGCTGACAGCTGTTCTATACAAAATATTTGTAGATTGTAAACACAAGGTGTATAACGTACCTTTACATGGTTGAATAGAACGTTACTAACTTCCAATTTCCAGTTATTTTAATGTGTGTATCAGTTCCATAAACATGCGGATTTTATATATTATTATTAATTATTAATATTTAAATAGACGTAGCCACGGAGCATTCAGCATATATGGACGGCGGGGTCGGGTGGTACCGTCACGATAGTGCATTTAGGCAAATAATATGGTAATAACCTACGCCCTATCTATGCACATCCTGGTTTGTCCAATGCTCACGAGCAGAAGTCACATGAATAGACAAATGTAAATTTAACCCAATCTAGGATATTAAAATAAAATATATATTACAATTTAAGGCTGACATCTTCATCTTCGTTCAGAATCGTTTTTTTTTTTATAATATAAAATAATTCCAAAATCTATCCAATAATGCCTAATCTAGCAATGCATCTCGTGTGTCCCACCCAACTACTGTATCCTGTACTTAACTTACAATGATTTATCATTGCATTCAAATGTAAAGTACCATACAACTAAACTATCGTAAACCAGGTGATCCCATGATAGAAAGTGCTATACACTCCTCACCATTATCTTGTCCGAGGAGCGAAGCGACGAAGGACGAACTTCCACCACCATTATCTTATCGGCTTTTTTAAATTGAAATTCAATTTATACAAATAAAACACTTAGGTAAACAGTCCTGTAGCGGTAACAATCAGAGCGATTCGCTGCGAGCAACTGGTGTCTGGTTACCGTACACACTAGGATCGTGTTGTAATGTAACATTCCTTTGACGTTCGTCAATATACCGACACTCGGGTGGATCGACGGCGTCGCGAGCCGAGCACGCACGAATGTTACAGTAACACCGTACACACTTGAGCATTACAGTTACATTACGGCGTTACATTACACCTAAATGCTCCAGTGTGTACCCGGCTTAACATTTCACCAAAAGTGGACACAGTTACAGTTTCTTGTTCGTAGGTATAGAACTTGTCATCTGTGGTGAATTTATATTATTATTTGATCTTGTTGATGTTGATGGCATACTAATAATTCCATCCGATTGATTGTCTTCCGAATTATTTTTCTTACTCACATTTATTTCCTCTGTTGCATAATTATTATTTTCGGATGTATTGGGTTCATTACTATACAGATTATTAATGAAATCTAATTCTTGTCTAATATTCCTACTTTTTGACCTTTTACTTTTGAACATTATCCAAACAATTTGATATTAACCTATCATATAATGTATATATATATATATATATTTATATTAAATAAATACCTCTAAATATGCTATATTTATTATTAACTACTTTTATAACTTAATTAAGAAAATAGAAATTAATTTAATTTAAAAAAATTGATTAATTCACCATTGTTATGTCAAAAATGTCTTATTTTAATAATTAAATAGATTCCTAATCTTTTTATTTTCATCATTTATTTTATTATTTTATTATAACCTATATGATATAAGGTACATACAATAAAATTACACACTGTACCTTCCAATATCTAATATAGTAAAAAAATTCTTGACCAGTGGGATCTTACGGGGGGTACGCGATTTTTTTTTTATTCCCCTTTTCTTTTTACTCTTATATTGTATTTTTCCCCCATATTCTGGACCGTTTTATAATCAATTCGCCTTTTTCCCGATTTTTCTCCGTTCCGTTTTCCCGATTCGACCGGATGAAAATCTTTTTAGGTTAGAATATAGTGGCTCCAATCGCGTTCGTCCAAATTCCCTCCGCCTTTTTTCTCCCCTCGCCTACCGATCGGCTTATCTCTTATCTTTCCGGCCGACCGCTATCTCGATTTGTTTGCTCGTATTGATAATAGTACGCGTCGTCGTATCACGAACCGTTTAACAGCTCGAGTTTTTGACGTGATTCCCAACCACAGATTTCTATGGGTGCGTTCCGGTTGGACGCTTACGCGCTTTAAGCGCTCATGAGCGCTCTCTGTGAGTTCCACTTGGCATTTATAAGCGCTCACACTACAACCGTGACGTCACGATATCTGAGCTCTACGTCATCGTTCGCCGCTCACGAACGCTCATACGAAATTGGTAGTGCGGCGAAAGCGTTTGGGATATCTTATCAGTTATCAGTTTATCAGTTAATTGGATAAATACATACAAATTAACAATAAATTTTATAATATTTAATTTTATATAAATCTAATTTAAATTTATATAAAATGTCGGTAGCTGTCACAATAATGGATGGGGTGGATGGAGATAAATACGTGATATATGTGACGAGTGATGAGGCAAGTCGGATGAATTCAGGTATTATAAGAGTAAACTAAATTTTGATTTAATTATTATTAGGTATTTATTTTTCGATTATTTTTTTATTCAGATATGGCATTTGCTGCTCAAATGTTAAATAAATGCAAGCAGCAGCAGACAGAACAACTGCAACAGCAGCAGACAGAACAACTGCAACAGCAGCAGACAGAACAACTGCAACAGCAGCAGACAGAACAACTGCAACAGCAGCAGACAGAACAACTGCAACAGCAGCAGATAGAACAACAGCAACAGGATGATGCAAGTTTATTTAAATGGCCTCATGCTGCCATATTACTACTGATTGAGGAATACAGGAAAACGGCAGACAACTTTTATTCAGGGCGGATTCCACAAAAGAAGATTTGGCAATCAATAGCAGATGAGTTGGTGAAAAATACATACAGTGTAACTGGTCCTCAATGCCAGTCAAAATTTGGAGGTCTAAAGAGGACTTACAAATCAATCAAGGACCATAACGGTAAGTCTGGAAATGGCCCCAGAACTTGGCCATATTTTGAACTTATGGATGGCTTGTTAGGGGTGAAACCCTACATTACCCCCATAGCAACTGTTTCATCAACGGGGAAAAGGGACCAACCTGAAGTGGACAATTCTCCCGCTTCTGATATAAGTCCTCATTGTGAACTTCCGAAAAAAAAATCCAACTATGCATCTCCAGTCGATAAAGTGCTATTAGCGATTGAGGAAAATAGGAAAGTATGCGAAGAAAACAGAGAAAAGAGGCATAAGGAGAAAATGGAACAGAAACAGGAGGCTATTAATCTTTTAGCTAGGCTTGTCAGTGTCCTAGAGACTAAAAATCAGTAGTTAAAATACCTATTTATTTGTAAATATATTATATTACCTGCCACGTTCCCAAACCTAAGATTGTAATTGAGTAGTTACCTAATAAATAATTGATATGTGACTGAAGATTATTACCTGTTAAGTACTTATAGATGTTATATAAATTGTTTATTATTTTGTTGTTAATTTGATAATTTGTTAATGACCAAAGGCAATACCTTGGAAAATAAAGATGATGATTTAACTTACGAGTATTTAACTTATTAATCCTATTTTTACCACATCATTTCCAAACTTTGGATTTCCAGAAGGTTTCGGTCACTTAAATGTAGCCACAGGTTACACCAATCGGATAGTTACTTAAGCTAAAGTATTCAGATACTTTTTAATTACTTAAATACGCTTATTTTATATATTTATCAAAATAAGCACCTATTGGTTTTACAATGATATGTGTGTTTTATTATTAATTTTTTATTTTTTTTTGTCTCTATACACTATAAGTTGTTGAAATAATGATAGATTTTCAACTTCAGTATCTTGTTCAATATGAAAGTGAAATAGTTTGTGTATTTATTAAAACTGTGGGGCCCAAAATGTCATTTAATTATTGTCAGTTGTATATTATAATATGATTAAAATTATATATAGGTAAAAAGTGACAAGGGCGCAAATGGACTTAAAAATTGTGGTTCTTATCTGCAATAATATTAATAGGTAAGTCAATAAATTAATAAGTAAGTACCTATACCTAATACCTACAATATAATAATGTATTATAAATTAACCTTCCTACTTTTTGAATCAGCAAATGTGTCAATAATATCATTATAACTAATGTCCTAATATAGTAGTTGGCAGGGCATTTCTTTCTCTGTACCTAGATATACCGGATTTGGTGACATTTCCTTGGGACAGAGTGCTTTGAATATAGTTTTATTTTTCAGGTTTGAAAATTAAATTTTAATCATTACCTATCTTGTTTAAAATTCGATACATTAATTTGATGGCAACTAATATAATATATTAAGAGAACGCTACACCTGCATGTGTTGTCTCCATCCTAAAATTAATGTAAAACATAGCAAAAAATATTTTGTGCTGGTAAAAATCATCCAGGCTGTGAGCTAAGCAACCAAATGTTTACACTGTACAGAATAAGAATATGAACTATTTTCATATTTGTGATTTCAAAAGAATAAAAACGATGTTGTACAATAAACGTTATTTATTATCTTTATTCAATATCTGCATTTATTTATTAATTAATAATGTGTTATTCAATTGCAGTTTTAGATATACCTAAGTCCAGACGTCAGGTCATTTGCTGAGATGATATGTCTATATATGTCGAAGAGATAGTTGATCACAAATATTATCCCTCTTAATTGCTCCTTGACGATTAATTGCAACCAACTCTCCACGAGCTTGTACATTTTCATCTACAGGTGGTGTTTCGTGTAGATCAGGAAACTCATCATTTTTAATTAAACAAATATTATGTAAAACACAGCATGCAATAATATATTTGGGAATTAGATCGACACGTTTCATATCTAAGGTTGTCAGAAGACTTCGAAACCGCCCTTTAAGGAAACCAAAAGAACGTTCAATAGCCATCCTGGCAGAGGAATGACAAAAGTTAAAGTTCTTTTGCTTTTGAGTTAAGTGCCCATTGTCACGGTATGGTACTAGTAAATGTTCATGTAATGTATAAGCGGCATCACCAATCAAATGAGTGTTACTAGGAAATTTAGTTGCGTCATCAAGGTAATTTTTCAGTTCAGATAACCTGAAAACCCGTTGGTCATGTACTGAACCAACATTCCCAGCATAGCAATGAATAAAACGACATTTATTATCACACACGGCCTGTGAAAAATCAGTAAATTAATACCAAATAATACTTCAAATGTAAAATGAATATAAACATACTTGTAATTGAATTGAATGGTGTCCTTTTCTATTAACATAAGCTTCTGGATGGTCATGAGGTGCAGGAATGTTAATATGTGTCCCATCAATTGCACCAAGCACATTTGGAAAGTTGCTGTTAGAAAAAAATCCATTTTTAATTTCCTCAGCTTTTTCCTCGCTTGGCCAAGTTATGAAAGCTGGTGCCCACATTTCCAAAGCAACAATGACTCTTCTGATACATCTTAATGCAGTTGCCCGCCCCACATCAAATTTTTCACAAATTGATCTAAATAATTTTTAGATATAATAAAATAGATGTAGCTAATTATAATAATATAATACATACAACGGTAGCTTTGCATGTAACGATAATATTAAGTATGTATACCAAAAATACCTGTAAGAGTCCGGAGTAGCCATTTTCCAAATTGCAATTAAAAATTGTTTATTTGGTGAAACAGATTTGTAACCTGGCTTTGTTCTATTTAATTTTGGAGCAATTAGAGTCAATACAAACTCGAATGTGGTTGGAAGCATCCTATAAAATAGTACAATAATAATTGATTTATGTAGAATATTCACAATTTATTTGTATCTACTCTCATCTGCTAAAAGTAATCAACTCTTTGGCGAATGTATTTTATTATTAAAACCTTCTAACCTGAAATGAGCTTTGAATTGCCCATCATTGAATTGTGGTACGATCGTTTCAACATAATTTTGCAACCTAGGTATTGCAGTTTTAGTTTCTATACTTTCTAAACAATGTACTACATATTCATATTCATTGCCGTCATCTTCACTGTCATCAGACGAAGAGGAAAATATAATATCACAGCATTGCTGTATAGCATTGTTGATAATTAAATCACGCTCATTAGAATTATCCATTATAAAAACACTAATAGAATAAGTAAAAAAAATGTTGGCGAATTTGAAATAAATAATTAGTAAAACTGAATGTTCAAACAATTATTCACAATAACAAAAAAAAATTTGTTTATCTTGTTATCAATTTCATTTTTGATATCACTAAACAAGTGCTAAGCGCTCACAGCAGGTTCACACGCGTTCCACCTGGACCGTAAGCAAAGCGATTTTATGCGTCTGTTTGATAGTGGAACGGTTCATAACACGAGCGTGAGCGTGAGCACTGTAAGCGCGTAAGCGTCCAACCGGAACGCACCCTATAATACACTAGATAAGGAACTCGAATAATATTTTGAGGATTTCCTTATCAGTGCCCGCCATTTTGTCGGTTGGCAAAACATTGACAATTTGCCTACATAGTATGTATACAATTCTACAAAATAATTTGAATATTTTATTGAAATAATAGTTTAAAAAAATAATAGTTTTCAATATTTATATATTTTTTAATTCATTAATATTATTGAGTAACTATAATGCCAGTGTCGTGTGTTGCTTATGGTTGCAGTAATAGGTATCTCGCCGGACAACAAATACATTTTTTCAGGTAAAATATCCAACATTAAATATTTAAGATATTTTAAAGTATTCAAGTATCATATGAGTCTGTTATATTAAGTTATACCATAGGATTTATAACTTTTAGTTAGTTATATTAAGTTATACCATAGGATTTATAACTTTTAGTTTTATTAACTTACATTGTTGTTTCTTTTATCATTTTTGTACTTGAATAGATTTCCTCTATCCAATGAACTGCTCACCAAGAAATGGGTTGATGCTTTGAAAAGAAAAAACTTTAAACCATCACAGTCAAGCCGTATTTGTAGTGTACATTTTACTGAGCAAGATTATAAATTACGACCAGATGCTCATAGACCATTGTTGAAAGAAAATGCAGTTCCATCTATTTTACCATCATTTCCTTCCTATTATCAAAAAGAAAAAAAACGTCCTCGCAAACAACCTGCTTCTAGAATTCAAATTACTAATAATATAAGTAACATATTTCTCGTGATATATAAATCATTTACTTTCCTATGTAGATTTTGTACATTATTTGAATACAAATTATATTTTTTAGATAATCCTTGTTCAGACCAATCAGAAAATATAGAATTAGCTACTACTTCCGGCAACAGTTGTGATAAAGAAGTTCAAACTCTTTCAACTTATACAAGTGAAATTATGTTAAAAAAAAAAATTAAAGTTTTACAGCAAAAGTTGAAACGACAAAAAATTAAAATTTATAATTTAGACAATTTACTTAAGAGCTTAAAAAATAAAGGAGTAATGGATGAAGAATCTAATAATTTCATTGCAAATAACTTTGATGGTAATTTTATTACAGCTAATTGGTACTGCTTATTATTGTTAATTGCTTGTATTTTAAGCAGCTTATTTATTTTAAATGCTTAAGGTTTAATACTAGATTTATTTAAAAATGAACGCACAAATAATGGTAAAACTACTGGTAGGCGGTATACACATCAAATGAAAGAATTTGCTTTAACGTTGCATTACTATTCTCTGCGTGCTTATAATTACTGCCGGTAATATGTATATTTTTAATTATTTCATTAAATTAGTTTGAAGTTTTTTAATTTTATTTTATAGTTCAATTTTAAGCGTCAATCACTAGCTGGACATATTCTGTTAATGCTGAGCCAGGTTTTTTTCAAGAAGTTTTTGACTACATGAAAAATATTTTACCTGAAGATAGGGATTGTACTCTAGTTTTTGATGCCATGGCTATTAGGAAAAAAATTATTTATGATAACAGCACTGATCGATTTTTAGGATATTGTGATTTTGGTAGTTTTCTAGCTGAATCAAATGAAACTCTTGCAACTGAAGCGTTGGTCTTTATGTTAACCAGTCTTAATGGTAAATGGAAATGGCCAATCGGTTATTTCTTACAGGCTAAAAGCATTGCATCAGTTCAAGCAGGATTGATAAAGACTGCTATTGCTATGGCTTATAAATCAGGATTAAAATTATGGGGTGTTACTTGTGATGGTCTACTAATTTATCCACAATGAGTCAACTAGGCTGCAAACTTAATGGTTATTATGATGATATTGTAGAATGGTTTTATGTACCTGAGGTAGAATCTAAAGTATGTACCATGTATTAAGAATAATAATTTAAAAAATGTATATACTATTTTCTTTTTCTAATTTAGGTTTGTATAAATAAATTTGGTTTTGACTAAAAAATTCATCATCAATTTGTAAAAAATAAATGTTTACTTTACAGTACTGGAAATCAATTTTAAATCAAAATTGGTTTTATATACTAATTAAAAACATAATACTCCTGGCAACACTTGTATTTAGTCATATTTGCCATTAATTTTTAATTACTATGTATTTTAGGTAAAAGAGATATTTTTATATTTTCTTCATTTTAGATTTATGATAGATTACATACCTGATGCATGTCATAACATAAAATTGGCACGTAATGCTTTTGCTAGTTATAAAGTTTTCAAAAGTGGTGAAAGTGTAATTGATTGGAGATTTATTCAAAATTTACATTCAAGTACTTTATATTTGTCAAGTATTAAATTATATAATTTTACTGCTCTTTTTTTATTTTTATATAGCTCAAGAAAATTTTGGTGTAAATTTAGCCAATAAGTTAACTGCATCTCATGTAAAATGGAAAAAAAATATAATGAAAATAAAACTTGCTGCCCAAACATTGAGCTCCTCAGTAGCTGATGCCCTAGAATTTTTCAATCAACTTAAGGCTTCTGAATTTAAAAACTGTTAAGTCTAATAATTTATTATTTAATATACTTATTTCTCTAGTTTGTTAAATATTCTACTAGTAGGCCAAGAAACAATCATTTTTTATTAGGACAATTGACCAAATATTTGATTTTTTGAATTCTCGAAATCCATTTGCCAATGGATTCAAAAAGCCATTATATCTGAATGATATAGAAAAACAAAAATCTATTGTTCTTCCATTACTAGAGTATTTGTTAAAATTGACTGATGTTAAAGGCACGCCACTTTGTCTTACTCCAAGAAAGACCTTTGTGATTGGTAAATTGATAAATAATAAGTCTACTAATAATATTATTCTTGTTTATCGTTATCATGCATAATGAATAACATTTATTATTAATGTTTTTATTATTTTTATTTATTGGTAATGATCTCTTTTGTTAATAGGTTTTGTAGTTGCAGTTAAATCAATTTTTAGTATCGCTCATGAACTCTCTGAAACTTCTAAGTACAAATATTTACTCACATATAAATTCTCCCAAGACCACATCGAATTATTTTTTTCAAAAATTCGACAACGCTTTGGTAATAACAACAATCCTAATGTAATTGAGTTTAGAACAGCAATGAAAAAATTGTTACTTAAAAATTCAGTTTCATCGTCTTATGCTGCTAACTGCATTCTTATGGACAGCACCAATACTAATAGTATTTTTGAAATTCGTTGGGCCAAAAGAAAAAAAGATTCTATAGATACTGAAGACATTATAGTTGATGAAGTTATAGATGATGCATTATTAGACTCAATTCCAAATGACTATGGTACTAATTTAATTAAGGATAATATATTATATTACATAAGTGGATTTATAGTTAGAAGTATTTACTTGAAAATTGATTGTGATACATGTGTAGAAAGTCTTATGCATATTTCTTCTGATTATAATTATTGTCATGAATATTCATTTTCTGTTTTAACAGATGTTAAAAATAGAGGAGGACTGGTAAAAAGCTCTATAGATGTAATTAAAATAGTGAGATTTGTGGAAATTACATTATCTAATCTTACAAATAACTTTACAAACATGTCATCTTGTGCAAATTCTGAAATAATAATTATTACAAAAAATTAT
Organism: Therioaphis trifolii; assembly: GCA_027580255.1. Classification (NCBI taxonomy): domain Eukaryota; kingdom Metazoa; phylum Arthropoda; class Insecta; order Hemiptera; family Aphididae; genus Therioaphis; species Therioaphis trifolii. The sequence continues at coordinate 48,206 of JALBXZ010000101.1, forward strand.
GTGTTTAGTAATAATATTTTTAAAAATTTTAATTGCTGTGATAATAGTTTTCTAGAAAGCCATAAACTAAATTTAGCTACTCTTATATGTAAAAAATATTTAAAAATTAGATTACATCATCTTGCTAAATCAAAATTGTCTAGTACAGTAAGTAAGCGCCGTTTATTAACAAAGTTAATATTATTTAATAACCAGTAAAATTTAGTTTATTTGTTTAAAAACAGCTATTTTATAACAAGTTGATTATATTAATATATGTATAAGTAATAAAATGAGAAATTATAAAATAATGTGTTTTATTCATTTATTTGTTTCAAATTCAACAATATTATACCATTGAATATACAAATGTATAATATTTTGCCAACCGACAAAATGGCGGACATCTGTTATGTGAGCTTCACTGATAGCAATGCAAATTGTATAGGAGTTCCTTATCTAGTGTATTATAGAAATCTGTGTTCCCAACTCGAGTAGGTGGCTAGGTAGGTTTAGGCGTTAGATAGCATAATGATAGCGATCAGTGCACACCGGTTTCGATTCCGGGCGGCGGATACTCTATTTTTCTGCTTTTTTTTTTTATTTTTTCTTTCGTTTATCGTCTCCCGTGCATCATCATATATTAGACTTTTTCAGTGTAATTTTAGTAAAATTATTGTGATTTGTTGTAGAATTTTCATTTTTGATCTAGCGTATATTAAAAGTAATATTTGTTTTGAACTAAAAAACCAGCATTTAACACTTCATGATAATTAAAATACACGTTTTTGCATATTTTGGTTAATAAAATGCATAATATATTACAATTTTTTATTGCATACAAATCTTAGCCCAGGCGATGAGCTTTAATAAATGAATAAATAAATAATTCGTTGATTTTTATTGTATCGTTTAAAATCACTGATTTCAATTATTATTTTTTGTGTGTATCTTATAAAAATCAAATGCATATTTTGGTAAATACATTTTATTAGCCTAGGTTAGGTTAGGTTAGGTTAATAAGTTAGGTTAGAACTTATTATTACCATCTACATAAAATATTACATTTTCTAACAAACACAAATTTCATAGAGTGATGAGTGTCTGCTAGACAGCGAACGCCATTTGTCGCCATAGGCGGCATCTCCCACGAATCCGATACGGTATCATCAATATAAAATTGATTACGATCTCAGTCTGCCACCACCAGTATCCCATAAACTAAGTGATTTTCTTAAATTATTGTACACAATTTTTTTTTTAAGTCTCTCCATAGTCACTTGGTTTTTTTTTAACGATTCTCGCATTTTAATACTTCACAATTAAAATACTCTACGATTCACCTGTATCCCACCGGCCACCGGACAGCTAGTTTATTATTTAAAACAAATTCAATAAGGTTGTTATACAACCACAGTACAGTTTTATCTGTGGTATAGTGCGGTCGTCTCTGATTAGTTTGCTCCGTTATCTTATTTTCTATTACACTTTATAATGCCTAACGCTGTTAAAATGGATACGCCTTCGAAAAAAGCAAATACGTCTTCGCAAGTAAATACCACGTTCACCTTAGCAGATGTGATGCGGAAACTAAAGTTAATGGATGATAAATTATCCAGTTATGAAAGTAAATTTAGTATTATTAATAATACGCTTACGAACATGCAGGCATCAATAAGTATTTTGAGAGATGAAAACGCTGTTATGAGAGAAGAACTTGGTAAATTACGAAATAAAGTAACTCAGTTCGAATCTAATCCTAATATAAACAACATGTATTCACCTGAGGAGTTAATCATTGAAACACAAAATAGACTTGACAAAAGCAATAATGTAATTATATTAAATGTCGCGGAGTTACCTGATGAATCTATTGATATGTCCACATCAATAGCCAAAGATATGTTAACCGATCTAAATCTTGATCTCAATATCGTACAAGCTAAAAGATTAGGTAAAACTCGCCCTAATGGTCGTCCACTTTTGATTAAATTCGAAAATGGTCTCAGTGTCAGAACAATCTTAAAATGTAAGTCAAAACTTCGTTCTATGGACAAATGGAAAAATGTTTGGGTTAACGCTGACCTAACCCGAAGTCAACAATTTCAAATGAACTCATTAAGGGAAACATTACGCCAGAAACGTAAAGATGGTGACTTAAACTTAGTCATAAAATATGTCAATGGTGTACCAACAATCTGTCCAAAAAACTAACAAATTAGGGTCAAGTGGGGTAAATGTGAATAGGAGTAATTGTAAATGCTGTTTGTTATCAATCATTACGAGACTGTTACTATCAAAATGTTAATGGAATATGTTTAATTTGTCGTCTTTATTAATCAGCAACGTCTTTGACATTTTTAATTTGAGGTTATGTCCATTAAATTTTATTTGAAAAAAACATGTTTTGAAAAGTGAATTTTAGTTTGATAAGATCGACAAAATTGAAAAAAAAACGCACTTAAAATGTAAGTATAATTTTCATTTTTAGACTTAAAGATAATTAAGATAATTAATATTATAGGCAACTACTTTATTGCTATGCATGATTCACGTTTAAACATATTTATGATATTTCCCAATTGCCCCATATTTATTTAGTATGGGGTAAATGTGAATTTGATTTTGGGGTAATAATGAATACCGTAGGTACAAACTTAAAACTACAAAATAACTGTTTTTTATTTTAAATAAAATAAAATAATTACTTTTTAGGGTCCGAAACTACAAGAAAAAAAAGTGTGGACCTTCATATACTTTGGATGACATCAACAAAGCAGTTGAAGAAAAACTTAAAGGGCATAAAACGTACAAAGTTATATCTGAAGAATTTGGTGTTCCTCAATCAGTTATCTTTAATAGAATTAAAGGTAGATCTACCTCTATGCTGTGTACTAAATCTGGACGCCGTCCTGTCCTTGATTCCAACATTGAAAGTGTGTTGGTCAATTGTATTGTTGCTCGGGCACAGATGGGGTACCCATGTGATAAGGAGGAACTTCAATGTCTAGTCCAAGAATATATAGTGGCAAATGGTATTCAAAATCCATTTAATAACAATAAGCCTGGTAACGATTGGTACTATAGTTTCATGAAAAGAAATCCAAAATTAAGTTTCAAGAAACCAGAACAACTGCAAAAATTGCGAAAAGATGCTAGAAAGCCTGAAATTATTTACCATTTTTATTCAAATTTGGAGAATATTTGTCAGGAAAAATTATTGATATCTCAGTTTGTGTTCAATGCCGATGAAAGTGGTTTTCGTACTGACCCATCTAGACTAAAAGCAATAGGTGAAAAGGGAAAGGCCTTAAGCAGAGTAACTGGTGGTAGTGGTCGAGAATCGATAAGTGTTCTTGCGTGTATATCTGCTGATGGATTATATTTGCCACCACTCATCATTTTTAAAGGAATGGCAGTTCAAGCTCGTTGGACATCTGAAAAATCTTTTCCAGGTTGGTGATTAAATACCGAAATTCATAAAATTTTAGAATAAATTCTCAAATAATAAATAAATGTTGTAATTTTAGGAACACTTTATGCAGTGTCAAAGAATGGCTGGATGGAGGAGCCTGTTTTTTACAATTGGTTTGAAAATGCATTTGTGCCATTTGTCATTAAGAAAAGGAAAGATTTGGGTACAAATAGCAATGCTCTTTTGCTATATGATGGACATTGTTCTCATATTAGTATGAGAATAATTGAATTGGCAATGAAAAATAATATTACTTTATTTAAGTTCCCTAGTCACTTGACAGATCGATTGCAACCATTGGACAAGTGTGTATTTGGACCATTAAAATCGGTATGGGATAAAGAGCTTATTCATTTTGGAAAGACTATGATTGGAAAGGGTCCAGGCAGATTAACAAAAGCAATGTTCTCAGAGCCTATTTAAAACATCCGGTCTCAGCATACACTACACTGAATTCTCTGTGATAAGGAAAAAATGTAAATTATTAACTAAATTATGTTATGAAAAACACTTAGAAAAAATTCAATCTCCCCTTTCAAAAAATCCAAAACACTTTTGGAAATTTGTAAAGAACCGACAACAATCTAATATCATTTCACATAGCATTACCTACGGTGACTCTAAGGCGACGTGTACGGACGAGACTGTAAATATATTTAAATTATGTTTTGAATCGGTCTATACCCAATCAAATAAAATTTATAATTTCGATTATGATATTGAGTCTGATATTAATTTTAGTAACTGTGAATTTACAGTGGCCGAAATTTTTGAGACTCTTCGCTCTTTGACAAATGATTACAAAAGTGGCCCAGATTTAATTCCTGATATAATTTATCGCAATTGTTATTATACGCTACCTCGTCCTATTCACTACATCTTTAATCTATCGTTGTCAACTGGCTGTTATCCCGATAAATGGAAGACTAGTTATGTTTATCCTATTTTTAAATCGGGCGACCGTACTGTTGCGAATAATTATCGTCCTATATCACGTCTTAGTACACTACCTAAAACATTAGAAAAAATGATGGCACCTAAATTAGTAACGGCATTTAATAATATGATTTCAAATAAACAACACGGTTTTCGTTATGCAAAATCTACTATTACAAATCTACTTGTATATTATACTGATATTGTGTCATTAGTTAATAAAGGTACCCAAGTTGATGCAGTTTACACAGACATAAGGAAAGCGTTCGATAGTGTAGACCTAGTTATTTTATTAAAAAAATTAGAATACAGTGGCATTTCTGGACCCATGTTAGAATGGTTTAGATCATATTTACACGATAGATCACAACAAGTTAAATTAGGCAATTCTATCTCAGCGAATATTAAGGTCCTATCCGGGGTCCCTCAAGGTGGACACTTATCGCCTATACTTTTTCTATTATTTATAAATGATGTTACTAATATTTTTAAAACATGTAAATTTCTAATTTTTGCTGACGATCTTAAACTTTATTTACCAATTTATTCAATTGATGATTGCGTTAAACTTCAATCTGATTTGAATCGCTTTTATTCATGGTGCATAACAAACGGACTCAGTGTAAACGCTGATAAATGCTCACAGATAACGTTTTCTCGTCGGAAATTAAACATAAAATTTAATTATACAATTAATAACTCTAATTTAGAGGTAGTAACGCAAATTAAAGATCTAGGTATATTACTATCAAATGACCTGTCATTCAATAATCATATAAATATGATATGTAACAAGGCCCTTCGGGTTTTCGGTTTCATACGTCGTAACTGCTCAGAGTTTAAAAATCCTAACTGCATAAAAATCTTATACTTTTCTTTAGTTCGTTCGTTATTGGAATATGGATCTATTATTTGGAACCCTTACCAAGCCAATTTGATAACAAGGATAGAGCGTATTCAGAATAGGTTACTACGAGTACTAGCATACAAAACAAATAAAATAAATTTATCTCTGGAACAGTTATCATTGGAGTTTAATATTGAATCTTTGGTTAAACGCAGAAAGTTAAATGATGTACTTTGGCTCCATAAATTACTTAACTCTCAAATCGACTGTCCAGAACCCTTGCGTTAATACACGCGTATCACATACATTTTATCTCCCTACCCACCGCCAAAATGACAGTCTTTACGCTCCAATCAATAGAATGCTAACAGCGGCAAACATGTTAAAAAATTTCGATTTCTTTTATGACAACTCAATCAGGTTAAAACATATAATTTAATTATTTTGTACATTAAATATTCTATTATAGTGAACTTGTTAATTTTATTGTATATTACTAAGTTCACTGTATAATCATTAATCTATATCAATAATATTAGTATTAGTTAATTTGTTTATGTACTGTACTGGGCCCGACAGGGCGTATATATTATCAATAAATAAATAAATAAAAAATAAATATACAAGTATTATAATTAGTGCCTACACATTTTACAACTATTATCAATAGATAAAATCAACCAACTACAAATTATAATTAAGATTATAATTGATGTAAAACACTAATAATTATATTTTTAAGTATTGTTTACAACTAAATGCAGTATATTTAATATAAGTATACAAATTATAGATACTTACATAAAATTTTTAACAAATATATATTAGATATATATTATTTATACAGCTGGAACACACAGTACAAATCAAAATTTAAACACTGAAAAAATAATTAAAAAATCAATAACTTATAAACGGCTGAACAGATTTTAATAATAATTATATGTATATACATTTCTATTGAGACTCAGGGTTATGTTATAAACTTATTTTTTCATCAACTATACTGCTGGTGTATTTGGAAACCCAGGACACCTCAGAGCGTCTAGTACCAGACTTATGTATACCACATTCTCATTTCAAATGTCCTGTTTTTTTTTATCATTTATCAATTAAATATACAATGATCACTAAATTATTTATTTAAATATCATGATGTATTATTTAATTTAAACAAAAATAACTATAATTAGTAGAAATAGGTACCTACCTAACTAATTAAACAAAAGTATTATATTATATTCATAATTCAATAAATTAATTTAGAATATAAACTAGCTGCCGGTGAAAGGCCTTTCGGGACCAAAAGTATAAACATAGCTCTAGCTGCCGGTGAAATACAGAGTCTTTTGATTGTGAAGTATTTAAATGCGAGATTTGTTAAAAAAACCAAGTTTCTATGGAGAAATTAAAAAAAAAATTGCATCCGGTGAAACGCCTTTCGGGATCAAAAGTATAAACATGATAAATTTTATTTACACGGACACCGCCGAAAGCGTTAGGTTTAACTACTCGATTTAACGTATATGGGTTGTGTCTAGAAGTCGGCTCATTAGAGTGACGAAAATAGGAGCCGTTGTAAAACTACTATCAATTTTTTTTAACCAGGACTCTGCGAAAAGCGGGAGAGTCATTCCAAATGTTTGGCTCGAGGAGCTCCGCTTTATTATCAATTTTTTTTACCGGGACGCCGCGAAAAGCGTTAGGTTTCACGTATATGGGTTGTGTCTAGAAGTCGGTTTATTAGAGTGAGGAAAATAGGAGCCGTTGTAAAACTACTATCGGTATCAAAAATGATACATTATCAATGTATTTACATTATATATACCAAGCACTCGGCTCGAGGAGCTCCGCTCCTCGGCCAGGACACCGACGAAAGTAGGATACGGTTTTACTTTGAAAACACACATTTATACAATGAACGTATAGAGGATAAATCTAGAGGTCGGTTATTAGAGTGATGTAAAGAGTAATTCTGGTCAGTCGGGACGGAAAAAAAACTATTTTGAGATATTTTTTATCTTTTTTATATTTTAGTTATTGAGAACGCCGCCGTAAGAAGAATACAGTTTTTTTAACGTCTAGATCGAACGCGTGTAGGATAAGTCTAGAGGTTGGTGTATTGGAGTGACGTATAGAATAATTACAGAACCTCAGTGGCCGGTGTGAAACGCCTTTCGGGATCAAAAGTATAAACATGATAAATTTTATTTACACGGACACCACCGAAAGCGTTAGGTTTAACTACTCGATTTAACGTATATGGGTTGTGTCTAGAAGTCGGCTCATTAGAGTGACGAAAATAGGAGCCGTTGTAAAACTACTATCAATTTTTTTTTTATCAGGACACTGCGAAAAGCGGGAGAGTCATTCCAAATGTTTGGCTCGAGGAGCTCCGCTTTATTATCAATTTTTTTTACCGGGACGCCGCGAAAAGCGTTAGGTTTAACGTATATGGGTTGTGTCTAGAAGTCGGTTTATTAGAGTGAGGAAAATAGGAGCCGTTGTAAAACTACAATCGGTATCAAAAATGATACATTATCAATGTATTTACATTATATATACCAAGCGTTCGGCTCGAGGAGCTCCGCTCCTCGGCCAGGACACCGACGAAAGTAGGATACGGTTTTTCTTTGAAAACACACATTTATACAATGAACGTATAGAGGATAAATCTAGAGGTCGGTTATTAGAGTGATGTAAAGAGTAATTCTGGTCAGTCGGGACGGAAAAAAAACTATTTTGAGATATTTTTTATCTTTTTTATATTTTAGTTATTGAGAACGCCGCCTTAAGAAGGATACAGTTTTTTTAACGTCTAGATGGCCGGTGTGAAACGCCTTTCGGGATCAAAAGTATAAACATGATAAATTTTATTTACACGGACACCACCGAAAGCGTTAGGTTTAACTACTCGATTTAACGTATATGGGTTGTGTCTAGAAGTCGGCTCATTAGAGTGACGAAAATAGGAGCCGTTGTAAAACTACTATCAATTTTTTTTTTACCAGGACACTGCGAAAAGCGGGAGAGTCATTCCAAATGTTTGGCTCGAGGAGCTCCGCTTTATTATCAATTTTTTTTACCGGGACGCCGCGAAAAGCGTTAGGTTTAACGTATATGGGTTGTGTCTAGAAGTCGGTTTATTAGAGTGAGGAAAATAGGAGCCGTTGTAAAACTACAATCGGTATCAAAAATGATACATTATCAATGTATTTACATTATATATACCAAGCGTTCGGCTCGAGGAGCTCCGCTCCTCGGCCAGGACACCGACGAAAGTAGGATACGGTTTTTCTTTGAAAACACACATTTATACAATGAACGTATAGAGGATAAATCTAGAGGTCGGTTATTAGAGTGATGTAAAGAGTAATTCTGGTCAGTCGGGACGGAAAAAAAACTATTTTGAGATATTTTTTATCTTTTTTATTTTTTAGTTATTGAGAACGCCGCCGTAAGTAGGATACAGTTTTTTTAACGTCTAGATGGCCGGTGTGAAACGCCTTTCGGGATCAAAAGTATAAACATGATAAATTTTATTTACACGGACACCGCCGAAAGCGTTAGGTTTAACTACTCGATTTAACGTATATGGGTTGTGTCTAGAAGTCGGCTCATTAGAGTGACGAAAATAGGAGCCGTTGTAAAACTACTATCAATTTTTTTTTTACCAGGACACTGCGAAAAGCGGGAGAGTCATTCCAAATGTTTGGCTCGAGGAGCTCCGCTTTATTATCAATTTTTTTTACCGGGACGCCGCGAAAAGCGTTAGGTTTAACGTATATGGGTTGTGTCTAGAAGTCGGTTTATTAGAGTGAGGAAAATAGGAGCCGTTGTAAAACTACTATCGGTATCAAAAATGATACATTATCAATGTATTTACATTATATATACCAAGCGTTCGGCTCGAGGAGCTCCGCTCCTCGGCCAGGACACCGACGAAAGTAGGATACGGTTTTTCTTTGAAAACACACATTTATACAATGAACGTATAGAGGATAAATCTAGAGGTCGGTTATTAGAGTGATGTAAAGAGTAATTCTGGTCAGTCGGGACGGAAAAAAAACTATTTTGAGATATTTTTTATCTTTTTTATATTTTAGTTATTGAGAACGCCGCCTTAAGAAGGATACAGTTTTTTTAACGTCTAGATGGCCGGTGTGAAACGCCTTTCGGGATCAAAAGTATAAACATGATAAATTTTATTTACACGGACACCACCGAAAGCGTTAGGTTTAACTACTCGATTTAACGTATATGGGTTGTGTCTAGAAGTCGGCTCATTAGAGTGACGAAAATAGGAGCCGTTTTAAAACTACTATCAATTTTTTTTTTACCAGGACACTGCGAAAAGCGGGAGAGTCATTCCAAATGTTTGGCTCGAGGAGCTCCGCTTTATTATCAATTTTTTTTACCGGGACGCCGCGAAAAGCGTTAGGTTTAACGTATATGGGTTGTGTCTAGAAGTCGGTTTATTAGAGTGAGGAAAATAGGAGCCGTTGTAAAACTACAATCGGTATCAAAAATGATACATTATCAATGTATTTACATTATATATACCAAGCGTTCGGCTCGAGGAGCTCCGCTCCTCGGCCAGGACACCGACGAAAGTAGGATACGGTTTTTCTTTGAAAACACACATTTATACAATGAACGTATAGAGGATAAATCTAGAGGTCGGTTATTAGAGTGATGTAAAGAGTAATTCTGGTCAGTCGGGACGGAAAAAAAACTATTTTGAGATATTTTTTATCTTTTTTATATTTTAGTTATTGAGAACGCCGCCTTAAGAAGGATACAGTTTTTTTAACGTCTAGATGGCCGGTGTGAAACGCCTTTCGGGATCAAAAGTATAAACATGATAAATTTTATTTACACGGACACCGCCGAAAGCGTTAGGTTTAACTACTCGATTTAACGTATATGGGTTGTGTCTAGAAGTCGGCTCATTAGAGTGACGAAAATAGGAGCCGTTGTAAAACTACTATCAATTTTTTTTTTACCAGGACACTGCGAAAAGCGGGAGAGTCATTCCAAATGTTTGGCTCGAGGAGCTCCGCTTTATTATCAATTTTTTTTACCGGGACGCCGCGAAAAGCGTTAGGTTTAACGTATATGGGTTGTGTCTAGAAGTCGGTTTATTAGAGTGAGGAAAATAGGAGCCGTTGTAAAACTACAATCGGTATCAAAAATGATACATTATCAATGTATTTACATTATATATACCAAGCGTTCGGCTCGAGGAGCTCCGCTCCTCGGCCAGGACACCGACGAAAGTAGGATACGGTTTTTCTTTGAAAACACACATTTATACAATGAACGTATAGAGGATAAATCTAGAGGTCGGTTATTAGAGTGATGTAAAGAGTAATTCTGGTCAGTCGGGACGGAAAAAAAACTATTTTGAGATATTTTTTATCTTTTTTATATTTTAGTTATTGAGAACGCCGCCTTAAGAAGGATACAGTTTTTTTAACGTCTAGATGGCCGGTGTGAAACGCCTTTCGGGATCAAAAGTATAAACATGATAAATTTTATTTACACGGACACCACCGAAAGCGTTAGGTTTAACTACTCGATTTAACGTATATGGGTTGTGTCTAGAAGTCGGCTCATTAGAGTGACGAAAATAGGAGCCGTTGTAAAACTACTATCAATTTTTTTTTTACCAGGACACTGCGAAAAGCGGGAGAGTCATTCCAAATGTTTGGCTCGAGGAGCTCCGCTTTATTATCAATTTTTTTTACCGGGACGCCGCGAAAAGCGTTAGGTTTAACGTATATGGGTTGTGTCTAGAAGTCGGTTTATTAGAGTGAGGAAAATAGGAGCCGTTGTAAAACTACAATCGGTATCAAAAATGATACATTATCAATGTATTTACATTATATATACCAAGCGTTCGGCTCGAGGAGCTCCGCTCCTCGGCCAGGACACCGACGAAAGTAGGATACGGTTTTTCTTTGAAAACACACATTTATACAATGAACGTATAGAGGATAAATCTAGAGGTCGGTTATTAGAGTGATGTAAAGAGTAATTCTGGTCAGTCGGGACGGAAAAAAAACTATTTTGAGATATTTTTTATCTTTTTTATATTTTAGTTATTGAGAACGCCGCCTTAAGAAGGATACAGTTTTTTTAACGTCTAGATGGCCGGTGTGAAACGCCTTTCGGGATCAAAAGTATAAACATGATAAATTTTATTTACACGGACACCACCGAAAGCGTTAGGTTTAACTACTCGATTTAACGTATATGGGTTGTGTCTAGAAGTCGGCTCATTAGAGTGACGAAAATAGGAGCCGTTTTAAAACTACTATCAATTTTTTTTTTACCAGGACACTGCGAAAAGCGGGAGAGTCATTCCAAATGTTTGGCTCGAGGAGCTCCGCTTTATTATCAATTTTTTTTACCGGGACGCCGCGAAAAGCGTTAGGTTTAACGTATATGGGTTGTGTCTAGAAGTCGGTTTATTAGAGTGAGGAAAATAGGAGCCGTTGTAAAACTACTATCGGTATCAAAAATGATACATTATCAATGTATTTACATTATATATACCAAGCGTTCGGCTCGAGGAGCTCCGCTCCTCGGCCAGGACACCGACGAAAGTAGGATACGGTTTTTCTTTGAAAACACACATTTATACAATGAACGTATAGAGGATAAATCTAGAGGTCGGTTATTAGAGTGATGTAAAGAGTAATTCTGGTCAGTCGGGACGGAAAAAAAACTATTTTGAGATATTTTTTATCTTTTTTATATTTTAGTTATTGAGAACGCCGCCTTAAGAAGGATACAGTTTTTTTAACGTCTAGATGGCCGGTGTGAAACGCCTTTCGGGATCAAAAGTATAAACATGATAAATTTTATTTACACGGACACCACCGAAAGCGTTAGGTTTAACTACTCGATTTAACGTATATGGGTTGTGTCTAGAAGTCGGCTCATTAGAGTGACGAAAATAGGAGCCGTTTTAAAACTACTATCAATTTTTTTTTTACCAGGACACTGCGAAAAGCGGGAGAGTCATTCCAAATGTTTGGCTCGAGGAGCTCCGCTTTATTATCAATTTTTTTTACCGGGACGCCGCGAAAAGCGTTAGGTTTAACGTATATGGGTTGTGTCTAGAAGTCGGTTTATTAGAGTGAGGAAAATAGGAGCCGTTGTAAAACTACAATCGGTATCAAAAATGATACATTATCAATGTATTTACATTATATATACCAAGCGTTCGGCTCGAGGAGCTCCGCTCCTCGGCCAGGACACCGACGAAAGTAGGATACGGTTTTTCTTTGAAAACACACATTTATACAATGAACGTATAGAGGATAAATCTAGAGGTCGGTTATTAGAGTGATGTAAAGAGTAATTCTGGTCAGTCGGGACGGAAAAAAAACTATTTTGAGATATTTTTTATCTTTTTTATATTTTAGTTATTGAGAACGCCGCCTTAAGAAGGATACAGTTTTTTTAACGTCTAGATGGCCGGTGTGAAACGCCTTTCGGGATCAAAAGTATAAACATGATAAATTTTATTTACACGGACACCACCGAAAGCGTTAGGTTTAACTACTCGATTTAACGTATATGGGTTGTGTCTAGAAGTCGGCTCATTAGAGTGACGAAAATAGGAGCCGTTTTAAAACTACTATCAATTTTTTTTTTACCAGGACACTGCGAAAAGCGGGAGAGTCATTCCAAATGTTTGGCTCGAGGAGCTCCGCTTTATTATCAATTTTTTTTACCGGGACGCCGCGAAAAGCGTTAGGTTTAACGTATATGGGTTGTGTCTAGAAGTCGGTTTATTAGAGTGAGGAAAATAGGAGCCGTTGTAAAACTACTATCGGTATCAAAAATGATACATTATCAATGTATTTACATTATATATACCAAGCGTTCGGCTCGAGGAGCTCCGCTCCTCGGCCAGGACACCGACGAAAGTAGGATACGGTTTTTCTTTGAAAACACACATTTATACAATGAACGTATAGAGGATAAATCTAGAGGTCGGTTATTAGAGTGATGTAAAGAGTAATTCTGGTCAGTCGGGACGGAAAAAAAACTATTTTGAGATATTTTTTATCTTTTTTATATTTTAGTTATTGAGAACGCCGCCTTAAGAAGGATACAGTTTTTTTAACGTCTAGATGGCCGGTGTGAAACGCCTTTCGGGATCAAAAGTATAAACATGATAAATTTTATTTACACGGACACCACCGAAAGCGTTAGGTTTAACTACTCGATTTAACGTATATGGGTTGTGTCTAGAAGTCGGCTCATTAGAGTGACGAAAATAGGAGCCGTTTTAAAACTACTATCAATTTTTTTTTTACCAGGACACTGCGAAAAGCGGGAGAGTCATTCCAAATGTTTGGCTCGAGGAGCTCCGCTTTATTATCAATTTTTTTTACCGGGACGCCGCGAAAAGCGTTAGGTTTAACGTATATGGGTTGTGTCTAGAAGTCGGTTTATTAGAGTGAGGAAAATAGGAGCCGTTGTAAAACTACTCTCGGTATCAAAAATGATACATTATCAATGTATTTACATTATATATACCAAGCGTTCGGCTCGAGGAGCTCCGCTCCTCGGCCAGGACACCGACGAAAGTAGGATACGGTTTTTCTTTGAAAACACACATTTATACAATGAACGTATAGAGGATAAATGTAGAGGTCGGTTATTAGAGTGATGTAAAGAGTAATTCTGGTCAGTCGGGACGGAAAAAAAACTATTTTGAGATATTTTTTATCTTTTTTATATTTTAGTTATTGAGAACGCCGCCTTAAGAAGGATACAGTTTTTTTAACGTCTAGATGGCCGGTGTGAAACGCCTTTCGGGATCAAAAGTATAAACATGATAAATTTTATTTACACGGACACCACCGAAAGCGTTAGGTTTAACTACTCGATTTAACGTATATGGGTTGTGTCTAGAAGTCGGCTCATTAGAGTGACGAAAATAGGAGCCGTTTTAAAACTACTATCAATTTTTTTTTTACCAGGACACTGCGAAAAGCGGGAGAGTCATTCCAAATGTTTGGCTCGAGGAGCTCCGCTTTATTATCAATTTTTTTTACCGGGACGCCGCGAAAAGCGTTAGGTTTAACGTATATGGGTTGTGTCTAGAAGTCGGTTTATTAGAGTGAGGAAAATAGGAGCCGTTGTAAAACTACTATCGGTATCAAAAATGATACATTATCAATGTATTTACATTATATATACCAAGCGTTCGGCTCGAGGAGCTCCGCTCCTCGGCCAGGACACCGACGAGAGTAGGATACGGTTTTTCTTTGAAAACACACATTTATACAATGAACGTATAGAGGATAAATGTAGAGGTCGGTTATTAGAGTGATGTAAAGAGTAATTCTGGTCAGTCGGGACGGAAAAAAAACTATTTTGAGATATTTTTTATCTTTTTTATATTTTAGTTATTGAGAACGCCGCCTTAAGAAGGATACAGTTTTTTTAACGTCTAGATGGCCGGTGTGAAACGCCTTTCGGGATCAAAAGTATAAACATGATAAATTTTATTTACACGGACACCACCGAAAGCGTTAGGTTTAACTACTCGATTTAACGTATATGGGTTGTGTCTAGAAGTCGGCTCATTAGAGTGACGAAAATAGGAGCCATTTTAAAACTACTATCAATTTTTTTTTACAAGGACACTGAGAAAAGCGGGAGAGTCATTCCAAATGTTTGGCTCGAGGAGCTCCACTTTATTATCAATTTTTTTTACCGGGACGCCGCGAAAAGCGTTAGGTTTAACGTATATGGGTTGTGTCTAGAAGTCGGTTTATTAGAGTGAGGAAAATAGGAGCCGTTGTAAAACTACAATCGGTATCAAAAATGATACATTATCAATGTATTTACATTATATATACCAAGCGTTCGGCTCGAGGAGCTCCGCTCCTCGGCCAGGACACCGACGAAAGTAGGATACGGTTTTTCTTTGAAAACACACATTTATACAATGAACGTATAGAGGATAAATCTAGAGGTCGGTTATTAGAGTGATGTAAAGAGTAATTCTGGTCAGTCGGGAAGGAAAAAAAACTATTTTGAGATATTTTTTATCTTTTTTATATTTTAGTTATTGGGAACGCCGCCGTAAGTAGGATACAGTTTTTTTAACGTCTAGATCGAACGCGTGTAGGATAAGTCTAGAGGTTGGTGTATTGGAGTGACGTATAGAATAATTCTGGTCAGTCGGTTCGGAAACAAAAGCTATTTAGTTATTTATTCGGCCAAGACATCGTCGAAAGTAGCATACAGGTTAGGTTTAACGTCTCGATTTCACGTATATGGGTTATGTCTAGAAGTTAATATTGAATATTGAAAACTTACTTATAAATACTAAATACCTAAAGGTCTTACACATCATAGCCAATGTATTTCACCACTATCAAAAATGGTTTATATTCTACATGGGTGGATAATTGTTATGAACATTTCTACGACTAAACTTTAAGACACTAATACTGCAATAAGTTCGTGAACACAATTCCTGCAAAAAATTTTGTTTAAACATTATTATAATTGAAAAAGATCAACTTTATATTTTTATGATAATAATAAAATAAAATGCAAAGAAATGTTCAAATAGAAAGTGTAAATAAAACAGTGTTTTAAAAATGATGAATGTGCCTAAATTAATAAAATTCTTTGTAAAGCTCAGTTGATGTAATGAACATTATTTTTACTCACCGTAAGAAAATTTGAGTGCTCCACAATAAACAAACAAATACATTTGTATAAATTGACTGTAATTACAGTACCAAACAGTAAATGCAAACCGATTTGATTAGATTTATTCATGTGAGTTGGATAAGGGCAATGGAAGTAACTATCAACTTAATTATTATTAGGTATATATTATTTTTATATAAAATCAAGCAAAGAGATGCAAGTTGAATCAAAATTATGAACTAACATGTTAACCATTTTTTGAACAGCTACTTAGGTCTGGTCAAAATATATTATACCCAATTTTGCTAAGAGAAAATCATTTTTAATGTAAATGTATATTACCATAGACAAAAGCCGATAAGGTACGGGTCAATTGAGTATTTACTATAGCATTTTCACATAATAGTTCTAACTACAATTTACAATTAGTGTTTTCTAAAGAATCATAATTCAGGGCTAAAAAAAGGGCTGAAAAATAAGAATTTAACTTGAAAAAATTTAACAAAATCTAAAAAAAAAAAATAAGCACTAAAAATCTCTTAATATTTTGTATTTAACATAATAATTATATGTAGTCGAGTAATGAATAATAATTGTTATGGAAATTTCTACAACTAAACCAAGCTTACTTAAAAAAAACTTTAAGACACTAATAATGCAATTAGTTAGTGAACTATTGTTTAAACGTTATTATAGTTGAAAAAATATCAACTTTATATATTTTGATAATAAAATAAAATGAAACAAAAGGTTCATACAGAAAGTGTTAATAAAACAGTGTTTCAAAATGAAGGTGAACATATAATGAACATTTTTTTTACTAATTAATTACTATAGATTGAATCAAAATTATGAACTAACATTTCATACATTTTTTGAATAGCTACATAAGTCTGGTCAAAATATATGATAACCATTTTCCCAAGAGAAAATCATTTTTATTGTAAATGTATATATTACCATAGACAAAAGCCAATAAGGCACGGGTCAATTGAGTATTTACTATAGCATTTTCACATAATAGTTCTAACTACAATTTACAATTGAAAATAGCAATCAGTATTTATTAAAAGGTTTATACAAAAAAAAAAAAGTATAC
Organism: Therioaphis trifolii; assembly: GCA_027580255.1. NCBI lineage: Eukaryota > Metazoa > Arthropoda > Insecta > Hemiptera > Aphididae > Therioaphis > Therioaphis trifolii. The sequence continues at coordinate 65,237 of JALBXZ010000101.1, forward strand.
ATTTACATATACGGTTTTTTTTATAACAATAACTCTAACATTGTTAGTATTGTGGAAATTAGTTTTTTTAGACGTGGAAAGCTCTTATTGTGACTACTCGATAACGTATTGTAGTTGAATACAGCAGTTAATAAGTACAATCAGATTCTGAAAAAAAATTATGTATGTACAATTAATATAATTTTTTAACGTTTTGTGGGTATAATTTTTGTAAGGCGACCATAGTATTAATGAGTTGAAATCACAACAAACAGGTACCTATAATAATGAACCTTTTAAGTTAAACGAAGGGAAAAAAAGGTATTTAAATATCATAGATATAAATTTAACAAATTTGTTTGAATTTTGTTTCACAAAAAATGAAAAATATTATCATTGGCTTTCTCCTTACATCCTAACTATGTCGAATGGAATTTAATTTGTTCATTAACATTATGTACTTTAAAACATAAAATTAATTAAAGGCGAATGATATTGCAAAGCTGTCTCATAGCCAGCTATAAAAAGTGTGATAATTGCTGAAAAGGTAATTTATTGAAAGTATTCTAATTCAGTTCTGGCACAGAACCAACAACCTGAAAAATGCTTCCGGATATACCATAAAAAAAAAAAAAAAAAAACATTTTGTACAAATAATTCAACAATATAGGTATACCGTATACTTTTTTTGTGTTGAATAAGACACGACGTATGACATGTTATTATTGAGTATTAAAAAAATAATAATACTATCGAAAAACATATTATGTGTATGAACTAGTGCTGGACATTGGCTTGCCTAATCCGGACCACGGATTGAAATATAGAATCCGGATTGACGGATTCAATCCATCTTAACCGGATTCGCGGATTCAATCCGTAAATCCGAAAAACGGATTCAATCCGTCTTAACCGGATTCGCGGATTTAATCCGTAAATCCAATAAACGGATTGAATCCGTTTTTCGGATTTACGGATTGAATCCGTTAATCCGGATTCGTGGATTCAATCCGTAAATCCGGATTCGTGGATTCAATCCGTAAATCCGAGTAACGGGTTAAATTTATAAAGCTCGATTAATAATTTAAAAATCATGTTTATGAACAATCAACAAAGTACAGAGTCTGGTACAGACTACAAACATCATGATATGTATGATACGGAGGTCATCATATCCGCACATTTTCAAAAAAAGACCGTCGTTCAAACCAAACCGCACACTTTTATAATGACTTCCGCATAGTTTTCCCAATAGTTTTTACAAATATTAGTGTACTTCGCGTCTCTTTTCGATTTCTACTTCTATAATATTGTATAGTATATTTTATATTTTATTGCATTTGCATTATGAATGACGAAATACGAGTTTATTCAAAGCAATGAAATAACTTTATGAGAGTATTTGAAAACAATAGGATGTTAATCCAAAATTTAAATCTTTATATCTTAAAATAAAGTATGTTTAAATAATACTAGGTAATGAATTAATAATAAAAAAAAATGTTATTAATATTAAAATTATAAAATCTTATACATTAAATTATTTTAAAATGATTCATTTTATAAATAAAATATGTTTAATTTTTAACTGTCAATCAAATGTGTACGGTATTGAACGATGTAAAATGTGCTGTTATGAACGGTAAATGTGCGGTTTTGAACGACGCCCGTATGATAATATAATATAATATACTATATAGTATCTACTATCTACTTTAGCCACCCAGATAATAAACATATTATGATTTATTTTTTTGTTATATTAATTACTAATTTAAAAATAATTATTGTATCAATCTATATTCTTTTTTTTATATCTATGTAAATTTATTTTTTATCACATGCATATCCATATTATATCACTATATTTTCCAAAAAGGTGTTTAATGTTAATTTATAATAAAATAAATAAATTACTACCCCATACAATGATGAAAATATAACTATTAACTTGTAAGTAGTAAGTACTAAGAAGTAACTAAATAAAAATCACATGGTTAATTTGAAAAACTATTTTTTATTTAATTTTTGTACATGTAATATATTATGTTGCATTATAAAAAAAAAAACAAATATTATTTTAATTGTGATGCTTTGTGTTATGAGAAAGAAAGATTAACCATTTGGCTGTTTCACCTGATAAACAGTTTCTTTTTGCTGTTATAATATTTCCTGCGGTAGAGAACGCTCTTTCTGAAGGTGTTGAGGTGGACGGAATGCATAAATATTTTTTTGCAAGCTTTGAAATGTTTGGAAATCTTGAACTATTTTCTTTCCACCAAGCTAATGGACAAGCATTTTTATTTATTGTATTCTCTTTTACATATTTATCAAGTTCATTTTGTTCACTGCATTTTTCATTGTCTGGGAATAATATATCCAGAGCAGTCATTTCTAAATGTTGGGCAGTATCTCTGTCGGTTTGATTAATTCCATCACCATCATCAAAATTTAGTTGTGTCTGTATGAAGTTTCTTATTAAAGTTAATGTTCCATCATTGTTATTATCAGCAAAATGATTTTTGTAACGTGGATCTAAAAAAGATGCAATATTTAAAAAAAAAATTGCCTCTTCATGAGCAGCATCGAAAAATCTTGTTTCAAACTCTCGGGTTAATATTCTTTTAAATGTTTGAATTTGTTGAAGATCTGTATTATCATGTTTTAAAAAATTATCTACAATGCTTTTTAAAATTGGCTGCACAGTAGAGATTGTGGGAGTTTTTGCTGATGATAATATGTTTGTAACGAGATTAAAAGGTTCAAGAACTTTGATCAAGTGTTCTAACAACTCCCATTTACTTTCACTTAATTCCAATGTCAATGCAGTTGTTCTTGTAGTAACTGTACGGTCATTTAATACTGAACAAATAGCTTGTCTGGAATCATTAAGTCTAACGAGCATAGCATAAACGGAGTTCCACCTAGTTTTTACTGATTGTACTAATTTGTTTGTTGACATTTTCAAATTTTTTTGAGCGACTAAAAGAGCTTTTGAAGCTACAGTAGAGTGTTTAAAATGTGACACGATAGATGAAGCTGTACTCAGTAAATCTTTGATTGATTTATCTTCTAAGCCTTTATTAACACAAAGTTGCAGCGAATGAGCAAAGCAAGTTCTACTTTTTATATCAGGAGCCATAGAACAAACTGCATTTTTTATATTAAGTGCATTGTCATGAACAATACAAACAATTTTATTGTAAATATCCCAGTCATGTATAATATCTAACAGTTTTTCTTTTAAATTGATACTTGTATGACGTTCATCCATCAACTCGGTTGTTATAATGTAGTTCACTATTTTCCATTCATTAGTGATTCCATGAGCCGTGATTGAGATGTATGATTCATTAGATCTACTAGTCCAACAATCTGTTGTTAAGGCAATGAAATCTATACCATTTAAAACACTAGCAACTCGGTTTTTTTCGGTCAAGTAAAGTCCAAACATTCTTCTTTTAATAGTATTTCGGCTCGGTACTTCATAGTTTGGTGATACTGTTCTCATAAACTCTAGAAATCCAATACCATCTACCGAAGAAAGTGGAAGCATGTCTTTTGCAATATATCTTACTAGACTTTCAGTTATCATTTCTTGCTTTTTAACCGTCACAGAAGGAGAAAATAATAAATCTGTTATTTTTTGTTGTTTTATTGAATCTGAAGTTGAACATGAAACTGCAATGGATGTAGATACTTCAGGTTCAGAGTGTTCAGCTTCAGACACAGTTTGAAAGATTTCAGAATGAGATTCTTCACCGTTCAGTATAATGACTTCAGCATCATCATCATCATCATCTTCAAATTGTCTAAATGAAAGTATAAAAATTACAAATTAGCCACTAAAGATATTATTAATAATGTAATGCCTTCATTTACAAAGTATTAGTATTGAAATAAATATATTTATTCAATCATAATAATTGATAGTTGCAGCTAGCTTACAGCAAAATAAAATAATTAAGAATAAAATATGGAGATTTTAATAAATATATGACAAAAAAACATATCACAATAATATTATTATATTATGATATATAAATATTATTAAAATCATATTATTATATTACCTTTTCTTTATAACAGCTTGCTCACCACCCAGTGTTTTGTTTAAATTGTGCTTCATCCGTAAGTGACTCCATAATGTTCCTTAGATATATAAAAAAAAAACAAATATTAATATTATTGCAGAAAAAATAATTTTCTAAATATATTATAATTATTATTATTATTATTATTTTTTCATTATATTATTTTATCAATTACCCTATATGTATTACCTAGGTAGGGTAAAGTATACAGTTATTGGCACTAAAAATTTGTTTTATTTGTAATTAATGTACATTTTGACAATTGGTTATTTTGTAGTTAATAGTAAATAAAAAAAAGAGCAGGATACAGGAGTTGGGTGGGATACACGAGGTGGATTGATTGGTTAGGAATTTTAGGATAGATTTTGAAATTATTTTATATTATAAAAAAAAAAAAACGATTCTGAACAAATTTTGGGAATTTTCACTTGTGACCTCTCTAAAGTACCTCCGATATTCGTTTTGCTACCGAAAACCACCCATGAAGTTCAAAATTGAAGCATTATTTCGAGTACTTATGGTGTACACAGACACAAAAAAAAAAAACAAAAAAAAAAAAAAAAACACACATCATAGTAAAATCAATACATTCTTCACTTCGTTCAGAATCTAAAAAGAATTAAATATTTATATTTTCTACATAATGATCATAAAGTAAGACTGATAACAATTTTATCAATCATTGAAATTGATAACACAAGTTTTAACAATGTTTAAGTCTGACATATCATCAGTAGCGGATCTGAACTAATTCTGAAGCTCATTTAAGGAGTAGGCGAATTGGAATCATAAAATTTCAATAATAAGAATTTAATATTCATTATATCATATGATGCTATAATTCAAGTTAAAAAAAAGCCCAAGGGAGGGTAATCACCAAGTCACCCCCTCAAATCCGCCACTGTATGTCATGGAATCAAATATAAACTTTTCTAAAGGTGTCAATAACTGTGCACTTTACCCTATGTGCATTTAGTAGATACTAGATAGTAGATACTAGATACCTAGTATTACCTACTACCTAGTACCTACTGTTTTTTTATAAAATCAAATTATTTTGATATTTGAATTTTGAATAGTAACAACTAACAACACACAATACAAATGTTTACCTGTGCTGCCAGCTGTGTTAAACGATTTTCCGCAAGCATTGCAAATTGATAGGCTCTTTCCAGTTTCGTCCACAACCTTCTTAAAATTCTCCCAGATTTTTGACATTTTACAATGTTTCACTCGTGGATTTGTATAATTCGTATTTACGTGTAACCGACTGTGTAAGCTAAATGCTAATAACCAAATACCAATGATAAAACAATGTTGTATTATCAAATATCAACGCCCATATCGGAATATCGAGAGGATAGAATAGAACGTTGGAATTCCCGTCGTCTGGTTAAAAATATATTTACTCAATAAAAACGAATTTTTATTTTTATACCAGAATCCGGATTGAATTACCTAATTCGGATTCATATCAAAATCCGGATTGGTATCATAATCCGGATTGGTAATTTTTAATCCGGATAAACAGATTAATAACAGTTGTTTCAATCCGGATTGATCCGGATTGGTAATCCGGGTACGGATTTATCCGGATTCGATGTCCAGCACTAGTATGAACATTTTTGGTGACACAAACTGAGGGCAAATTATATTAATGAGATAAAGTATCCAATGTAATGGTAAGTAGATTCTTTAATGGTAAGTAGTTTATAATTCTATGGTACCTAAAAGTATTCTATTTAATAAAACAGTGTAAATATTCAATTTTACATAATATAATAGGTACAGCAGAAACGTTTTTCTTAAAAACTTTTTATCCATTGAAAAAAATAAAAACTATTTTGTATAATATTAATTAAATAATATAGGTATACTTTTACTTTGTGTCGAATCAGACATGTTATTAGTGAGTAAGTATTCATCAAAAATAATAATACTATCAAAAAACACAAACCGAGAGGAAATTGTTTTATATTAATTATTATTTTATATTAAGAGATAAAAGTATACAATTTAATAGTAAGTAGGTATTGTTTATGACACCCAAAATCGCAAATGTATTTCACATTTTCAACTTATCATCAAATAGCCAAATTAAAATGTTAATTAATATATGACTGGTATTTAAGATATAATATAATGGCGTTGGACTATTTGTAAATTTATTTCACCACAATCAAAATCAGTGGTAAGTTCAGCTAAAATAATGTAATTATTTATTATAACGCTTTGATTCGTAGACGGTTAATTTTTTTAAATTTTCACTTACCATTGTAAAAGTATTTTGATTTGTTTAAAATCGACAAACACGGATAATTAACTATTTGCATATTTACTACCATGATAATATGTAAGAGTGTGTTTTAAGAGAAATTCAACAGTCATAATTCATGCAATTACAATTTTATCCTAGAATTAGGTACTGTTACATACATTTAGTATGTACCACTCGAATTATAGGTACCTACGGAGTCGAATTAGAGTATTTTGTATTTAATAAACAGTATAAATATTCAATTTCCTTTAGTTACTCATACACAGTGTGTTTGTAGCATATAATAGGTCCAGCAGAAATGTCCGATGTGTAGGTACCCGATATCATTGGTCAATGGTCTTCACACCAAAAGACAAAAGCCGACCTATAAATTATTATTTTGAACTAAATGGTTTATATACAGAAGAAAATAATTAAGACGATATCTGATTTAATATATAAATTATTATATAAAAGAAATAGAAAGAGTCAAATAATAATATGTTTTCATAATATTTAGTATTTCCTGGATCATCTCTAACACAAACTGTAAATAATCGATAATTGAATAAATAAATTGAATACAGTGTTTTAAAAGTCGGTGTTAATAATACACAGATAGGAACTACCTACCGAACACGAATATTAACAGAACCTAGAAAGTATTTGTATTTATTTTTTGCAAAAGCCTAACACTCTCATGACCAATTCTGTCATTAGTAACAAAGTAACATTTCAATTTTAATTCAATACTTACTTAGTAAATCATTCATTATGAGTAATAAAAACCGGTGGACAGCAAGAAACTACAAAACGATCAATATATATATAATATATATATATGACATGGTATAACGAACAAAATACTACAAAAAAAAAAAAAATATGACGCGTAAATTAGCGTAAAACGTATAATAAAACACGAATACACGATAAAAACTCGAGTAGTAGAGTGAATTATTAGTTTTTAATTTATAATATACGACAAAAGTAATACGAATATACGATATTAAATTATTAATATATTATTTACTATTATTTCTCGAGTACTCTAGAGGTACAAAAAATCACAAAACACTTATATGAGTACACTTTGTATAAAAGATACACGGTCAAACCTAATGCGTTTAAATCATATAATATAACTATATAGGATTACAAACTAAATAGTAGTCAATCAGTAGTAGTCGGTAGGTAAAACGTAGCAATTTAAAACATTTTTATTAAGAAAACATAGCAAAAACGTACAAAACACGATAAAACTCGAGTAGTACACATATAATATAATAACAATATATATATTTGATAACGAAGAAAAAACTACAAAAACGCGTAAATTTTTTTCGCGTAAATTTGCGTAAACTTATAATAAAACACGAATACACGATAAAAACTCGAGTAGTAGAGTGAATTATTAGTTTTTAATATATAATTATTACGACAAAAGTAATATAAGACAAAAGCAACGTTATCACAATACAAGGGGCCGCGTTATCAACAGACGACATAGAGTAGTGCGAATTGGCGGGAAACGATCACGGGGCAATTTCTTTTTCAAAAGGAAAAATGAAAAATTGACCTTTTTTGGGCGCGCGAACGCGTAAAACGACGTCCGGGGACGGGGACAGAATATTTCAAATGAGAACGGAATTTTATAGTATGAGAAAAAGGAAAAAACGGCCTTTATAAAATAGTAGTAAATTTGAGGTTATGTTTACCAACACGTTTTATAGTATAAGATTTTGGGCGCGCGAACGCGTAAAACGACGTCCGGGGACGGGGACAGAATATTTCAAATGAGAACGGAATTTTATAGTATGAGAAAAAGGAAAAAACGGCCTTTATAAAATAGTAGTAAATTTGAGGTTATGTTTACCAACACGTTTTATAGTATAAGAAATATAAATGATGTACAGAAGCTAATCTACATTTTATTAGATTTATGTTGCCACAAAATATAGATAGGTTCCTACTAAGTTTATTTTAAATTATATTCTAAATATATCAAACAACAGCATAGTCACATTGTTTATATATTGACTAGGTACCTACCTAATACCTATTATTAATTTGCCAACAGGAATGTTGAATTGAATTGAATTGCTGTCTTGTTTAAACTTTAATTGTATGTCTATTTTTTCGCTTGGCACTACTTAGTATACCTAGGTATATCAAAAAAACTTTATGTAATAATAGAAGAGTAAGTAGGTACCTGCTATTCTTTAGAATAACAATTAACAATTCAATTATTCTACCTAATATTGGAGATCTTTTTAAGAAATGTAATTTCTAATATTAATTTAGTATTAATATAGTAGGTAAGTATACTTACATTAATAACTGAACATTGGTATTATACACGTGATTACAAATTAGGTATAGCTAATATATTTAAACTTCAACTTAACCAACATTCCACCAAAAATATCATACTTCATACTTAAAATCTATATAATTTTAGTGGGTAATTACAACTTATCCATAATTTTATAATGTTAATAACATAAATAATAAATAACTACAATAATGGTTAGTTAATAAAAAAAGTATGTAGGTACTTACCAAAAATGTAAACAATTAACGCGTCAACTACTTATAATAACGCAGAAACTATTAAATAAAATCCAAAAACCAATTGTGTCGTGATTCACCACAATGAACACGTTAATCAAACATATACGTAAAGACTTAACTACTTAAGAAATCTTTAAAGAGATTTAAGAATTAAGATAGAAATTAAGAAATACGACTGGTGAGTTTACTGCCCGAGTACGTGAACATGTGACAGTGTGGGTACCTACTACCTACACAAAGGGAATGCGTTGTGCACTTGTGCGGCGGTGGCAGCAGCGGAGACATAGTACGGTCGTTACATGGTTTTCCCCAAAAAATCTAATCAACTGTTAACAAATTTCTTATATCTTATGTTATTATCTATGTATATAAAGCATAATAACAATAACATTTAACACATTATTGTAGACCGACTATTTTTTTGGGGGGGTTTTACGTTGGAGATGAGCACTGTGTTTAACGAATAACGCGGCTATTGTTACATTACACATGATATGGTACTATTTATAGACGTCATGCAGGATGGGTAAAGCGCTCCTAGCGGACTATGAGTGAACTTTTATCGGGTCACCAACACTTCAAGTACATTGTACATAAACCATAGTGGCATATTGTAGTATAACACACATGAATTCAGTGAAATTTATTTAAAATTTGTTTATTTTATTTCAATTTTCAATTATAATAATTAAAATGGCTCAGTCAAAATCAAAAAACATGTGTTGTGTAGTGAACTGTTCCAACACATACAAAACTTCAAAACACCTCAAATTTTTTTCATTTCCTAATAGACAGTATGAACAGGAATTGAAAAAAAAATGGATTAGAGCCGTAAACCGTTTAGAGTAAGTTACCAAATTTTTAGATAATAAGATAATAACTCATTAAACGAAATACAATTGTCATAACTCACACACTCATTCTTAAGTAGGTACAAAAATATAATCTATTTAAGCAACTAGGTATAGATAATAATTCATATTATTTATAATTTATGATTTATACAATGTCTAATGTTTGTATAAAATCTAAAATTAAATTTGAATGATGAGAAATGACAAATATGTGTTGTGTATGTGGGTATCTACTCACAAATCTATTCATTAAAATTATTCTTAATTTAACAGGAAAAATGGAAAATTATGGATGCCGACTATTCGAAGTTTGATAATATGTTCAGATCATTTTGTAGGAAACACGATCTAAAGATCCACAAAGTCCATCTTATATTCCATCTATTTTTCCAAAAATGTACAATAAACCTAAACCCAATACTGATCAACAAATTAATAGATACAACCGTTCTAGAAATCGGTCAGAATTAAGAAATAGTAAAGCTATGAATGATTCTACCATCAACACACTTGATGTTGATATTACTGATATTAATGTGGACCAACATACTAATTTAAACACTAAATGTGATGTTAGTACACAAGTTAGTTTAAATATTTCTGGTAATGATAACTTTATTTTTGAATGCATACAAAATAAAAACAATGTAAACACACAAGTTTCAGTTCCCAAAAGTTTTGATAATAATTTTTCTAAACCATGTTTACTTGACAAAATGTGTGGGCCAGATTCAAATGAAATCTCATATTTATCACGTGAATCATTTAAAGGGTTGGAATCAATAACAAATGAAAAACGCCTAATAAGTTTAACTGGGACTTCATTTTGTGTATTTAATCGTTTACTTTCTTTTTTAAAACCTACTTTAAACATAAATTCTGTTAAAAAAGAGAATAGATTACTTATTTTCTTAATAAAAATAAAACTGGGTATTAGCTATTCAGCAATCAGTGTGTTATTTGGAATCGATCCTTCTACAGTTTCAAGAATATTTACTGAATGTCTTAATTTTTTAAGTTCAAAGACTAAAGACTTTATTTTTTGGCCCGATAAATATGCAGTAAAACAATGTTTACCTGAAGCTTTTAAAATAAATTATCCAGATTGCAGATGTATTATTGATTGCATGGAAGTTAAAGTCGAGCAACCAAATACTTTAGAACAACGGGTTTATTTATATTCAAGATATAAAAGTAATTATACAATAAAATTTCTTGTGGCAATCAACCCAAATGGTATGATTTGTTTTGTTTCAAAATGTTATGGTGGTAGGTCAAGTGACTCATATATTACAAACGATTCAGGATTTTTTTTTAAATTAGAACCCGGTGATCAGGTACTTGCTGACAAAGGGTTTCCTGGCATACAAACTGAAATTGAGAATAGTAACAGTATTTTAATTATGCCCCCAATATTGCATAATGGCCGTTTTTCCGAGACAGAAATACTGGAAACATATAGTATAGCTAGTGTTCGTATACACATTGAAAGAGTCTTTGCACGAATGAAAATGTATGGTATCCTTAATAAATTAAAAATTAACCTTCTTCCCCATGTTGATGATATTGTACATATATGTTGCGTTTTAACCAATCTGCAATTACCTATAATTAAGTCTTAAGATGTATTTTTTTTTTTTGTTTAATAGTTAAAAATAAGGTATGATTTGTGTACCTACCTAATTAATACTTATAAACTGTATTAACACTGTATACTGTATATTAATAATTATTATGCCTAAAAATGTAATTTTATTTTTATATAAATATAATAAATATTATATAAAAAAATATTAAAATTATTATAAACTAACATTGATTTATAAAATAAACTTTATTTCACAAATATGCATTACATGTTTATTTATAAAAATTATTAATTAGTATTGCACATTATAACAATTGCCTGGAAGCTAATTCTGGCAAGTAATAATTAAAAAAAAATGTTTCTATTTTTTTTACAGTATTTGTTAAAAATAATTCATCTCTTTGTATAGTCAATGCCACTGGTTCAACATTATTATAAATAAAAAATTCACATGTTAATAAACCAGTACAGTACATTAATATTTGACATTGTGTAAAATACATTGATGATTTTTTTAACTTGAGTATCCCATTTTCAACTAATAAATATTTTAAATTTGGAATTCCATTTTCTACTATGGGTTTGCTTCGGCAAGAAACTGGGCATTTTATCTCAAGAACTGCATCAATTTTACCGTTTTTTAAAACTAATCCATCTGGACTAGCACATAACCAAGGAATAAATTGACAAATAACTAATCCACTTTTAATAACTTCTTTATCAAACATTTGCTTATAAGCATCAATTGCAACTCCTTCAGTATTTTTCCCATAAGTAACATTTATAGAACCTTTTTTCCCTAAATTTGTTTCTTTAAGAAAAGTATTAACTAAATGTAATTGCCCAACAGAAGTTAAATTCCTGCAAACTCTAATTTTATGTGCCTTGGTGCTAGCAGATATACGGTTTTTTCTATTTTCAAACCAAAGATCACTGTCAGGCTGATTTAATGTTTCAATAAAAATGTTAAAACATGCATTTTGATTAACTTTTATATACCTATTATAAAAAATATGTTCATTCATTTTTAAGGGAAACATAGAAGCTAAAAACAAATTAATATCATTATATTTTTGATAAAATAAAATTAAGGAGAAATGTTTTTATAGGAGCTAATTAAAAACTGATTTTCTAAACTGTCTAGAATATCATTTACACATAGTTTACATTCCCTTTCAACTTCACTAAGTGATGTAACTTTCAACATATTGCTAAAACTACAGGGTATATCAAAAATATCATAACTATCAACAAGAGTTGAGTGACAGACAGGAGTAGTTACTATAGTGTTTGCTTTTAATTTTTTTCTTGGAAACAAATCTTCTATTCTTTTACCCTTCTTATATTTGTTTTGAGCAGAATTTGTAGGTGTACCCCACTCTTGTGGTAAACTTGTTTTTGATGTTCTATCTTCATTGTTTATGTACCAAATTACAGCAGCAATGTGCTTACATTTAGCACCCGCGCCAGCAGGACAACCACAATAAGCACAAAATACCAACCTGGTTTCATCAATCTGTTTATAAATAACATTTTTTAAACTCAAAAAAAATATCTTCCGTAGATACGTAACTAGTAAAGTACTTAGATAATAATGGGGTAGTTGAAACGTTTTTAAATATTTAAATTTGGAATAGACCTACATAAATACTATCTACAACATAGTTTTTGTTTGGGAACCGATGTTATAGTGTTTTATTTATTTTAATATTTGACATAATTATAGTATAATAAAAAATTTAATTTTCTTAAAAATGTAAGAAGGAAAAATGAAATATATAAATATAAATTATTTACTTCAAGAGTTACTACTTACTTTCCATGGTTCTAAATTAACTGATGTTTGTCTTATAACTGAGCCTTTAATATAAGACCATCCATTGCTGCATTTTATCTCTACTACATTTTTTACATGATTGCTGTCATACAATTTCTTCCCTTTATTATTTGTAAATTCAACATTGTACGAAATTGACTGAAATCCGTGGCTCAAAGTTAAATCAGTCATATTGATTTATTTTAATTAATATGGATAAAAATAAAAAATATAGTAGACAAACTTGCTAAATAGACGACAAATATCTACACAAGTCAGAACAACCAGGAACATTAGAATAATAATTAATAATATAATATAAAAATATAATAGATAATAGATCATAATTCATAATATGATAGATGGTAATACAATAGATGCATAAAAGATCCCCGAAATTAGTTCATACTTTCACTACTACGGCGCGCTGCTATCAATCCTGTGCATACCGTCTATAGTCCAACGCCAGCGATCGCGACGAAAAGCTAAGTAAAAATAATAAACCAGCAGGTGACGACGGGGGTATAGACGTATAGTATACGAGTCATCTAACTCGTATTTAACCAATAACCAATGTTATTTTACGAAAATCATGTTGACAACCCTGTAGCCTAAACTAATGAACCGATTGACTTACAACTTGCTCAAATAAGTAATAACTCAGTTTGGAGTGTTAATGATTCTGTGAAAAGTTTATTAGCCGGAGGATTACAGTCTGAGTAATATGGTAAACGCTAAAGTACTAGCCTAATTATTAAGCGAAAAGCTATTCTTTCAACAATTCTACATTTCTACCATTATATTACACATGTATGTTGTACGCAACGCCGCGCGTCGCATTTTGCTGGTCGGCGGTCGCCCATATTTCTTTTTCCGCGTGTCGGTTGCAATCACTCGTTGCGTACTTGCGTAATGCTATTAATTGTTTTTCAAAGTGTAGTCGTGCAGAGTGTAGACTTATTAACAGTTATGTTAAATAATTTAATTAAGTGTTAACACTGTGCGCTGTGCGGTTCGTGGCGTGTTGTCGTGGTGCCGCGTCGCGCTGAACAGGCCTGAACTATCTAGCCGCTCAAAGCCTCGAATTATTTTGACTTACAGAATAAAGAGTACTATACTACACGTATATACGTATATGATAAAAACATATTATACCTACAAACATTGAAAATTCAGACATTTTAATTTTTAACATATATAGCATTTTTGAATTCAGTGCTTCAAAACACATTTTGGCAAAAAAAATAAATTCAAAATCGAGCATGGGAACAAAAACTGCATTTATACCTTATTAGTCTGTCCTGTAAATGTGTTAAATATGTTCAATAAATTAAATAATAATTATAAAATATCGATGACAGTACATTTTTTTTTACAACATTACATTTTTAATTCTACAATAATATTATAATAACATTTGGTAATCAACTTAATATGACGTTATTTTGAAAATATCCTATAAATATTTTGTTATAATTATAATTATAATATTGAAAATATAACCAATTCAAAAATACAAAGAATATTTTCAAAATAATATTATTTTAAGTTAATTACCAAATCTTATTATAATGTTTTTGTGGAGTTAAAAATATAATATTATAAAAAAATATTAAGAGCACAATAAAGAAATATTTAAATTTTAACATTACTTTTTTAAGCTCAGGATAATGTTGTAATAATGTTAAAAATATAATATTTATTATTTAATTAAGTTTGAAAGTTATAATAATTGATATTATAGATTTGCTGTCTGGGCATATAATCAAAAGTCATCGTCTTGGAAAAATGATACCCAATCGCTGTCGTCCTCTAAAAATCATTTTTTCAAATGCCAGTGACACTCTTTCAATCCTACGCGCTCAAAAGAAACTCCGTAATTCACCTAAATGGACAGATATACGTATTTCCTCAGATCGTACATCTAAACAACGCGAAGTCATGTTCAATCTACGTGAAGAACTTTCGAAACGAAAAAATAAAGGTGAACAGGATATAACTATTAAATATTTAAAAGGTATTCCTACTATTGTCAATTCAAAAAACTTATAAAGCCCCTTCCGTTTACACTCGATATTTATTATCAAAATGTCTGTGGTTTAAATACAAAATTAAATGTTTTTGTTATGTATGACACCATGTCAATACATTGGTTATTGTAGTAGGTAAAATAACATATTTTAATTTACAACGGTTGTACTTTTATTTAAAAAAAACATGAGACATTGCTTAAACATAACCATGCTATTGCTAAGCAAGGAAGCACAAGGAAGAAAAAGAATATAATCAAAGATATCTAAAACATTATTGAGCGTAGCTTATCACTAGTATCTAATCCAACGTCAAGGACGTCGTATATATTACAATACTCATCCCTAAGTTTATTAGTATTTAATAATTAATAACATTACGACGATGGACATGGTACATTGAATAAGATATCACAATAAAAAAAGACAACAGTATATCATAACTCAAATATACACAATTTTGAAAATATAGATATACAATATAATGAAACGGTGTACATATAAACATGAATATGAATTATATAAAATATGAAATACAAAATAAGTAATATAAACATAATGATACTAATATAATAGTAACAATTGAGTAAACATGACTATATTATATTCTCTCTCTCCTCTTTTTTCTTATATATATATATATATATATATATATATAATGTGCTAATGTATAGGTTTATTATTCACTGCAACCAAATTCACAGTTAACACACATAATCTTTAAATTTGTTTGGTTTGACAATTTTTCTTATAGGTCTGTTACCTTGATTTTTAATACATTCGACTATCTCAGGACCTTTTGTTATTTCTTGCATAAGTGTTGTTTCATTATTATTCTCAATACCAGTTTCAAATGGCACTGTCTTGTTTTCTTCGCTCTCTATTGGTACTTTAATGCTACTCTCTTTTTCACTATAGTTGTTATTGTTGTCATAATCGTTAATCTTTTTGCTTAGATCCACCTCTTTAAAGAATGAGCCTACTTTTATGATTTGGTCAACATGTCTTTTGAAATAGCTGTTGTTAAATTTATCCTTACAGATATATATATAGACTTTCCTAGCTGTTCATCAATCATACATGCTTTCCAACTCTTCTTATTGGGTTTGCTGTAATCTCTAATATACACATCTTCTCCAACCTTAAAAGTTTTATTGGTTACGTTGCCTTTATAATTTCTGATCTCTCTATTAGTTGCTTTGTCACTATTCCTTATCCTATCAAATCTAGTTCTAACATCTCTCTTAAACATTAATTTAGATGGAGTATAACCAGTTGTTAGGAATTAACCATTCCTGTAGAAAAATAAATATTTCTGTATTGCTGAGTGAACTGACATTTTACTTTCCTCCATAATTTTACTGAGACCTAACTTGAAGTTTTTGACGGCATTCTCTGCTGCACCGTTACTAGCAGGGTGAAACGCAGGGGAGGTCAAGTGTTTAATACCATTAGTTTCACAAAACTGGCTGAACTCATTTGATGTGAAGGGGGTACCGTTATCAGAAACTATAGTATCAGGGAGACCAAACCTAGCACATGTTTCTTTAAGTTTCTCTAATGTATTAAATGTATCAGCGTTGGCTACTTCGAATACTTCTGGCCACTTGCCGTAAGAATCAATTATGATTAAGAACATTTTATTATTAATGGGCCCTAAATAATCCATATGAATGCGCTCAAAGACATGTAGTGATTTTGGCCATTTAGTTAGAATACATTTTTGTGGTTCAGGTCTACTTTCTAAGCATAGAGTGCAACTTTTGGCTGTACGTTCAATGTCAGAATCTATAGATGTCCACCAAAAGTATGAACGAGCCATAGATTTCATTTTAACGATGCCAAGGTGAGAACTATGTAATTCTTTTAAAAGTAACTCCTTTAGACTATAAGGTATAATTATTCTGTAACCCCACACTAATATATTGTCTTCTATCACTAATTCATCTTTTCTATTGTAAAATGGTTTTAATTCATTAGGTATATCTTTAGGCCAACTACTATTTAAATGACACATTACTTTTTGTAAGATTTTATCTTTAGCTGTTTCAGCTTTAATCTGTAAAAAACTAACAAGTAAATATCCTTCTACCCAGTTTAAAACATCAGTGTTATTCCCTACCTTAGTTAGTTGTTCATCACTCTCTAGACATGGTAAGCGAGATAGACTGTCTGCTATAGTATTTGTTGAGCCTTTAATGTACTCCATATGATAGTTAAATCCAGAAAGGAAAAATACCCATCAGTAGTAATAAAATACGGGTTCTGGACCCAAAAATAAAAATTACAGGGAAAAAATATTGCTCCAAGGGGCGTTTTCTACATATTTTTACCGTGTAAAAAAAAATATTCCAAATATTTATAAAAACGGGTTCTGGACCCAAAAATAAAAATTACAGGGAAAAAATATTGCTCCAAGGGGCGATTTCTACATATTTTTACCGTGTAAAAAAAAAATAATCCAAATATTTAAGATTTTTTTGTTCTTTCATAAATTCATACCAAAATTATAATATTAAACATTACAACTATTAAATATGTTCTTCACGAAGCTTAAATTAAGAAAATTATAAATCTTAATTTCAAATTAATAATAAAGTTATGATTTAAAAAATAAATATGTATTCAGTAAAATTTTAAGTCATTAGAGTCTACAGAACATTTCATAGTTTTAAAATTTATAGATTTTTTCTCTAAAGAAAACACCGATATGTTCTGGACCCTAAAATAAAAACTACAGGGAAAAAATATTGCTCCAAGGGGCGTTTTCTACATATTTTTACCGTGTTAAAAAAAATAATCCAAATATTTAAAATTTTTTTGTTCTTTCATAAATTCATACCAAAATTATAATATTAAACATTACAACTAGGTATTAAATATGTTCTTCACGAAGCTTAAATTAAGAAAATTATAAATCTTAATTTCAAATTAATAATAAAGTTATGATTTAAAAAATAAATATGTATTCAGTAAAATTTTAAGTCATTAGAGTCTACAGAACATTTCATAGTTTTAAAATTCATAGATTTTTTTCTCTAAAGAAAACACCGATATGATATTCCACGACATGATAGCCACCAATTGCTTGGATTCGAATCGTTAGAATGCGTTACAAACCGTAATAGTAGCACACGTTTTAACGTGGAACTCAAAGAGTCACTGGAACTTTGCCATCTGCGTACTAGGTCGGTGTACAAACTAACAATTATTACTTCTATCGAACGTGTTCACGTATAGTAAATTTTACGAAAATATCGGTGTTTTTATTTTAAGAAAATATAAAAACTATAGAACTTCATTTTTAGTAAGAATTCACGATTTTTTATAAATGTAGTATTCATTATATTGTAACACTGATTAGTTTTAGTTTTTTCACATTATTATTAATTTTTTTACAAGAGTGTTAGTTTATTGGAAACTATTAGATTGAACAGTCATTCTTATAAATATAAGTACTTTTTTTCATAAAATTAAAATATATTGTATTATTTATAATGAATCAATTACATAATGAAAATAGTTACTTCGAATTATTAGAGCTGGTTAAGAACTCTCCAAAACCACAATTTTCAGAATATGGAACATTTTCAAACCGATTACATTCGCTACAAGAATTTTCAGCTCCGACATTAGATAAAATGCAATTAGCTGACGCAGGATTTTTTTTTAAAACAAGCGATTGTGTTCAGTGTTGGACTTGTGGAGTAATTCTCGGTAATTGGGTAAGAGGTGATTGTCCGTTTAGAGAACATGCTAAATATTCAAAAAAATGTCCCTTTATATTATTAAGTAAAGGTAGTAAATTTGTAAATCATGTTAATAATAGTTTCATGTACAAAGATTTAAATGCATTCTCTGCATATGATGTAATTGATGGATAAAATTGTATGATATACTTATATGTTAAATATAATATTAAAATAAAAAAAAAAAACGTATTTTATATTTTCATTCTCTTACTACTTATAATTTATATATTATTATTTAACCTTATTATTTCCGTGAACATGTGTCTCAATGGTTAAGGCGTGTAATTTATAACATACTTTAATAAGTATAAATAATATAATTTAGAGTAGGGATAAATAATCAATTTACAGGTACTACATTCATTGGTATGGAATAAAGTAAGTAATAATAGTAAGTAAGTAATAAAAGTAAGTATATAATAAATTTAAAATCTAAAAATAATTTACTATACGCCTTAATTAATGAGACATATGTTCATATTTTTTTTTCTTTTTCATCAATTTTTTATCACTGTTAAATGTATAAACATAGATAAATCTTTATTTTGTACACATATAACAATTATTATGTTTAAAGGTTATTTTTATAAAGTAATTATTCTTGATTTTTCAACGTATGATAATTATTTAGTATGTTTGATACAGCCAACAAATAATTACATGTGTTCGCAAAACATTGTTTATTTTTATTTTTTATTTTTTTTAGTAATGCCTTATTCTTAAGTTATTGATATTAGCATAGATTTGAAGTTTTTAAGTGTGAAAAAAAAATAATATTATTTAAATATATTTTAGAGAAAAAAAAATCTTAGAAAATTATCAAGGATTTCAAAGCCACCAAGATATTTTCACAACGAATTTGACTATTAATATTAAAAACAGACTATAATATTTTCAGTAATGGCTTCTACAACAGTATGTAAATCAGTTTTCAGTATTCAACCTTTCAATAATAAAAAAAATATATCAATCGGATTTTCAGTTGATTATAAAATTGAAATTGTTGTTTTGCTTGTATGTGAGTTAACCAAACAAACTCTAAAACTAAATCAAGAAAAATGGAACTACTTAATGTCTGAAACTAATTTTATTTTGTTACTCAGTAAACTTTTTACTAATTCTAAACGAACAATTTTAACTGAAAACGTGTTTTATTCAACTAATGCAAATAATGAATCTCTTACATTACGAGTTGATAACAACCGTATAACTTTATCTCGTAACAATTTATTACGTATGAAACAGCTACAACCTTGCATTGATGCTTGTATTTTTACGAAACAAAATCAATTAATTATGTATCAAACTTGCTTTGATTTTATCATTTCATCGGTTAAACAAGATATTGAAAATTTACCAAATTCATGTCAAAGGAGAGAATTTACAAGTTCGTATGTTCAAAATTATGAATTCAATTTAAGTAATATACGCTATGAGGATAAATATTTTATTTTAGAACTACAACAATTTCATTATGAAAAGATATCAGATATGATATTAGAAGACATAAATACGAATAACGCTTCTAAACCATCTTCTCCTTAAATGTATCATACTAAACATTTGTTATTGCATTAACAATCAATATATACGTTTGAAAGGTATTCCTAATTAAGAAAATACTTTTTTAATTATATAGAAAAGGAAAATGTCTTATATCATATAAAAAATAAAACATAATTTAATATAGATGTATTTTTTTATTTTTTATATTTTATTAAAATAAAATATGTATATTATTATTTAAAAAATGAATTAAAGTAATTATTTATTAAAATATTAATTTTCATGTTTTATCTTAAAAAATAGTGAAAAAATATTTTTGAAATAAAAACTATAGAATCGGTTATTTATCTATTTTGTGTTTGGATAATTTTCTCTTCGGATCATTGGCAAATCTCTCTGACACAACTTCAATCAATTTATGAAAATTATTACTTATATTTTTATCCTTACTACAGTGGTCGCCGCTTATAGTGTTCACTGGTTATAAGAATCAGCCGCTTATAGTGATCAAAAATGCCAGGAACGGATCAAACAGCCGTTATAAATGGATTTTTTGTCGCTTACAGTGTTCGTGTTTTCGGTTATTGTGATCAGAAATAATCATTAGAAATATAAAATATAAATATAATTTACAATATTATCACCTCTTTTTGTAAACAGGGAATAAGATTATACGAATGACTATTATCTTAATCGTGAACTTAAATCGAGCTTATCTTATCTAATATTATAATCCACGTAATGAGCGATACTTCATATGGTACATTTGTACATGTTTGAAACCGTTTTGCAATTAATACACTCAGAAGAGCTTTAGAAGAGCACGACTTAGGCCCAGACTACTTTGCTACGTTGAACAACTTGGAGCACGTTATAATGTTTTCCATAGCAAAAAAACAGGGGGTACATTACCGATTTTTTTGAATAAACCTAAGTTTGTTAAATCACGTATGGTATTTTTGCATGTTGCAAAGTCTATTTAATGTTGTTTATCAAATGTTTAAAAAATAAAAATAAAAATATTAAAATTATAATAAATAAAATAAATAAAAAATAATAATACATAAATACAATTTTAATTTTTAATTATTTTTACGATATTTTCTACCTATTTTTCGAGTCACCGTTTATAGTAATTTCCGGTTATTGTGATCAAAATACTCTTGAACGAATGTGATCACTATAAGCGGCGACCACTGTATTTTGTTGATCCGTGTATAATTTTATAGAGCAAGACGCATGTTTCCATCTAAATAATTCATAAAATATAATTATTATAATATTTCTTTTATTGTAATACAATTTTTATTACCTGTTAGAACTAGATATATTTTCTATATCAGCCACTTTATAATGCTGAAGAACCCAATAATCTTGTCCGCCAGTCATAGGATATTTGAATACCAAATTATGTCCATCTTGTTTTGCAGTCAATGTATTAGTGGATTCGTCACTTATGTTTTCGTCCTCAACAAATTTTCTTATTTTATCCATGTAAGACGAATTTGGCTAAACAAATGTTATTGAATACAATTTTTTTAGTAAATTATAGTATATTAATTATAGTAACAAATATGAAAAATTAATAGTTACCTTCTCTAGTTTATTTTTTTTAGATTTATGACCGATTGAGTTTTTGTTCTTTTACCATTATTTTTATTGTTACGGGTTTTTTTTTCACAATCACTTGTTTCAATAAACTAAAAAATTAATTATAGGTAATTATAAAAAATAAGTTTATATTTTACATAACTATTTTACTTACGATTTCGCTAGAAGACTCTTCATCATCATCCGACACTGACGTATATTTTTTCAAGTTTTCCATCATAAAATGTATAAAACTTTAAAAAATATAAAAATTGATAATTCAATATAACTGTTCAAGTGTAAATATGTAAATGATACAGTAGCCGATTTTTAATTGTCTTATAAAGGTTAAAAAATAAATAAAATATGGAGTCAGGTGTTACATAATTATGATAATTCGGGAAAATTTTAAATATAATCATAATATGAAGGTGTAATAAAACATCGTATGATTTTATCTAAAACGCATATTTTGCAAAATTAATTATGTTATTATACTCGTATATGAAGGTGAAATAAAGAATAACATGATTAAAAAAATTGTATAATTTTTTGTAAAAAGCTTATTTTGCAAATTAATAATGTTACTCTAATCTTCAAATAAATATATATGAAGGTGAGATAAAGAATGGCATGATTAAAAAAATCGTATAATTTTGTAAAAAGCTTATTTTGCAAATTAATAATGTTACTCTAATCTTAAAATAAATATATATGAAGGTGAGATAACGAATGACATGATTAAAAAAATTGTATTAATGATGTAATTATAATCTTAAAATATTAAGGTGAGATAAAGAACCGCATGATCCATATTAAGGTGACCAAGTTCAGAAGTGGTGTAATTTTAATAATCATCAGTTTTCGCTAATTCTTATTATGTTTAGTAAATTATGATTCAGTAGCGTTTTAAAAGTTAGCAGAGACATCCATCAATTCCTCAAGTGAAATTCCTTCAAAATGTAAGTATTTGTTTTAAAAATTATTTTACTTAAAATTACTTGTATGTTATTACTAATTTGTACACAGTTTTATTTCACACAAAAATAATTTACATACAGTCTTATTCTACACAAAATAAATTTTACGCATTATTTAAAATTACTTTTAAATTATTATTAATTTGTACTAAGTTTTATTTCACACAAAAATATTTTACATACAGTTTTATTCTACACAAAATAATTTTTATACATTACTTATAAATAAACGAAGTGAAAGCAATTATGTTACACTTGTACTAGCATAGTTCATATAACATTTTTAAATATGTATTATGTGTTTGGTATATCAGAATTTTTTATTAAGATATTATAACTTACTATTGCTTAATAAAGCAAAGTTTGATATGATTTAAATTAATTAAAACTACTATTATTACCAAATAAATTAAATATCAAACCATTTTAGAAAATATAAAAAAATTAAAATTAAAAATGTTTCATTTCATGCACTTTATAAGAATATTATTATTTCAGGAATATTGGAAAAATTAAAATCATCGTAGCTGATTTTGAATTTTTCAACTATCAAAAAAAAGATTTAATATTAATATCCGCCGCTTTTACAAACTATAACATTAACGAAGAAAATAGAATTTATAAACTACAAGATAAACCACTCATTGTTACGCCAGAGGGTAGAATAACGTTAATGAATTATCATATATACGAAAAAACAAAATATTTATTGAAAATTGTATTTAAAAATAATCCTATACGACTTGATACGGTCTTAAATGAATTAGAAAAATCTATGAAAAATAATTCAAATAATTTAACTGTAAATTATTTAAAAACTCATTTTAATAATAAATCAATAATTTTATGGAATGGTAGTACAGATAGAAGTATATTATTAAGATTGGGTATTGATTGTATTATGTTTAACTTAACTGCATATGATGAATATAATAATAAAATGTTTTATTTAAAGTTAATAAATTATGATACTAAAAAATTAATATTTATACATAAGCTAGAATACGTTAATAAAAATGGAAGGCTATTATCATTATTTGAAACGCATAATTTAATTTGTAAAAATAACCATAATATAAAATGTTCACATGAACCTATAAGTGATGTGAAATTCACCAAATGTATTGTGGATTTCATTATATCTATAGACAAAAATATTATAAACAATTTTTATGTATAATTATTGATACATAAAATATGTAAAAATATATATTTTTTTAATTCAATAAAAATGTTTTCATTATATAAAATTATATATATATATATATATATATATATATATATATATATATATATATATATAAATATATATATATTAAATTACATAATTTTATCTATATATATAAATATGTAGAACAACCTCAGGAACAGAAAAATGATGAAGAGTTGTGTTCCAAGTTTGAACTAATGTATTTGACAGACCATACAAGCTTATTAGATACATATATTTTATTATATGTAATGTTAAATTCATTGAAAATTTATATTGTTGTTTTAAATTCGTATTCTCAGTATCCTAGGATTAAGAAATACCATAATAAAATAATCCATTTTATTTATTATAAAATTAATTCCATTTGTTTATTTATTTTATAATTTTAATTTTTAATTTACAGACCCTGTAATTATACTAATTTTAGTTTATTTTGTTTACAGTTTTTACAATTATCAATTATCAAAATATGAAAAGAATTACCAAGTCTACTCGATTAGCAGTATCTGACAATGATCTAGTTGAAATAGAACGATTTAAAAAAATATCGAAAACTTTTTATTTGAAAAATAAAAACAATTTTTTAGATTATACACAATTTTTAAATTATAGTTTAAAATTTTTAATATGTAAATTAAAAGAATTAACTTTAAAAACAGCTCTTAAAATTAATATTTATGTTGATATCGTGTACGAAAATTTTTTAACTATGGAAAAAAAAGACTTTGCTTTTAAAACTAATAATGAACTTATACAAAATAATTCAGGTTTTTCTAAAATTTTAAAAAAAATGTTCAATAATATATTAGAAGAAGAATCAAATTTTCAAACAAAAGGCAGTGGATGGACTTTAAAAAGCATTGATGGATTACAACTAAGAGTCAACCGCGTTAACCCTCTTAAGGCTTCTTCTTATATAGATTTACCAACAAAAATAAAAAATAAAAAAGCTGTAATAAATGTAAAAAATAAAGACGACAAATGTTTTAAATATTCAATACTAACAAAGTTTGATAATCGATTACATAAAGAAAGATTCAGTATTAAGTATTTTAATTCTTTAGAAAAACGTAGTGGTTTAAATTTTAATTGCATTGATTTTCCTACACCTATTAAACAACTTAAGAGATTTGAACGGATAAATAATGTTTCAGTTAACGTGTTTGGATTAGATAAAAAAGGTGATATATACGCAATACATTTAAATAATATTGAAAAAGTTAATAATTTTGACTTGCTTTTGTTTGATAATGGTATAACATCCCACTATTGCTATATCAATAATTTTTCTAGATTAATAAGTAGTCAACATAACAAATGTAAAAGAAAAATAATTATCTGTAAAAGATGTTTCACCGTTTTTAATAATAAACCGTGTAAAAATAAACTTTGGGGTGTATCAGGATTAAAAAAACATAAAACCATTTGTGATCAGAATAAATTAGGAAAACCTGTGATGTTTGAAAAGGGTGATGATGAATTTATTCGTTTTAAAAATTATAAAAGAACGCAAAAAATTCCTATAGTTATATACGCTGATTTTGAATGTTTATTAAAGCGTTTGGATAAACAAGATAAAAAAACTTATAATACTCATTTACACGTTCCTATGAGTTATGCATTTTACGTAAAAGTTGATTATAATATAATTCCAAAACATTTTATAAAAAAGTATAAAATTCCTACAAGACTTACTATCTATAGAGGTGTAGACGCTGCAGAAAATTTTATGAAAAACATGATAGATGTAGGGGAAAAAGTTTATAATATTTATAAAATTAATATACCAATGATGCAATTAACCAACGAGGAAGAATCACAATTTCAGAGCACACAAATTTGTGAATGTTGCTTAAGATCGTTTAAGGACTTTAATTTAATTAAAGTAAGAGATCATAATCATTTTACAGGTATTTACAGAAATTGTGTTTGTCTTAATTGTAATTTTGAATTAAGTAATGTATCATTTGTACCGATTTACTTTCATAATTTGAATTATGATTCCCATTTTATTGTTCATCAATTAGGACTCAACGATAAAAATATTCACGTTATACCTAATTCAAGTGAAAAATACATATCATTTAGCAAGGAAATCGCAAAAAATTTTAGCATTAAATTCGTTGATACTTTTCGTTTCATGGCAGATTCTCTTAGCTCCTTAGCAAACAATTTAGCCGAAGATAAAACTAGATTTCAAGAAACTATAAAACATTTTTCTTATAATAATTTAGATTTAGTTATACGTAAAGGTGTTTTCCCTTATGAATATATTTCTAATTTTAACAAATTAAACGATACTTGTCTACCTCCAAAATGTGAATTCTATAATTCGTTAAAAGATAAGGAAATTAGCGATAAGAATTACACGCACGCTATAAATGTATGGAAAAGATTTAAAATTAAAACATTAGGTGAATATAGTGATTTGTATTTAATGACTGATGTTTGTTTACTTGCAGATGTCTTTCAAAATTTTAGAGATATTTGTTTCAAAACACTTCATTTAGACCCATCACATTATATGACTGCTCCAGGATTTGCATTCGACTGCATGTTAAAATACACTAAAATTAAACTCGAACGTTTAAAAGATTATGACATGCAATTAATGCTAGAAAGTGGTATAAGAGGAGGAATTTGTCAATCAGTGAAAAGATATTCTAAGGCGAATATACCTAATGTTGAAGGACTTGCATACAATGAAAATAAGTCGATTAAATGGTTAATGTATTTAGATTGCGTGAATTTATATGGAAAGGCGATGTTAACAGAATTACCGTATAAAAATTTTGAATGGTACAATGATTTAACAATCGATATAACAAAAATTGAGGATAATTCTAAATAGGTATGGATATATTTTAGAAGTAGATACAGATTATCCTATACAATTGCATAAACTTCATAATGATTTACCATTTTTACCGTTAAATACAATTCCACCTAATTCTAAAGTACAAAAATTACTTACAACTTTAACTCCAAAAAAAAATTATATTATACATTATAAAAATTTAAAACAGGCAATTGCTAACGGGATAAACGTTACAAAAGTTCATAGAATTATCCGTTTCCAACAATCTAAATGGATGGCACCTTACGTTGAATTATGTACTAGTATGAGAGTAAAGACGCGAAACGAGTTTGATCGACAATTTTGGAAACTATTAGTAAACAGTGTATTTGGTAAATGTATGGAAAATGTACGAAAACGTATGTCTATGAAATTAGTTTCAAATGAAAAAATAGCTCATAAATATATGATTAAACCGAATTTCAAAGATCGGACTATATATTCTAAAAATCTGATGGCAATACACATGTTTTCGGAAAAAGTAAAATTTGATAAACCAATTTACGTAGGATTTTCAATATTAGATGTATCAAAAACCATCATTTATGATTTCCATTATAATGTTATGAAAAAAAAATATGAAAATAATAACTTAAAATTACTTTATACCGATACAGACTCGTTAATTTACGAAATTAAAACTTCTAATGTTTTTGATGATTTAAAAAATGAATTATCCCCGTATTTTGATACATCAAATTATCCAGAAAATCATTATTGTTTTAATGAAAATAATAAAAATAGACCAGGTTTTTTTAAGGATGAAATGAAGGGGGATATTTTATTAGAATTTGTTACATTAAGACCTAAATTGTATGCATATCGAACAAGTGAAATGGAAAAAAAAAAAGCTAAGGGTGTAAAAAAGTATGTTATAAAAAAACATTTATGTTTTTCTGATTATATAAATATTTTAAAAGCGTATATTGATCATAATTTTGATATTAATGAATCAGCTTATCGTACTATGAATTTTATCCAATCAAATAAACATATTGTTTATTCTAAAACAGTGAATAAGTTGATTTTAAGTGCAGATGATGACAAACGATTTATTATGTATGATGGTATACACACTCTTGCGCATGGACATTACAAAATTAAAATAATTTGAAACATAAAATATAAAAATTGTGGGAAAATAATATTAATTGTTCAAAATTTTATAAATTTAATACTCAGTATAATCAATAAAAAAAAAAAAAAAAAAAAAAAAAAAAAAAAATATATTTTTTCTATGTATATTTATGTGTTTATAAATAAAAATGTTTACACACACACACACACACACACACACACACACACACACACACACACACAGAATAACTTTAATTTATAATATCTTTTGATGAAATCCATGAATTATGACTTGAATCAAATCCTAACCATTTAACAAAAATTTTATTTTTATTTCTTTTTATAATACGTTCTACTAGATAAGTGTTTGGAAAATCAGTTTTTAAAAGTTCTTGACTATAAAATCGACCTAAAACGATATTATTTTGATCATCTTTAATATTATATGTAATTGGATCTGATTGAAAAACTTTTGAAATTGTAAATAGTTCTGTTGACCACTGCGGTTTATAACCTTTATCGAATACATATTTGTTTTTTGAAATTCGAACGATATCATTAATTTTAAATTTAGGTTTATATATTTTTTTTGTTTTCATTAATTTTAATTTTAATCGTATAGACTTTGTTCGAGCTTCGTGCGGAGTATATTTAATAGTTGAATGTTTAGTATTATTATAATTATGTATTAAATCAGATATTGAATTATACCAATTATATGAACCAGTTGCTGTAAACTTTTTATAAATTTTATTTTTAATTGTGCGTATTACACGTTCGACCATTGCTGCTTTTATGCCACTGTATGTAGAATAATGTTTAATATTATATTTCTTCATAAGTTCTTGAAATTGTTTGTTATAAAACTCTGTACCGCTATCTGTTTGTAAAAATTTCGGACGATTTATTTTTAATATATTTAACATACCTAGTGTAACTTGTTTTGCAGATTTATTTTTTAAGGCATGCACCCATACATACTTAGTATATGTGTCTATAACTATTAAAATAAATTTAAAACCTTTATTATTTTTTGAATACGATTGAATATCGATGAGGTCTGCCTGCCAGAGATCATCCTTGAATAGAGAAATTATTTTTCGTCTAGGAAAAGTTTTTCTAGCTGGTTTATGTAGCTCTTCTGCTATTTTTTCTAATGTTGTCATTTTTAATTTTTTCGTAGTCAAAACATTATTTTTCCAAATGGAATCATTATTGAATGATGGTCAATATGGAGATAAGCCTGTGCGTCGTGTCGTTCCAATGATTAGAAAACATTTCCACGTACGACCCCGAAAAATCAAGAGGATGAATCTTGATGAATTACAAGAACTTAGATATATAATAAATAAAACAGTAATAGCAATGCAATATCATGGAGAGTCGATGGTAAGTGATCTATATATGTCCTGGATCACTGGAAAATATTATGTTGATACCGCGATGTGGAGGATAATTAACCGGTCAAATGCTGAACCTATTTCAGTAGTTAACGTAATTTCAAGATTAGATTTAGATACTTAGGATAACTATGATTTTAAATGATATAATTAATAATAAGTTTTTTAATTAAACATTTCTTTAATTTTTTTCTTTATACAATAAGTTTCCTCTCACGTAATTCTTCTAGAATAGATATAATTTCATTATTAACACCTGTATTGCCAGCATTTTGAGAAGATATTAAAAGGTTTAATCTCGTAACTAATTCATTCGGATCGTCATAATAAACTATCTGTGTGTTAGGTATTACGTCTTTATATAGACTCGCACCTATTTGATCAGATTGTAACGTTTTCCCGAAATCTATTAAGTCCGAGCTGTTTCGCATGTCTTCTATAGAATGTAATGAACTATTTTCTAGTGATAAGTCGTCAAGAGATTTACTAACGTTTAATTTATCGTTAGACTTTGAGTACTTAAATTTTTTGTTTTGAAGTGTTGGACTGATTAAAGGTTTACTTCGTTTTTTTATTTCATTTATATTATCAGACTCTTCCGTATTCGGCATTATATTTTTGTTATTTAAATAATTTAAATAATTTAATTCTTTTCTGATACGTTCGTATAGAGGCTTAACAATAGAACTCCATTTATTAGCACTATTAGCTTTAGGTTTACCATCTGACTTGAGGTGAACTTTTGTAGATTTTAAAATGTCATAATAATCGTAATCATCATATTTATAATTTGACGGATTTTTTTCACACAATAAAGACCAAAGACCACGAGTCCACGGGTAGCTCTTATCCAAAACCTTTAAATTATTGTTACTGATGGTTACAGGATAATTTGATATTTTAAGTTGTTCATCTTTTTCATCATAATGTAACCCAAACGATTTGTCATAAGTTCTACTTTGAGGAGAAGCATTTAAAA
This sequence comes from Therioaphis trifolii, assembly GCA_027580255.1. Lineage (NCBI taxonomy): Eukaryota > Metazoa > Arthropoda > Insecta > Hemiptera > Aphididae > Therioaphis > Therioaphis trifolii. Next base: position 95,783 of record JALBXZ010000101.1, read on the forward strand.
AGTGTTCAAAGTCTGATGATACATCATCTTCTTCATTACTATATCCACCAATATGAATATTTTGAAATTCTGGTTCGTTGTTCATATTTGTTTTTTCTATAATTGCATTAAGGGGGTCAGTTATTGGTTTAAATGTTTCGCGAAAATAATTATTAGAATCTATAACACCTCTTTTCATGTCTAAAACTTTACGTTTTATGTTTTTCTGACAGGATATTAAATTATTCAATAAAACTTTTTTTTCACTCATTTTAAGTAGAAATAATTTAATGTTGAATATTTGTACACAGTCAGTCAAATGTAGTCAAACCAAAAATACTTTCATATTTAAACATAAATTTTAATTAATTTTTATAAATGTATGGAAACCACATCTGTATCTTCCTTGATCCATTTCACGAGTTTTATCAATTACTATAAATCCGTAATCTTCACGGTTCCAACATAGATGACACATTTTATGAAACTCTATAAAATCTATATCTGAGGAACAATGATCGTCGAATATATGTCGTAGATTTTTATCATCTTGCTTGAATACTATTAAAAAATTTGTGTTGTCTCTTACTAACTGTTTCGGTATTTTCGAATATGTCTGTGCCAAGTAAAAAATAGAATTTGCACCAGAATGCCTTCCCATACTGAAGTAATCACGAATAGGTGTTTGATTATCACAAATTACATCATCGAATATAAAAATTGAATTTTTTTTAACTAAACTAGGTTTTATAACTTGATCCGCATTTGTAAATGTGTAAAAATTAATTCCTTTAATACTATCTATCAAATTTTTTAATAACACATATTTTTCTTGATTTGGTGTTTTGGAGTATAAATAAATGTTTTCAAATTTTACACCATTTCTATGAGTTATAAGATTAAACATAACATTTGTTTTTCCGGATCCTGAAGGTCCTACAAGTATTCCGCGAATACTGTCTGGCAACAATGATCCATGCCTTGACGGTCTTTTAGTGATTTGTGCATCTACGTTTTTAATGTTTAATTTATCTTTTTGCTCGATTAATTTCATTTTTAATATAAATACTATGTAATTTTAAAACATAAAACCAGTTATATATAATGCGTTCAACTTGTAAGCAAAAAAATGTTAAGACTGGTAGAGGTTTCTTAAATACTGTTATAAATAGACTTCCCTTCGAAGTTCATGTACCCGGGTATCAGTTTTGTGGACCAGGTACAAATTTAAAAAAGAGATTAGCTCGTGGAGATAAAGGAATCAAGCTTCTGCTTGTAGAACACACGACATTGCTTACGAAAACAGTAATAATTTAGATATTAGACATAAAGCCGATAAGTTATTAGAAGAACAAGCTTGGGAAAGAGTTAAAGCAGGTGATAGTTCTAAAAAAGAAAAACTTGTTGCATATGCAGTGGTAAACGCTATGAAAGCTAAAAGAAAAATCGGTATGGGTTATAAACGTGTTAATGAAAAAATGTTGCTGGCGGCGAAGAAAAAAAATAAAAAAACGAAGAAAAATGGTAAGAGAACAATTTTAACACCGAACCAGTTGGGAGGTGCATTACCGTTAGCGTCAATATTAGCAGGGTTATCGGCTTTAGGAAGTTTAGCTTCTGGTGCTTCAAGTGTATATAATGCTATTAAAAATCGTAAGAAGGGTAATGGTTTATATTTAAACAATTCTAACGGAGCAGGTTTGTATTTGAATCCGAAAGGCTTAGGTGTAAAAAAAAAAAAAAAACGAGGAAAAATTAGCGTTACCCGACAGAGCTCTTACCAGTGAAGATATTATAAAATATGTTAACAAGTTGAAAATTAAACATTTTCGTGGTGTCTTTTCACGAGACATCTTACCTAAAAAACTGTATAAAATCGAGTGTGCAATAATTAATCTAGACTCCTCTTCTGGCGACGGTACTCACTGGGTTAGTTATTATCGGTTTAAAGATAAAATTATTTATTTTGATCCGTTTGGTGATCTTGCTCCTCCGATTGAAATACAAAATTATTTTAAAGGTCAAAATATCTTGTACAATTATACAAATTATCAAAAATATAATACATATATTTGTGGACATTTGTGTATTGAGTTTTTACAATGGATGAACCAATTATTGTGAGGAAAAGGTCTGTGAATCTACCTTTAACTGATTATATGCATTTTTAAAATCTAACTTAGAGAACTTTTCACCGCCTTGTACGCTTGCAAATAACTCCTAAATTCTGGGAAAGGGATAATGTATATCTTTAATGTATTTATTGATAGTGGTCTTATAATCTGTGCACAGCCTCAACTCTCCATTGGGTTTCAACACAGGGACAAGAGGTGTTCCCCATTGGCAATTTTCACTTTTTCTGATTACACCAGCCTTTTCTAACTTGTCTAATTCCTTTTCAACGGCAATTTTATAGGCAAAAGGTATAGCACGATGCTTACAAAAAATAGGATTTACATCACTGTTTAGTTCTAAATGAATTTCAAAATGTTTGTACTCTCCTAGTCTATCGTCAAAAATATCATTAAATTAGTTAACTAGTTGATTAACTTTTTCATTTTTAATACTTTCTACACTGTTAATGTTATTACAATTTTGTACTAAAGAAATGTTAAATAGTTTCATAAGGTCTCTACCAAATAAGGGATAATAATTAAGTGAACTTTTAACTACTAATAACTTTATACTGACACTTTTGTCTTTATATTTAATCCTTGCATTAAATTCACCAATAGGTTTTAGAGAAGTACCATCAAAGAATTTTAATTTAGTATTAATTAAAACAACAGTTTTTCTATTCACATAGAAAAAGGTAAAAGTTTGTTTATTCCATTCAGATCGTTTGAAACTTATGAATACCCCGAGCTCGGTAAAATTAAAAACGTGGTTTGGAATTTAAAAACTGCCTCAAAATTAGAAAAACCTCGATATATTATAATAGGTTTACAGAAAAACCGGAAAAACAATATTGGAGTTGATGCTAGTTTTTTTCAACATTGTAAAATAACTAACATTAAAGTTATGCTAAATTCTGTTGTTTATCCGTAAGATAATTTAAACTTGAATTTTGATAGAAAAAATTATGCAGTACTATATAATATGTATGCATCGTTTCAAGAATCGTATTATGGTAAAAATGAAGGTAAACCAATATTAAGTCCAGCTACTTTTGAGTCTAAGGCACCGATTGTCGTGATAGATACTTCAAAACAGAACGATTCAGGTACAGCTTCTACTGTTGATGTTAGTATAGAAATTGAAGCTTTGGAAAATCTAGATGGTGTAAGTGCTTATTGTCTTTTAATACATGATCGTATTGTAGAATATGTACCTATTAGCAGAGAAGTAAAAAAACTTGTGTAAATGTATTATCTTAATTTTTTTTAAATGACTGTATACTTAAAATAAAAATGTATAAAATAAAATTGTATGTGTTTTGTGGATATCATGTGTGTGAAGTATAATTGTGTGTATTTTTTTTAAGTATGTGAATGTTTTGTGTGAAATAAAAATAGTGTGTAAATTTAAAAAAATGTTGTTTATTTTTTACACGGTGAAATATGGTGAATTTTAACCGCTAAACTGGTAGTAGTGAAAATATGGTATTAAAAATACCATATCAATTAAAATGTAAAATTAAAAAATTGCTTTAATAATTATTACAAAAAATAAAATGTTATATCCACAAATAAAAATATTTATCACAACAAATGTTCTCTTTTCGATATTTTATACACCTTAAAAATATGTAGAAATCGCTGCTTGGAGCAATATTTTTTCAACGGAAATTTTATTTTTGGTTATTGAACAAAAAAAATTTTAAATATTTGGATTATTTTTTTTTACACGGTAAAAATATGTAGAAATCGCCCCTTGGAGCAATATTTTTTCCCTGTAATTTTTATTTTTGGGTCCAGAACCCGTTTTTATAAATATTTGGATTATTTTTTTTTTACACGGTAAAAATATGTAGAAAACGCCGCTTGGAGCAATATTTTTTCCCTGTAATTTTTATTTTTGGGTCCAGAACCCGTATTTTATTACTACTCCCATCTTTGTAATCTTCCTGATGCCATTTTAGGAATTGGATTATTTTCTCCAAGTAACGGTATCAGAGGTTTGTGATCAGATCTAATAATAAATTCTCTACCTTTTAAGTATTGATAGAATTTAGTTATTCCCCAAATAATTGCTAACGCTTCCTTGTGAATAACAGAATAGTTTTTCTCAGCACTAGTCAAAGTGCGTGATGCGTAGCTAATGGGTCGCTCAGATGAGTCTGGAAATTTATGAGAAATGACAGCTCCTACACCAAATTGAGATGCGTCGCATGATAAGATTATGGGTAAAGTAGGATTGAAGAGTGTTAGAATTTGATCGGACTTTAATAACTCTTTTACCTTAACAAAAGCTTTTGAACATTGATCATTCCAAATAAATGGTATCTCTTTTTTAAGTAGATTATGAAGTGGAGCTAATATAGTTGATAAATTTTTAATGAACTTACCATAGTAATTAATCATTCCCAAAAAAGACTTTAGTTCGGTAACGTTTTTAGGAATTGGAATATTTGAAATGCATAATACTTTTTTTTTACTTGTTTTTAACCCATCTTTATCAATTACATGTCCTAAGTACTCTACTTGGGTTTAAAAAAACTGACACTTGTCCTTATTAAGTTAAAATCCCGCTTCTTTACAACGCTTAAAAACTTCCCTTAAATTTTCTAAGTGTTCATTGTCATTCCTACCTGTTACAATTAAGTCATCCAATAGATTAGCTGTAAAGGGACAATCTTAAAAAACTGTTCGTCGTCTAAAAGAAATTGCAAAATAAAATAAATTAAACTCGGTATGATACAGAATACATCTCATTAGAGTAAACATACCAGATTCTGAACTAGAAATATGCTTTTTATTTTTAAATATTTTACGTTTTTTTGTAATTTCTTCAGCAGAAGACAGATCTGACTTGCATTTAACAATTTCGCATTTTTTTTGAGCACTAATATAGTTATCTAGACAATTTTAAATAAAATAAATTGTAATTGTAATAAAAAATAACTATAAATGTTAAGACATTAACAATAGTTATAGAATCTATGGCATAGATAGTATACAAGTATTTTAAGTTGAGCAAGGGCCTAGAATGTAAAACTTTACCTAAGTCTCAAGCATACAATATTTGGGATTAACTATTGATAAGCATATGAATTTGCATGTGAATAACCTATAGTAATGCATTTTTTTATAAATTACTAAATATTGTACTGATGCAAGTAATTAGTTCAGTATAAACTTTATTCTATACCAATCAATAATACAATATAATATGTACCATTAATTTTTATTTTTTTTTTTGGGGGGGGGGGGTTATTAGCTATTGAACTGAACCACTATTAACTCTGCTATGAACGCATCAAAGAAAAGTAGTTTGATTGTTAACAAACATCTTATATTTTTTGTAATTATAAATTTAAAAAAAAATATTTTACTATTTAATATATAAATTTAAATTTAAAAAAGCCATTATAATTATAAATTAAAAAATCTATATAAATGCATATTCTATAACTATTATATTATCATAATTAGAATGAAGGGAAGATAACAAACAATAGTACCAAAAAATGTATGAGGTGCACGTGCATATTTTTTAAAAATGACTAAAATGAATAATATACCTATACTTTCTTGCTTTAATAATAATAGAATATAACACTTCAAATAAACATAATATAAGCAACTCATATAAGGGAAATTTTCTTAAAATGAAAGTTTATGTCCTAGTGTCATGACAAAATCTGTCGGTCTAACTATTGGTCATATAATCACAACTAATTTAATAGGTACTTATAATTTTGTGGCGATGTAAGAAAATTAATAGGTATAGCTGGTACATAAAGAAAATAATTATGAAGTAATCACAATAGTATAGGTACTATATCTACTATGTTGGTAGAATATAATATACTATATTTTTACTTGATTTAGAAAACTATCTCAAATTTGTTTTAAAATTAAATTTTATATCAATAAAATAAAGTAATTATTACTCTTACCAATGTCACCAGCCAGACAACGAGCTTTGAATAATTGAAAATCAAATTTATTAGGTCGTACTTTATTTTTTACTGATTTTCTGACATCATTAATTTTTAAAGTCATTGGCCAAGCACAGTACCCATTCTGCTTAATCCATTGTGAAGGAACTATCTCCACAGTATTGTCAGCTATAAAATTTACAATTGACCACGTCATCACAATATGTAAATCACTAATCTTCAGTTAAAATCTATAAAATTACAAAAAATTAACTATAAAAAACAGTTTAGTTTACCTATGTATATAAATAGTATAATTACCTTGCACACGAAGGTAGACTTCATGAATGTATAAAACAAAATTAAATCGTATGAATCGAATTGTATATGAATTGTAATCGAATAAAAAAATGCTGAATTGCATATAATCCGCGAAGAACCTATAGCTATGCACACTATATACGCCATAGACAAGTATAGCGTGTCTAGGTATACGGGCGTCTACAATCTACACAGTACACCGGGGACCGGGACGCGGCAGTCGGCAGTGCGGCATTCGTTATACCGATATACCAGTTAAAAATATGATATTAGGGTTTTCCCGTGATTATATCTATAATGTAGTGGGCACACAGATATATATAATTATATATATATATGTGAGTGGGCAACAATAATTATCACTTATCAGTAAACAATTTTGATGATCAAAGGATATATTAATATTATATAATATATTATACAGTATTAATACTGCTAAAACATTTTGTATTCAAAAAGCGGGGAATAACATGAAATAAAAAACTGACCCCCCGTAATATCCACATCCCACCAAGATTTTTTTTAATAGAATAGAATATCTATTATATCATAATATAATAATACCAAAATATGGTTTTATGTTTTCCCGAAATGACGACGCACGATGACATAATAATAATAATATACGATTGATATTTGATAATAATAATAACTAATAAGAATAACTCCTCCTACTATGCGCTTGCTATATTAGTATATTATTACTTATTATTGATGATAATAATATTAGTTTCTGATGTATATAGCGTATTTCTTAGATTACAGAGCGATTGAAAAAAATGTACTGAAGAAATTAATTATACTAATTAATAAAAATTAATATTGTACGATATAATACGGTTCTATAATCGATTATATTGCATCTATAATAGTTTTTTAATCACGTGATATCGGTAAGGTTATTTGCTACTATTTAATTTTGATTTTTTCAAAAAATTTTAACAAAAAAAAACAATTGTTTTTTATACACGCATATGGCAGTCAACTATAAATATGAGCCATAACTTGTTAAGTAAGTCGACCAAAAGGAGACGTGTCCTTAAAGAGATGGAGGGTATCTTACCAAGTTTTGATACGGAAGAAGAATTTGAAGAACATGAAAGCTGCAGAAATGAATCACTGTCATATCCAGAGATGACTACAGTTTTTCAAGAACAAAGTCATTCGGGTCAGATCATACATTATAATATTATACATTTATACCTATAATAATAATATATATAATTATAAGCAGGCATTATACAATAAAATATGTTAGGACCGGCTGAAAGGCGGTTCGAGCTAAATTTTGGACATTAATACGTTACAAAAATCTAATCTAATTTTAAGTATTCGGTTTGAGTTCAAAAGGTGAACTATGTTTTAAAAAAACGAATCAAACCAAACTTAAAATAGGTAGTTCAAAATTCTAAAACTATAATCCGAACTCCAAAAATTGTCGAACACGTCAAACGTTTCAAAATAAAAATGTTTCCGATGTTTATTTTTAAATATTTATTTTGAGTATGGACGAATTGCACTTATTTAAGTCGAATTACATTTGGGTTGAAAAAAGATAATGGTCGAACTGCACTCAATGTTTAGAAATCACTCAATTCCCTTCCCACTTACAGGCTTATTAAGACTGACAATGATGTTAATCATTGGAGTGGTTCAAAATTATTTTTTTATACATACAATTATGTTAATATATTATATTATATACATACAATTTACAAAATCTTAATTTTTTTTTTAAATACCTAGTCAAATATTAATATTACCATTATTATAATTTTATTTGTCTGCTCATTTTATACATTAAAATAAGCATTAATCTCAACTTTTACTGATATCTATTTCGGCGAAAGTGATTATATATCAACCCTATCTAAGTGGCATCACGAACTATAATATATATAATGCGCCGTAGCATTCATAAAAATAAGATTCGTAATCATTTTAACGTTTATAAAGGCACGGGTTTCCACTATATTTGTAACGAGTTGAACATGTATAGTGAAAACATAACATTTATCGTGTATTAGACTTGTTAACCCGCCTGAAGTTTTAACTCCTTTTTTAAGTGCAGTTCGATAACTACCTGCTTTTTACCCGAGTGCAGTTCGACCATTTTTGTTTAGGTAAAAAGTGCAATTTCGACCATCCCTTTATTTATTTTGTCTATCACTCTTTTGTCTATTTGATCGATGACAAATAAACCCGTACAACGATTATTTATACGTACAACCGCAACGGTTAGGTTTTATTTTTTAATTTATAAGTATTTGATAATTAACTTTTCGGAAATGTATTCCAATTTGCATGATGACAGTCGACAACCGATTATATTATACAATATTTTATTTACATATTTAGTATAATAATTTTATTATATATGCAACTAATTTTGCGTTATTATACATATTACATTATATGCATAATAAATAATAATTATAGTTGGAAATTGGAACATAATTTAATTTAATAAATATTTATATTTGAATAGGTCCATTTATTACATGTGATGACACAGAAACCCCTAGTTACTCGAATACAGGTGTTAATGAGAAAGAATTAGTTGAGATTGTTGGTATTGATGAAACCGATGATGGCAATATTATGACTGAAACAGATGGTTCAGAATGTTCAAATGATGAAGACTTAAGTGATTTAATAGATATTTCTCTTGTTACTCAACTAGCGCAATGGGCTATTAAACACAACATTTCAAACGTTGCAACATCTGATTTATTAAAAATTTAAAAAAATTCTTATGACTCCACGTTACCAATTGACGCCCGAACTTTATTAAAAACTGATGTTTCTAATATTATTCCTTTAAAAGATGTAATGCCCGGAAAATATTTCCATTTCGGGATTGCTAACGGAGTTAAGAATCATTATATCGAAAATTCAGAGGGTACTAATTTAATAAAATTAGTTGTAGGCATTGACGGCTTACCTTTAACTAAAAGCTCTAAAAGCGCGTTTTGGCCGATTTTGTGCTATATTAGACCTCACTCAAATGTCGTATTTCCAATCGGACTTTATTGGGGTTATGACAAACCAAGTGACTCTAACGATTTCTTACGTGATTTTTACGATGAGATTATAGGTTTAATAAATAGTGGTATTGATATTAAAAACAAGTTGGGAGTAATAAGTAATAAACAAATTATTTTAGATACGTTTTGTTGTGACGTCCCAGCAAAGTCGTTTATTTTAAAAACTAAGGGGCATAGTGGGTTTTTTTCGTGTTCCCGTTGTTGTACAGAAGGTGAATATTTAAATAGACGCGTTTGTTTTCCTGATTTAAATTGCCCTAAAAGGACCCACGAAGATTTTGTACAAAAAAAACAAGAAGAACACCATATTGGCACTAATTTATCTATTCTAACATGTATTCCAGGAATTGACATTATCAACGTATTTTCTTTAGACTATATGCACTTAATATGTTTAGGCGTAACAAAAAAACTTATGAACTTATGGTTAAAAGGTCCGTTAAAAACCCGTTTAAATAGTGCTAAAGGTAAATTGTTGAGAAATAATAAAACTGATCATAAAAATGTTATACCTATTGACTTTCCTAGGAAACCTCGTGGTGTCGATGAACTTCCGAGGTGGAAAGCAACTGAGTTTCGAACTTTTTTATTATATTTAGGACCCGTAGTACTCAAAAATATAATAAATGAAAATTGTTACTTAAATTTTATGTGCTTACATGTTAGTATTTTCATATTATCTAAATCAAATATAAGTAATAATTTATTAAATTTCAGTAAAAAAACTATTACACTACTTTATTAGTAATTTTATTTCAACGTATGGTCGCGAATGGGTATCACACAATGTACATGCACTGCAGCACTTAAGCGATGATTATTCTCGTTTTGGTTCATTAGATAACTGCAGTGCGTTTCCATTCGAGAATCACATGAAGGTACTTAAAAAGTATGTGCGTAAAAGTAACCAACCCTTACAACAAGCGGTTAAACGTTATAATGAATCCATATGTTATAGTTTAAAATCAATCACAACTGAATCTAATCTAACAAATTTCACCTTTAAAAATAAACATACAGAAGGGCCATTATCAATAGAGTTAAACAATTACTTAAATTATCAATATAAAATACTTATTTTTCATGACACGGAAATTCGGATTCACAATGAAGCTGATAATTATCTACTTATGACCGACGGTAATATTGTAAAAGTTGTAAATATAGTAAGTCAAATATCTAATAGTGGTTTTATTTTAGGATATTGTTTTGAAACAAAAGAACCATTTTTTAAAAAACCTATAGACAGTTCTAAATTAGACATTTTTACGGTTAGGCCCGGTGCACACTTGCGTTATTTTAACGCGCGGCAACGCTGCGGCACCGCAATCGCGGCGTGGAAAACCCACAATCTAATTGCGTACTGCACACATCACAGCGGCAACGCTGCGGTGACGCGCGTCCGTCTGCGACAAAATTGTTGTCGCAAGTTTTATCGCACCGCAGCGTCACCGCGCCGCCACTTGCGGTCGTTCAGTACATTGTATCATATCGGTCAGTGCACACTTGCGTTATTTTGACGCAAACACGTTTATAACGTAATTTAATTCGTAAATTGCATTACGCATTACGCACCATGGCAGGAAATCAAGAAGAAGTGGACATTGAACTATTTATTGGTGAGGTTAAAAACTATCCTGAGATATGGAATGTCGCTGTCGAAACTTATCATGACCGGAAGAAAAAACGAGGTGCATGGATAAATATTTGTCGAGTTTTTTGTGATGGATTTGACGAGAAGGACGATAGAGACAAAAATGAAATTTGTAAGTAAATTTGAAATTAATTTTTCAGTTTATATTTATATGATATATTAATATATTATATTAGCCTTACTTGACACTATTTATAAAGTAAATGTATAAAAAAGAAAAAAATCGATTCACATACGACAGATTGTGATAGCATTAAAAAAAAATATTAAGAAAACATAATAATAACGTAATATTACTTAAATATAATTTGTTTGCCATGGAACGCTACCCACATCAGATACAAAATAATCTGCCAACTTGTTTCTTATTTGAATTGATTGGTTGGGTGGTCTTGAGAGAGCTCGTTCGATTTCAATGAGTCCATCTATAGTCATTACATCTTCGACGTTGAATCCATCTCTAGTCCTTACAAAATTATGGAGGGCACAGCAAGTCTTTATCAAAAGTATAGATAAATCCAAATTTCCATTGATAGGTTTGTTAAACATTTTCCATTTATTTGAAAGTATTCCAAAAGCACATTCAACGTTTCTCCGGGCTCGGGATAATCTATAGTTAAATATTCGCTTTGTGTCTGATAAAACTTTACCACTGAAAGGTCTCATTATATCTGGTGATAGAGAAAATGCCTCATCGCCTATAAACATGTATGGCATATTTGGACCAACTGTACCTGGAAGAGGCTGACTCCTAGGAATGTTTAATTCATTATTCTTGAGTTTTTTATAGAAAGGAGTTCTTTCAAAAATAGTACTATCTGACTCTTTCCCAAAAGCACCAACATCAATATATATAAACTTATAATTCGCATCAACAATTGCTAGTAGCACAATTGAAAAAAAATTCTTATAATTATAAAACAGAGAACCACTCATTTTTGGTTTTCTGATCCGCACATGTTTCCCGTCTATCGCCCCGAGACAATTAGGGTATTGACTGTATTTTTGAAAATCTTCAGATATTTTTTTCCATCGGTCCGTTGTCAACTCAGGAAAGCACTCTTCACGTAAGACTTCCCAAATAGCACTACAGACTTTTCTCAATATCTTTCCAATTGTTGTATGACCAATCCTGTATGTCAGATGTAGATCAATCTGATCACATCCACTACCCAAATATCTATGAAAAAGTTTAAAAGCATACAAGTATTTTAGTTTATTATTATTAGAAAAATAACATCATAGTACATGTTATATTTTAGATTCTAAGCATTTTCTCTATTTTAGGCAATAAATTTGTACAGAAGTGGAAGAATATCAAGGACACCTACACAAAAAGTGAAAGAAAAAAATTAAAATCTGGACAGGCTGCTGAGATAGGTAAACGGTATGTTTATGCTCGACAGCTATCGTTTTTGCAAACTGCTGGTGCTACAACAGAAACGCAGTCCAGTTTAGGTGAAGAACAAGAAGAATTGAGTGAGTCTGAACAAATAACATCACAACAAAAAGAGTCTGAAACTCCTCCTATCTATACCCAAAACTCAACCAAAAAACGCAAAAATGACTTCGAGACTACTTTAATTGATTTTATGAATGCACCAATTCCTTCTCCAAATGTACCATCCATTCCAGAAACCAATCCAGACAGATCATTTTTTGAAAGTGTCCTACCATCTATCAGTAATTTCACCGAAGATCAAAAGCTTGAGTTCCGTTGTGAAGTTATGAAAATCATACAGCGAATGAGGAATCCACCAGCTATACAAAATTATGAACATCCTCCTAACTTTCCATACCATACACATACACATGTATCCGGTCCTTTCTATCCTTCACCTCACCATTCCAATTACTTAAATCGTCATCAAGTTCCCATATCTCAAACACGTCTAACTACTTCATTACCTCAACCACAAAGTCCGAGCATGAATTTTAACATAATATCTCCATCAGCCTCATCTTCCACAACTATGGACAACCATGCATACAGCGAAGAAGACAGTATCGACATTTTTAGGGATGGAACTTAAGTTTATCGATAATAATGTTTTGTATGCATTTTAAAATTGTGTTCGAATTTATTACTATTTTTTTTGTATCTAGTTTCTACCTTGTATTCATGAATATTGGATATATTAATATGGTAGGTACTTTAGAAATTATTAAATATTTTCAAAAACATTACACTGTTTATACATACTATTTTATCCGTTATATTTATTTTACACCGTGATGTCTAATTTAATTGACTAATATTAATATTATTAAATTATCCATCTAAAAGTAAAAATTAAAAACTGAATTTTCAAAATGTACTTACCTCAAAGTAACAGCTAACATTTCCAGTGGAGGTATAGACAATCTCAAATGCGTATCTGTAGACTTAATCTTCGTCGAAATTTTAACGGCAAGCTCGTCAAAAGATTTTATACTCATTCGAAAGTAGTTAAAAAATTTATCCGGGCTTTCACGTAAATTTTCAAAAGACGTATAAAATATACCTTTCGCAAGTCTTGAATCAGTAAATGGGTGTACCCAATAACGTCTTTTATTTTTTAAAACATATTTTTTGTACACAAGGTACGCAAAAATTATACGTTTTCTTTTATAAATTTCCATCGCTTGTGTCAAATTCATGCTGAAAATACTAGTGAAAAACTAAAGAAAATAAACTGAGTGTTGCTAGGCGTTCCAACGTCGCGCGTCGTACTGACGTACGTATGTATGACGTTATTTGACGCTAGGTGTGCATTGAATACGGCGGCATCGCCGGTTATTACGGTTATTACTACGGCATTGTCGTATACCTACAACAAAGTGTTGTAATAATTTAAATAATAATTTAAAAAGTTGGTCTGTAGAGAATATTAAGTGTAAGTGTATGATCCTAAAAGTAAATTATAAAAATAAAACCGTAGCTTTTCCACTTCTTCACACTTATAGAATTTAAAATAGCGCCATATCTCCTTATATTTTTTAAATTAAATATCAATATACATTTTTGACATTCAACATAATATTCTATGAATTATTGAATGATATTTTATATATATAATAGCAAGTATTTATAATTTACTTATATTTTTTGATGTTTTTATATTTATAATTATATAAATTAAATTGAAATATATAGTACGAAATTAATAATTTATTAGGTGGTTAGTATACTTTAGTAGCTATAGCCAGCTATAATGTTATTTTGTTTATATTAAATTTGTACTTGTAAATATTATTAACTAATATTATCTATTTATATTTTCATTCATTTTTTTACACGTATGTGATAATCATCAAGTTATAAAATATTATAATATATTAACTATTAAGTCATATTCATATTGTATAAATGTAGGTATATTTAAAACAATAATTGTTTTAATAGCTGTACAAATTTCAGGATGAACTATAATAATATACTTGTATACCTAATTGTTTTTCGATTAATGGTCTTAATTAATATAAATATTTGTTATTTGTTGTTGATTGGCTTTTACTGCTTTTAGTCGTTACTCGTTATAAACTTCTAATTTAAATGTGTACTGCGAAACGCATATTGTTTTATAGAGACTGGTATCCGTTCATCAAACGGTTATTTTAGGCATAGCGTCATCGGCCACGACTGCAGTCTTATCGCCGCCGGCCGCGGTAGACCTGGAAGTCCGTTCAATAATATATACTTACTATAAAAAAAAATATTGAATTAATTGTGTCACGATTCTAGTGACGACTTAATAGCTATTGTGTTGCGGCAATAAAATTCATTTTCATATTATACTATAAATATTTATAATATATAGGTACTCATTATAGCGGGTAGGTATATTTTTGTATTTTTGCAAACCCAAGATAATAATATTATGTTACTGTCGAGAAACTTGGACATAATATAGATATATATTATTATGAATGCATGTGTATCTATCAATAGAATTCTTATTACATTTTCATATTAATGTAGGTACAATATTATATTATTTGATTATAAAAAAAAAAAAAAAAAAAATATATATATATATATATATATATATATAATATAGTGCAAATAATGTGGAAGAAATTGTATTAAGCATTAAATAAATACTTGAATTTAAACATTAACAATGCAATTATAATTAAATGTGTGAAAAATGTTAACTTAATAACCTATAATAAATGCTTATATATTTAGGCTTAATAAGCATTATTTGTGATACTCTATTTAAATGCTAGTCAATGTACTTTTATTCAGCATTTATTACATATTAACTTTTTAATATTTATAATCTAATCTAAATATAATATATATATAACACTCAGAATTTATTTGAATGTAAACGTTTAAAAATAAACACTTAACCTAGTATCATTGAATATTATTTTTAGAACCTTTCATATTCAACTCAATTTCGACGTTTATAGAAGTTTTAACATTGGAAAATGTTATGTGGGTTGTACCTTTATTTAAAAAAACCATGAGACATTGCTTTAACGTGAAAACATATAACAACTGAGTCCCTCAGTGTGATCACCTTTCACCAACTTTATTCTTATTATTTATAAATGATATTCAATCGGTCATTAAACACTCAAATATTCTATTGTTCGCTGATGATGCAAAAATATTTAAAAAAATAGATTCTATCCAAGATTGCATTAATTTACAAGAAGATTTAACAAATGTCAATAATTGGTGTAATTTAAATGGCCTATGTTTTAATATCAGCAAATGCAAAGTCTTAACATTCAATATTAAAAAAGCTGGTAGGTAAGTGAGATGAAGGTGGTATAAGTTCGTCCTTCGTCCCTTCGGTTCTCGGATAAGATATTGGTGATGAATGTATTAAGTTTTAAAGAAATGATGACTAATTTCTTTAGTTTAAAACGATTCTGAGCAAAGCTTCAGTGTAATATAATATATTATTATTTAAATACTGTTTACGTATTTTAGGTATTTGTATAATTTTTGGTGAGTTTTTTTGTAATTAAACCCTCATATAATATTTAATTAGATATAACTCATTTAAACTTAAATTGTTATAACAATTATAACTCATTAGAAATTTTCTGTCACCAAAAGATTCGAAAAATGTTTTTATATCTATGTTCCAAGTTTTATTGTGATCAGATACACCAAAAAAGTTTTAAACAGATTTTAAGCAGAAAATTAACGTAAAAACAGCCAATATTTTCGTATACGAATTTATATTAACTTATTAAAACATGTATTAAAAGAAATTCTGACTAACGATATTCAAATTTTTTTTTAGAATATTTAAGAAAGTATAGTTATTTAAGTAAGGTCATTTTAATATTTCAGAGCTTTTTAACAAATATTAAAAATGTTATAAGATACAAATTTTCAATCGAACAATCAAAATAAATAAAAAAAAAAAATCCTGAGTCACGATTTTTGAATTTTTGTTAGGATAATTAGGTAGGTATATGAGTAAGGTCATATTCAATTTTCAGAACTTTTTGTCAAATATTTAAAATTATATTAAATATAAACTTTCAAACAATGTGGTAAATTAAAAGTTCTATAATTAAGTCAAAAGTGCTAAAATTGTTCTGAAAATGTTGTCCGATATAAAAAAGTATGTATTTGATATTGGATAACATTTTCAAGTTTCTAGCTTCAATACTTTTTGATTTATGAGTAAATACCTAAAATCTGAACAGTGAAAATCTCGTTTACGGCGGATTTTTACCGATTTTACCGTTTTTACTCAGTTTTCGATCATTATTCTTGATTACTGGAAAAACCATGGAGATTTTGGAAAAATGACCTCTCTAAAGTACCATTTCAGTTCAATTTCGAATCTAAAAAGTTGCTGGACGAAACTTTTGGACAAGGATTTCTATACGAAAGTGTTTACAGAAAAAAATTAAATAAACGTCATTGTAAAACCATAAGATCCTTCGCTTCACTCAGAATCTAAAACTAGTATTAATTATGACTATAAACTAAATA
Organism: Therioaphis trifolii; assembly: GCA_027580255.1. Classification (NCBI taxonomy): domain Eukaryota; kingdom Metazoa; phylum Arthropoda; class Insecta; order Hemiptera; family Aphididae; genus Therioaphis; species Therioaphis trifolii. The sequence goes on from JALBXZ010000101.1 coordinate 112,780, forward strand.
ATGCTACTATAGAATCAGTTAATTCAGTTGTCGACTTAGGTATTACGTTTGACTCTAAACTATGTTTCAACTGTAGGAGGCACTTATTATTTATAACACAAAAAAAAGAATCAATGTCAGTCTTTACTAATAGATTTAATAATGCAACACACACATGGCAATTGATATAATATAAACTATGAAATGTAACAGCACAAATGCACAAACATCGAACAACAATATAATATAGTTTATACACTCAACAGCACAAACGCACGAGACCCGGACGATCCGTCGGAACACGCGCACGTAGCACCGACCTCTCGCACGGACAACTAACGGCGCCACGGCGGACCAGCCACCAGTGACCAGGGCGCCAGGCTAGTGCCACTCTGATATGACGTGACAAAGTGTTCCATTGTAGTTACATATTGCAGTCCCCGGGAGCGCTGTTGTCCTACCAGGTGGTGCCGTGGCGGTCGGCACTTTTACATTACATTTCCCGCTCACTGTTCAGTTTACGCCATATATATACTATATATATATATATATATACTAATCTATGATTTACGCACGTGTTTGCGAATCTTATTCTATAAAAAAAATCTTATTCTTTTATATATACACTTGTTCAGCGTCATATTATTTTTTGTACTTAGCGTTCAGTTTCAGTAGCATACTTGTTTATGTCAGGGACGAAGGACGAACTTGTACCACCATCATCTCACTTGCCAGCTGTTTATTTATTAATTTGTTTGCTGTGTTAATTACTGTATATAAATTCTTTTTTTAATTGAAAATGATATTTATTTTTTAAATTTAATTGTTGACTATTTGTAATTGTATATTATTACACTGTGTTTTAAAATTTACTTGAATAAAATATTGGGCAAAATAATAAATTTACCTACATTAAAAATTTGTATGTTAGTAGTTTTATTCAGTGTTTTTTGTAAGTTCAATAAACTAAATAACAATACTATTTATATTTTTCAATACATTTAAATGCCATTAGTTGCATTGATTATAGTAACAACATTTGAATAAAATTAACTGTTGTAACAAATGGTAACACATTTATTTAGGAGGTTTTTTACTGTTGACATAAAATGTACATGCTACATAGGTAATAAATAAATATAATGCTAAGAATGTGACAGTCTTTGTTAAGTTCCTTATAAAAAAGAGTATTCCTTTGGAAATGAACAAGTTCCTTTTTTAGATCCAAATATAATAAAAATTATTATTTAATCACTAATGTTTTTTTTTTCAAAAGCGAATAAAAATATATCTTAATTTCAATTATTTACATATCTGCGTAAATTTTCGTTCAACACTGGTATATGAGCAAAGGTATAAAAAATAATAATGGTTAATACTTTATATAGTTAATTTTCAACAGTTTAGCTGCTACATAATGGTAGGCTATAGGTTAGGGTGCTAAAGTAGATAGGTAGGAAAATCAGTGAAATTTGCAGCCGTGGGAGTCTCGGGAGTGCCACGAATCTTTTTTCATTTTTTTTTTTTATCAATGTCGCGGTAAACATCGATTGTTACAGAATAGTTCGTCGTGCAGTTACCGGGAGCGCTGCTCGCAGTCACAATATTTAACCCAGGAGTCGCCTATCTATACTATATACTAATCTATGCGGCGGACTGCGAGCAGTGCCGACGTTGTTACCTTATCAGTTATCACTACAGCTCGGCCAAACCTGACATTTGGATCGTCCTCGATCCTAAAGCCGGAGACACACTATTATCACGTCACGTGAGCTCACGTCCTATTTCGTTAACTCACGTCACGTCACGTCACACAAATAATATGTGAAACCTATTAATGCCATACTGTTTTAATATATTAGGAACACATTAACCCCCACTCACGTGATATTGAAATATTTCGTTGAACCTCGCGTGATATCACGTTTTTATTTTTCTATCGTTTCATATATTTAATATTACATGACATCACATTTTATTTCGATTTGGTGAAATTGAAGCTTCAAGCTCAACGTATTTATGAATTATTTTATTAAACATGGAAGAAAAATTATTTGATTAGAGTTCACACAGATTAATTATTTAGAGTTCACGAAGTTTTATATAATTGTAAATTGACTAGCTATAGGGACCAAAATATCCGACAAGAATCTTGGGAAGAAATCGGAAGGGAATTGCAAATGCCAGCTACACACACACACTTATGATAAATTGAATTTGTTAAATTGTATACTTTAATAATTTTGAAGAATGATTGAATTTTGCATAACAAATGGTATACTATAATAAAAATGGCACGTATTTGACAGTGATCTCACAGTCGAACATGGGTAAAATGTCTATTTTTATCTCGGTTAGTCCGGACCTCAGACCTAAAGATAATAGGTCTATTGTCCAAACCATCATTTTTATCTCGGACGTAATGTTTCGATGTATTTATAAATATATATTATTTACAACTGTATATTATTATTAGATAATGAAATATATTCCATAAATTATAGTAAGTACTAAGTATTAGGTATTAAGTATTTTGGTACGTATTTAACGTCCATGAACTTGGCCCACCCATGTTATGTAAATCCATCTAAATTGTTGCCAAAAATTAGCAAATAATTAGCAAATATTAGCAAATCTATTTTCAAAATTAGCAAATCATTTTTATGATTTTTATAACTAATTTACATTTAGGTGGGCCCAGTGCCGGCGCTAGGTATTGCGGGGCCCTGGACATAGGTAATAGCCTTTAGGTTCTCAGAGAGGGGTGAAATTTTAGCTTTTTTTTAAATCAGGATTTAAAAAAAAATACTGTTTTTCGTCGATTTTAAACACTTTAATAATATTAGGTTATTCTTATTCTTTTTTTTAACACAAAATTATTTACAAATAATAAAATAATAACTAATTAGGTACATACAACAACAATATATAAATTTTTAATTGAAGTAAGAACATATTAATTTTATATTTAATTCTTCTTAAATAGCCTTCTTTGTTACTTTTTAAGTTATTTTCTTCATCATTATTATCACCCCCAAGCCCGTATTTATAAAAAAAAATGTATATTGTTAACAAAAAATGCATATTATGATATTGTCATAATATGGACTATAATATGAGCCATAGAGCTTACGACGGTGTATATATCATAGACCTTTTACTTTGAGTAAAAAGTCTATGGTATATATCGACGATGTACCTGCTGGATGCTGTCTATTTTACGAAGAACCAATAAGGCTATAAATAAACTATATTGATATAAAATTTACTATGATACTATGATATTATTATTTTATTATGTTCAAAACATGAATGTTGAATTGCGTAGCACACATTTCTGTACGGACTACGGGAATACTAAGAAGTAAGAATATTATTACCTTTACCAGTTTGTGTTGCCTCTGCTGAAATGAGTTTCTCCACACTTCAGAGACTGAAAACCTGGCTTCGCTCAAGGATGAGTGAAGATAGGCTATCAGCATTATGCCTACTTAATGTTTATAATAAAATTAATATTCTAGATCAAATAGATCATATTATTGATATTTTCGCCAATTTAAAAAATAGACGTCTTGAATTTGTCTTGTAAAAATTGTTGTTTTCTATTTGTTATAAGATTTTGTGAAATTATAGCTTGCCCCCCCCCCCCCCCCCCCCCCCCCCCCAACCTAGGCTCTGGAGCCGCCCCTGGTCTGTTGTGACAATAAATAAACTATACTATACGTAACTAAAATGTAATATTATTTTCTAAAACTGTATAATCTCAAAATTAAAAATGCTAATAAATATTTTGCTAGTTAAATTTATATTTAAGAGTTTAAACAGACTAATTTTTTTTTTCAATAAACTTTTGAAATAATTGCACACCACGAGCCGCCACTGACATTTTGTATACCTACTTGTGTAAACGGAGACAACACATTCGAGTGCGATTCCTCCTGATGAAACCTCGCTCAGCACAGAATTAGTGGCGTAGCGTGAGTTTCAGTTAAACCTTTGAGTGGAAAATCGTAGGCTAATAAATTCATAAGGGCTGGTTATTTTATTAATTTACATTTATTTTAACAACTACATTAAATCATCATATAAAAAATAAATTAATTCATCAAAATGTTTGAATAAAATAATAAATTGTTTAATATCTAAGTACGCGACCGCGGCAGGCAGAAAATGCAATACATGACGGTAAACAATATAAATATTAAAACTAAATACTAATCCTGATTCCTGATACACTGTAGATACTCTCGCAGTACCTATATTTAATACGGCTATACTCTAAACTGAAGTGTAATAATAATTTCATAAAATAAAAACTTACTCTTGTGATATGCAGAAATTTTTGAAAAAATATAGGAACTGCACAAAGCGGACTGCGGTCAATTAATACTCTGAATTCTGATACTCAAACTCAATTAATGTCCAACTGAATTTATGTCAGATGACAGATAATTAAATAAATATTTTAAGAATATAGCTTTGTCCCCTTCTATAATACAGCGATACCGGCATACAATACGCGGAAAGCCTTTCCAAATATAGAACAAAGAAAACAATAACCATAGATATAATAAATATTTATATTATTATGTATAGTAGGAATTCTACTTGACGGGTATCGTCAAAATATTACGCTTTCGTTGTATCGATAACGATTTACTCTGTAGTTTCTACTATGGCTAAATTTAGATATTGTTTTCCAAATAACTGGTGATAGGCATAATATAGATTTATAATTATTGGTTGATATAAAATATCAATGTGTCTCACGGTATTCGTATTAAGATGATAATTAAAAATCACGGGGCCTTTTAACAAGCGCGGGGCCCTTTAACAAGCGCGGGGCCCTGGACAAATGTCCCATTTGTCCTCCCCTAGCGCCGGCACTGGGTGGGCCAAGTTCATGTAGCCCACCCACTTTTTCCGATCGAACTCAAACCAACGCCAAAAATTAGCAAATAATAGCAAATTAGTTTTTATAATTAGCAAATGAAAAATTTATTTTTGGCGAATTTTTGAAAAAAAATTGATAGCCCACCCACTTTTTCCGATCGAACTCAAACCAACTCCAAAAATAAGCAAATAATTAGCAAATAATAGCAAATTAGTTTTTATAATTAGTAAATGAAAAATTTATTTTTGGCAAATTTTTGAAAAAAAGTTGATAGCCCAACCACTTTTTCCGATCGAACTCAAACCAACGTTAAAAATTAGCAAATAATTAGCAAATAATAGCATATTAGTTTTAATAATTAGCAAATGAAAAATTTATTTTTGGCGAATTTTTGAAAAAAAATTAATAGTCCAACCACTTTTTCCGATCGAACTTAGAATTACGCCAAAAATTAGCAAATAATTAGCAAATAATTAATAGCAAATTAGTTTTTATAATCAGCAAATGAAAAATGTATTTTCCACGAATTTTTGAAAAATTCCTTTTCAGATTAAACAACAAGTTAGGTACTTTTATTAAAATTAATTGTACAGTTTTGATACTTTGCTGGCAATTGGGTCTGCTAACACGATTTATGATCTTATTCGTCACCCTTTGAGTTCAGGATACTCGTATAAGTCGTATATCAATATTATACTAATACAACGTATATACATTATTAATTTAATTCATTCTGTTGATAAAATAAACATAACACAATTAAAACAACGTATAAACTAAATAAAATTACATGTTTAAAATTTAAATACATAGGTAACAGATTTTAGAATACAAATAACAATTAACTTTTAAGTATAATAATTATTCATAAAATCTTGGAATACATTTTTTTAAATAATACTTTTGAACAACACAAAATCAAAACATAAAAAAAAGTCATCTGTTGATATATTATACATAACATAATTAAAACCACGTATAAACTAAATAAAATGACATGTTTAAAATTTAAATACATTGGTAACAGATTTTAGAATACAAATAACAATTAACTTTTAGGTTAAATAATTATTCATAAAATCTTGAAATACATTTTTTTTTTACCAATACCTTTGAACATAACAAAATAAAGTGACATAGTTTCTATGAAATGTTTAAAGACAGATAAATTAATTACAAATAAAAAAATATGTAGGTATAGATATTATAGATAGTCTTTAATATATTATAGTAAACAGCATAAAAAAATATTTTAAAAATCGAAAAACAAATAAGCATATACCAATTAAAATTTATATTTTTACATACATAAGAATATGAGGATTTAGTTTAATTTCTTCTAAATTTTTACACTTTTTTATTTTTTGTTCTAAATCATTGTGTTTTTCCCATTGCCCGTATGCTCGTCTCACGTAAGTTATATAATGAAATGAAATAAAGTGTACTACTGCAACTAATACGTACCTAAAAAAGAAATGTTAATTTTACATAAGTTAGTTAGTTAGTTTACATATTTTAACGCTGTACTTTTTAAACACTAGATTATAATATTTATTACGTATAAAATAATCATGATGGTAATTAGTATTATTATGTTTTATTTAATTCAATCCTTGTGTACAAACATATTAGCTAACTGAACTTTTTAAATATATTATTAATTTAATCTATATTACATAATATAATAGAATAATATATTGTACTTATTTATAAAACTACTATTTATCAATTTAATTTTTAAAAACTATTAAATAAATTGTGTTGTTTAACTAATTGTTGTAAGGAATATTTTAAATTCAATGATAATTTGGTACTCATTTTCAATTCGATTAATATGTAAATAAAAAAATAATAATTTGTTTGAATAAATCCTGACAAATTTAATTATTTAGCTATATTTAATTATAGATTTAATACAATTAATTATACTATATGTGAATGTAGCATAGATTTATGGTAATGTAAATGTAAATTTTGAATATGTATTTTGAAATAGTGTGGGTATTGGTGAAAGGAGGGTTTATAGATATTTTATTTTTACCATGCTGTATTCACTGCAGTATATACCATCCAGTTATACCTTTGCCTTATTTAATCGAGTGTATTTTAATGTATTTAGTAATTAATTGGTAAAATATTTTACTTTATAATGTTTAATATTTGTTTAAACACTACAATTTCAATTAATCAATATAATATAGATAAAGAATTTAATAATAAAGTAATAGTTTAGTTGTATACACTTACTTTCCTTGGTTTAAATCAATATTTACTGGTATTTCTTTCAAATTAATTGTAAATGTAGACTAGTTGAACGCTATTGTATCAGCTTCAATAAAAATATGTTCCCCGAGGTTTCTTCTAATTTGTAATATTCCGTTACAGTTATTTTTAGAGCAAGGCTTACTTTTTGGTTTTATATAATCTTCCATAAATTCAGTGGCGGAACTATATATGATTGAAGGCGGGATTTCCCGCGGGCCTCATCGTTAAAGGGGCCTCGGCGCCTCGCAGCAAAATTATGTACTTAAAAAAAAAAGGAAAGATGACAAAACGATGCCTCCAAACTCAAAACATAATTCGAAAGCTATGAAATAATTATTTTAATCTTTGCGATGTATAAATAATTGTCAAATATTAATTTAGCATCCAAAATACTTCAATCACCTGGAGCTGACATTGGAAAGGCCGTTGATTTGATGAAAAACACAATGGAAAATATGTTGAAAATCCGTGATTAAACTTTAATGATTTGATAGAGGAAACAAATTCTATAACATTACAGTGGAATATTACCCCGGAGTTTTCTTGTAAACGAACGAGAAAAGTAAAAAAATTTTATGATGACTGATGAGCTATGTAATGATCTTTCACAAGGAAACAGTTATTTTGAAACGCAAGTTTAATATCGCTGTGTCGTCACTGTAGTTACACAATTGAAAACAAAATTTGTAGGTCTTAGTGAAATAAGTAATTTATTTAGTTGTATTTTAAGACCGCCTGTAATATCACATGACGAGATCAGTGAGAGTACAAAAAAGTTGGCGGATGAATTTTAGGACTTTAACCCAGCAGAAATTGCCACATAAATTGAGTCATTTAAATGTCTGTTTGCTTCTGAATGTAAGTCTTGTAACAGCGTTTTTGATATGACTAAATTACTAATAATTGAAATAATAATGTTCAAAACATGGCTTAGTGGTCTTGCAACGAAAAATGAGCGTGCTAAAAATTGAACTTATCGTTATTGGTGAAGACGTTTGCTCAAGACCGTAGCAGCAAAAAATCATTTTCATTGTAAATGAAATATTATTATTTCTGTTTCCAAAAATTATAATTAAATAAATTATTTATTTACTATAATTATATTTTATTTTATTGCATAAAAATAAACAGCCAAATATTTAAAAATTTAAATTACATAGAGGTATAGGGCCTCCAAAAAAATTGTATTCACGGGCCTCAATGATCGTAGTTCCGCCACTGCATAAATTTAAGTATAAAGGAAAAGCCTTTGACGTGAATATGGTTTAAGTCATCCAGTATAACTGAAGCAGAATTTTTTATTTGTATTTCTCTTGAACAATTTGTATTTGAACAGGTTGTCGTCTGATATGAACTCGGATCAGTTTTTATATAATCTTGAATTACTTTGGTAACGTTGCATTCAGCATTAATAGTGTTAACTGAAGGAATACTCGTAGAAACTTCATAATGTGGTAAAAGTAAATCTAGTCTTCTTTTATATATTAATTTTGATGGGCCTTGAAAACCAAGATTTTTTCCTAGGTTTAAAAATTCATTTTTTGTTTTACCTATGAAATCACTATATTGATCATAGTCTACAGATGCAACAGCAACTGCAACTATTATCGAATCGAATGGACAAGTATTATTTATCACGTACATTTTTTTTTTATAACTACACGCTGACGATATATTACCATTTAAAATTAATGTGGTTAAATGAGATCGCATTCGTGATCTATTTAGAATGCGATCGATTTCCGGACAAGATTCTAAATATTTTGTTTGTCTTTTTTTACTTTGTTCGATTAAACTCGAAGTTTTTGAGTTTTTTATAGGTCCAGTTATAAAAGTTGTATGACCACGCCATGTCTCTTCTTCATATACTGTATTCGTACTATCAAATGAAGAAATTGGTGATGTCAAAGGTGACGATTGAACTTTTTCATCCAATTCTTCCAGGGTTGGACTGGGTCTTTAAACCGGCCCGGGCTGAAAAATTTTACTGGCCCTACCAAAGTGAAATTATTTTACATTCATATTACAATAGAGAAGATGCTCTGGAAGACACCAATCTCAAGTTTTATTTCAAAATTGAATTTATTACATTAATTAAAACTTAAAAGTTTGGTTAGACAACCCTTTATTTAATATAAAATATTAAATGTCTACAAATTATTATACATAGTTATAGACATAAAGTTATATAATAATTATTAAATAAAATTGTATATTATTATAATAGTACTTATTTAAGTTCTTTTCTATTTTCAAATACAATACTTAAATTAAAAATTATTTTTAAATATAATAATAATGGCTATATTAATTTTTGTAGGTACTTACTAATAACTTATTGTAAACAAAAGAAAAAACATAGTTATCTACGTAGCACATTTAGGCTATAGGTATTATATATTAAAATATATTAATTATTAATTAATTTATCCAATTAGTAATTTTTTCATTAAGTTACTGCTTTGCGCGACATATTCAATTATATCTAAATTTTTCAAAGAATATAGTACATCTTTCTCACACGACATTATAATAAATTCTTCCACACGCTCTTGACTTAAATTACTTCTTAATCTGTTCAAAATATATTTTAATTTCGAAAATGTTCTTTCACATTGAACTTGAGTTATGGATAGTGTTAACAAAAACTTGTAAGCTAAAAACAATTCTGTATATGCTGTAGCATACAAATTATACTTCCATAAAATTTGGTAACAGCAAAATATACAATTTTTACACGTCTTTTTATGTACAATGTGTTCTTTGGCTACCTCAGGTTCCTCTTCTTGATCGTCCTTTTCAAGATCCAGTGTCATACAATTATATTCTTCAAGTAATGTTTTTGAAAGTGAATCCCATTTTCCTGCAAAATCTATTAATTGTTCTTGTAATATTTTTTTATTGATATTTGGTGAAAAGTCTGTCAAAAGCTCAGCTATTTTATTCATCGCATTTTCAGGTAGATTTTTAATTAATTTAAAGTTAGTAGGATGTAGCCATTCAAAGTCCATGTACATTTCTTTATGCTTTGAAAATCTATTTTCTAAACTCTCAATAACAGTATCCAAGGTTATGTTATAAACATTAATCTCATATTTTTTTTTGGAACAATTGTAAGGGGTATCATTGATAATTTCGTCGTGAAACTTTGGTTTTCTTTTAATTCTAATTTCTTTAAAATCTTCTTCAACTCTGAATGTTGTATCTTCATTTTCAAAAATCACGTTCATAGCAGACGAAAAATATTTAGCTTTTTCGTACACATCAATAAATTTTCTACTCACATCTTTTAACGTTTTTATTGTGTTTTCAACCATTTTGTATGATTGAAGCAAATCCATTCCTAATGTTTGTAAATAGTTTAATGGAGTAGTACTTTTAAAAATAAGAAGAAACAATTGTGCTGTCATTATTGTGTCAAATTTTATTAACATTTGTAAGTACACGTTAGCATTAAACCGTGTATCAGAGTTCATACTTTCTGATGTCGAAATATCAAACAACGTTCGACATATTTGAACAAAGATTGAATTTTGAGAGTCATTTAGAGATCCAAAAACTTTCCTAAACGATTTTTCTTTCGACCACCATCTTGTCTCACCTAACGTACTTATGAAACTAATATTTTTACCTTCTGTCGTATTTTTCCAAAAATTCATTCGTAAATATGATTCACGAACGAATACTGCAACTTTGTTCAATAGACTAAAAAGTGAAATAGATTCATTAGTTTTTTGAGTTACATCCGATATAAACAAATTTAGTACGTGTGCATAGCACCATACATGAAGTTGTTTGGGTGAATCATCAGTTAACCACTTAGTGAATCCTTTATATTAGCCTTGCATGTTAGCAGCACCATCAGTTGAGTTCCCAATACACTTTTTAATATCTATATTCAATTTTTTTAACTCGTTTGAAACAAGTTCGTGCATATCTTTACCTTTACCCGATTTACAATTAACAATGCTTACAACTCGCTCATGAACTTGGTTATTTACGTATCTAACTACAATGGAACACTGGTCGACTACATTTATATCCTGCGTTGTATCAATTTGAATTGTAAAAAAACTGGCTTGATTAATTTCCTCAGATATTTTCTGTTTTATTAGTTTAGTTATTCCTTCAATTATTACATTGGCAGTAGTTTTCGAAAAAAAACTAACAAGATCGCCTCGTCCTTTGGTGTTTTGGTTTTTGTGTATTTTTTTACTCTTATCGATGCATTTTTGCACGTGGTTGTTTAGTATAGGATCAAATTTTGAAATTAACATTAATATTTCAAGCAAATTTCCATGATCTAATGTATCATCATCTAAAGTATACGCTGCTTCATTAGCACCACGATAACTAAGACCCCTCTTGCCAATCATTTTGATTGTCTCAATAATGCGTTCCAAAATATTTCTATTATTTTGTATTTCTCTGAGTTTTATTTCTCTTGCTTTACTGAAATAACTTATAATATCTTTATTACTTTCAAACATCATAAATGATTCTAAATTGTTAATATGGGTTTTGCTAATTTCGTGTTCTTTAATTCTGTCATAAAAATGCTTAGTTACACCACTATAACCAGTTACAAAAATACTTTGATCATCTTTTAACCCAAATCCTATACGAATCCAACAAAAAAATGATTTTCGATCAAGACTGTAACTTATCCATTTTCTAGTATCTCCCGTTTTCTTATTTGTAAAATATACCTTATCCGTATTAAAATCAATATCATTGGGTTGACAAGGGTGATAATTTAAAAATTGGTGAATTAATTTCTTAGAAGGTTTTTCATAAAAGTCTACATTAGTTGTAATATTATTAAAGTCATCGGAAACTACCTTGTTATCAACATCTAAACTTTGAGTATCAACTTTTATACTAACATCTATTACATCTATCTTGTTTAGTGTATTTAAAATATCTGTTTCATTTGTCTTAAGATTGTTTTGGTCATTATCTGTTTCTTTAAGCTCTGGCAGATCGTCATTACTATTTTTATTTAATGCATTTATTGTAATACAAGATTTTTAAACATATCTTTAATTTTAAAACAACTGTCGGCCTCTATTTGTAGTTTTTTTTGTTTTTTTTCCCTAATTTTTTCAGCGCCACCTTTAGATTTTCTCTTTAAGTTATTCGAATGATCCTCCATTTTACTGTTAAATAATAATAATAATGTAAATAAATATGATATAATTAAAAATCTAGAATTGAAATCTAAAATATCGTCGGCTACGTAGCAAAACCTGGTAAGCCAATTTAATTTTTAGATTTTTTTTCATATTTTTTTTTTACACTTAAGAATGTGGTATGTACAATAATTGTACATATTAAATTAATACATTCACAAGTAAAACAACTGAAGTAAAGTTTAGGTCAATAGAAAACACGGTTATTATTCTGAATTTACGATAATTATCGACGAACTTTAAACTTTATCAACTGATAATCGGAAAATTGTAATAAATGAGCGGGAGTAAAAATAAATTAAAATATCGACGTGCAACGACGACGTTGAAAATAATTCGCTGAAAACTATTTAATTGGCTACCTATGTCTTACGTACACATCGATTCCACTACAACGCGGGTTGCGTGATTTGACTTATTTTAATTTTACTGTATTATTTATTCTGAATTTCAATATCAGCTTTTTTTTTATTTTGAAACTTTATTTTACTACCAAGCGAAAAGTTGTTCGGTTTTCACAATTATTTACCAACACAAACATTTTATTTTTGATGATTGATTTACATAGAAATATGTGATTTTTGTGCTCAAGACAATAAAGTATCAGATTTTCAATATAATGCTTTTTTTTTTTTTTTTTTAAAAATACTAAAATATGTCGTGCATCGTGCATGGTGCGCGTACGTAATAAAGATTACTTTTATAAAATTTTAAATATATCAAAAAACTAAATTCTAGAAAAATTCTAGTTTTATTAATATTTTTAGTACATAAAAACACACCACATACCACATACGTACAAGAACAATAAAAATTATAAAATACACTTTAAACGTAGGTTATAAATAGGTAGGTAGGCAGATCGCACATATACACGAGCTGCCACTGAAAACAATACAAAATAGATTTGATACTTACCAGTAGGCAGTAATATGCACACTCGGAAAGTCCGCAGGTCCGCACAACCACACCGTGGCCAATAAATGAATAAAATAAATTGTTAATACAGACTGAATAATTCCACGTAGAAACGAAAAAGTCACATATCAGAAATCTAAAATCGGAATTGTACAGTGGGCACGATAATTATTTATATAGCCATCACGTGATAATACAATAGTTAACTCGACAGTCTCGACGGAAGTCGCAAACTCGCAACCCACCCATACAACATGTATTTTTTTATGTTCGATAACAAAAATAAAAATAAACCATCACGATTATCATCAAAATTATTATATAATAAGTGAGATAAATATGTCATCTATTTTTATTATTAAGAAAGTTTAATTTTTAAATCTGTTTTTTTTTTTTTATATATAATTGAAATAATTTAAGAATTTTTGTTTTTATGCAATTTTTCAAATTTCCCAAAAAAAATGTAGATATTAGGAATCCATTTATGAAATCGGCCCTATTACCAATGTACAACACCGGCCCACCGGGCTTCACCCGGTAGCCCGGTGGGCCAGTCCAACCCTGAATTCTTCATCATTATACACACTTGGATCAATATTCCGGAAAGAATTCGAATAATTTATTTCATTAATACATTCATTTACATTTATATTATTGTCTTCGTGTTCATCAGTTTTAATACTAAAACTATCAAATGAACATGCCGGTGACATCATTGGTGTGACTTGTTGATTCAGTTCTTCTTCTTGGTTATACAAATTTTCTTTTACTTCGTCAGATTCTTTTATCTGACTACTGCGTGCCATTTTTATTGAACTTTCAATGCTCATTAGATGAGTGACGATAAAGCGATCAACTGTCATGAGTGTCATATTGTGGTTTAGTATATTTTTTTTTAATAAAGAAAAATCGCCTTCAACTGCTGCAGACGACGAACTTATAAAAGGTGATTTAAAAATATTACACATTATATTTGACCATAAAGGAAATTCTTTACAGAGTCTCAATATATTCTTGGTAAATTCTGGTAAATAGTATGGACTTATTCTATCACCTTCCACTAATGAGTTAGATAAACATTTTGATTTTATTCTTTTTAAAAATAAATTTATTTTTGAAATTTTATTTTCTTTTTTACACGGGATATCAATTTCTTCCTCTGAATTATCAGAATGTTCTTCACAGCTATGTTCGGTAGGATATTCATTTACGGTACAACCTCGTATGTTGTTGAGCAATCTTAGCCTTGCATCTTCAGCTGGACATTTTTCATTGTTTACCAGGTTTTCGCCATCAGTTTCACTCATAGACACTGTTAAAATATCGACCAATACATTTTCAAATTCTTCTAAGCAGTTGGATTTAACCAACAGTATAACACATCTAACGTAAAATTCTTTTAATCTATAATTTTTTGTGCCAATCAAACATTTCCAGCGACAAACTAATTTCACAACATGAGCGATGTCAATTCTAATGAAACATGGTGGTAAGGCTTCATTTGATTTTAAACATAAAATTTTAAAACATTTTTCCACATAATCAGACAGTGAAATACCGTCACAAAAAGCTATTGAAATTGCACCCAGCAATGCTCTCGAATAATCACAAGCAGTTTCTTGCGGTACTGGAACACCACCTTTCACCCATTGAGCTAACCAATAAAATATCGTGAGAGTATCATGTTTCTCACTTACCATTTGAGTTACTGGGACCTGATAGTTTTCTGTGTTCACAACTCCTTCATATAAGAACACATGACCCGATAATAAACCATGTTTAGTTCTCTTAATTTTTTTTATCAAACTTCCCGTAGCGTCGATTGATAAGCGGCAGTATGATTTGCGAATATGTTTATATACAACAAGCTGTGCTGGTGACCAATAATGAATGAAAAGTTTGTCAGCACTTATTGTATGGATTGATCCTGCGTACTTGCTATGCTTTAACTCGATGAGGGAATTAATAGGATCTTTATCGGTTATTCCTAAGAAATTATCAGTATATTGCTGCTTGCACTCCCACAGAACTTGTTTACTATAAATATTGGGGGGTATGTGGTCACCAAATTCCATAGATGAAACTGCATGTCTTTGCCAATTGTGAGCAGTATCTGTAGACAATTTTTTTCCAACACTTAATCTCTCAGACCCTTTAAGTGGCCTCTTTGATCTATGATTTTTCCAACTATCTCGAGTATCTATAGTTTCAATATTTAAAAGTAATGGGTACCCTTCCACTGGCTTATAGTCTGCCCAACCATATAATTTGACTCCACAATCTTTACATTTTGCATTGAATGTGAGATAATGTTCAGAACGAGACTGATCTTGAGCTATACGGCATCTTTTGAAAATATATGTACACGGCATTTTATAGTTTTTCAAAAATTCGTCGTTAATCATATTGGTCCATACACCTGGCTTTAATACAGAATACTTTTTTCTTTTGTTTGTTTTACCATAACTTCTTTCAATTGGATTCATTTTAATAAATTTTCGGTAAAAAAACGGAAACGTTTTTCATTTTCCTCACTATGAATATATGCTTTCGATGAATCAGTACTTTCATTTTTTGATTCATAAGAGGCGAAAGAGATGGATTTGATGCTGGAAGATTTTGATTTTTCGTTAAAAGTGAAAACCAATCATGGCGATCTTGTAAAACGGAAATATATAAATTTTGTGCTGTAATTTTGCCATCCAAATCAATACTAATAGTTTTCCAAATATTAGAAGTGCAAGGCATTAGCTTGCCATTGGAATCAAATAATTTTTCTCGGTGGGCTTCGAGTGTTTGGAAAACCACTTCATGTGGAATTTTAGGTTTTGGACCCGCACGAGACTACCGATAAAAAATATTATCATTCAATTTATGTTGTTTTTAAACAATTCAATACTGTATAAATGTATAATCAAGACTATATTATATTCAAGTGCAAAATTGTCTAAAATTAGTGAAAATGCACCTTCGTACCTACATATTACAAAAACATAAGATAATAATTGTGGTGGAAGGCGATGATTATGACGAATGATGATTTGCTACTTTGGTTACTGGATATGATAATTGAAGAAGGTTTAAGTACCTACGATTATTTTTCAAAAGATTCATAAAGGAAACATAAAAGATAATTATCGTATATTATTATGATTAAAATGTAAAATTATTATAATTATATAAATAGATTTCTTTATGAGGGGTTTTGTAAGTTGTATCTTAACAATTTTAAATTCTTGATAATCAGTCTTATATTATTAGAAAATTACTAATTATACTTACTTACTAATTATTTTTAAAGAAAAGTCTTACGGAAAATTTACGGACCTGTGTGAAATCAAATTGGGGAATATGAGAGACGAAAGAACGATGAATTAGGAAGGTTATATAACAAACCAAATATCGGTTTGTTCTTAAAAGCGAAACGATTAGAGTGGGCGGGCCATGTCTGGCGGGCTGATGAAAGTGTCATACGAAATGTCCTAATCCGAAACCCAACAAAAAAGTGACCAAGGGGAAGACCTCGACAGCGGTGGTTAGATAGAGTTAAGAAAGATATTTCAGATACCGATAAGATAAAGCGATTGGAAGATGCAATGGACCGGAATATATGGAGAAGTTTGGTTGAAGCGTGCAAAAAGCCTTAATGGCTTGTATATCACTAAAAAAAAAAACTTATTATTTTTAAGTCAAAATTTAGACGAAACCGATGATTTTCACGTAACAATCTGTTATCAAAACTCCGAAAGGATATCCATAGAATTCAACATTACATATAGGAAAACTCAATTTTCTTCAAAAATGTTATCAAGTCTAGAAGAATTAAGAATTTTGATAACTGACAGAAATGTCAAGTTTCCATTACCATTCGTTTTATACAGTAATACTATTAAAAAACTAACAACAGTTATATGAAAATATAGTAGGAATAGTACTCGTATATATTATATATTATAAATATTATAAATATTATTATATATTATATATTATATACCTAGCTTATTTTACTGTTTTTAGTAAAATTGTTGGGTAGTATAAATAACCAAAACACAATACCTACCTGCTTTGTTTTACTTTAATAGTGTAATAATAAGAATAATTAAAACATACAGATTATCAAATGACAATAAATTAGTGTAATAATTATTATATTATACGATAAATAATTATAATATTTGTATAAAAAAAAAAATATAATCTTTCGAGTATGTATGCAAATGTATTAATAGTACATATTTTCTATAATTTATAATGTGTTAAGCTTAAGAAAAGACATCACTAATTCATTTTTCAAAGTTTTGTAAGAATTATTCTCGAAAAGACTGCTTTCAAAAATATTGATATACTATTGAGATTTATAGAATGGCATGAGACTCTTGGAACATATCTAATTAGCGGCATATTTACGTTAAAGACACTATAGACACGTGCCTGAGCGTAGGTTCCCCGGCGCCCACAAGCATCATTTTTTTACCCAGACGAAAATTATACGTTTAAAATGTTGAGATTAAAAAAGTAAATGAGGGTAGGTTCCCCGGGCAAATAATTCAAATTATAAAATGTTTTGACTTTTTTAGTGAAAAAACAAAATCCGAAAAATTACCGACAATTTGACTAAAAACGTTGAAATTAAGAATATCAAAAATTAGATTACAGTTATTTAGTCGTAACTTCGAAAAATAATAGCACTTGAAAATTTCACTTGTAATAATTCATATAATAATTTACTGTCTACTGAACTTTACTTAGAATTGTTTTTTTCGAACGCAATGATTTATTATTGCATTTAAAATATAAATTCTATACAGCTGAATTATCGTAAGCCTGGTGATCTTATAGTAAAAATAATCTACCCAAATTGCTAACACCTATATCACTATTATCTTGTCCGAAAAGAAAAGTGACAAAGGACGAAATTCAACTACCACTATTTGACCAGCTTATTATTATTAATACCATTACATTTTATAATCAACAGCAAACCCAAATACATATATGTGATACAATGTTTTTCTGCGCAGAGGAGAAAGTATCTAGTATTTTTATTTTTTTTTTATTATATATAATCCGCGGCTTCTAAGGCCATTGGACGTTACAATGTTTTGACTTAGTACATGATAAACTTAAACTAAAACTAAATTAAACTTATTCCTTAAACATTTTTACAAAAAAAAAAAAAAAAAAAAAGACAGGTTGGTTACAGGAGGTTGATGAGGTGTGTATCGGTGAGGAAATGGCAGAGCTTGTCGATATTGTCTGGTTCAGGGCTTAATGTTTCAGTCAGGTGATATGATATTCGCTGCTTAATTCTCTCCATATTGTATGTGCTGCATTCGGTTATTATATGCTTGACTGTAAGAGGGACCCCACAGCATGTGCAAATGGGGGGGTCCTCTCTCTTCATTAAGTATGCGTGTGTAAGACGTGTGTGTCCGATTCTGAGGCGGTTAATAGCAGTCTCATATTTTCTTGGGGTGTTGACAGGAAAAGTCCAGGGTAGTATTGACCTTTTAATTTCATTAAGCTTCGTGGTCATTTTGTTCCATTGTGTTTCCCATTGTTGACGTGTATCCCTTTCGATGATGTTTTTTATATCGCTATAAGTAAAAAGATATGAGTAGGGAATATCAGTATTTGTATGAGCTTGTTTGGCGGCCTTGTCTGCACGTTCGTTACCATCTATGTTACAGTGACTAGGAATCCATGAGTATGATATGTTTTTGCCTGATAACTGTGCATTATAGTGGGCGTTATGAATTTTCCTGACAATTTCGGTAGGATTATGGGCATTTTTAAGACTAGTGAGAGTGGATAATGAATCACTATAAATTATGATATTGTTATAATTGATCTCTGAAGTATATTCAATGGCTTTGAAAATGGCTAGAGCTTCAGCTGTATATATGGAGCATTTGTCCGAGAGTCTCCATTGGAGCTGGTTGTCATCATGAATAATGGCCATACCCACTCCGCCTTCCGAGAGAGATGCGTCGGTATATATTTGTGTATGAGTATCTGATAGTGAGAGTTTTTCCTTGAATAGGTTTTTAAATGTGTTGGGGCATGTGGACTTTTTTGGGAATTGGTGCAGGTCCAGATCGATATTCATTGTAAAAGACCAATGTGGGCATAACGGGGTTTCGGTGGGAATTATGTTTTCGAGGTCGTATTTTGTGTATATATTATTAGAAGTGTATTTAGGGTGATATGTGCTGTCTCGTGGAAGTCTTGCCATTCTAGCTGCTGTTTTAGACGTTTGTTCTTCCCATCGTGCTGCTAGAGATGGAATGCCTGCTATTGCATGGATACTTGGAATGGGGCTGGAGCGGAAGGCACCGATGGATAGACGGATTCCCGTGTTATGTATAGTCTCAATCAATTTTAAATGAGAGACTTTGGCGGCGGAGAATAAAGGAGCCCCATAATCCAGTTTTGAGAGGATAAAGGTTTTGTGTATTTTCAAGAGGGTGGTAGATTGGGCGCCCCAATGGTGTGTGCCAGTATTTTTATTATGTTAAGTCTGGGGGTGATGGAATTTTTTAAGTTTTGGATGTGTGGGATCCATGAGGCTTTGTTGTCGAATATTATACCTAAAACTTTAACTCTAGGTTGGTCTTGTATTGTGAAGTCTCCGATGTTGATGGACATTTTTTGTGTTTTTCTTTTTTGGTTGAAGATTAAGAGGTTAGTTTTGGATGGAGAAAAACGAAAGCCTGATAATTTGGACCAGGACATAAGCTTGTTAGTTGAGTTTTGTATAAATTGTTGAATAAAATCAAAGTTTGTGCTACGGCAGAGCAAGGTGAAATCATCTGCGTATAGCATTGGTATACCGGGAGAATTTATTTCTTCGGCGATGTCATTAATAGCTATGAGAAAAAGGGTGACGGAGATAGTGGAGCCTTGAGGAACTCCGTTTTCCTGGCAAAAAGAGACGGAGAGGTTGTTGGAGGTTTTAACTTGGAAAGTTCGGTGGCTGAGAAAATTTGTGATAAAATCGAGCATATTACCTTTTGTGACAATTTTATTTAGTAGATATAAAATTCTGGGTCTCCATGCCATATCGTAGGCTTTTTCAATATCGAAACTGATCATTCCAAGGTATTGTTTGTTTATTATTGAAGTGTGAATCTCTTTTTTTATCATTATTAGGTTATTGAGGGTGCTCCTATGACGTCGGATGCCGTTTTGTATAGGGGAGAGAATATTGTGGTTTTTGAGAAACCATATTAATCGCCAGTTGATAATTTTCTCGAGTAGTTTGCATAGTGTATTTAATAGACAAATAGGACGGTAGCTTTCGGCTTTAAATTTATTTTTGTTAGGTTTGATAATAGGGATGACGTGCCCGTGTCTCCATGAACTAGGGAAGACGTTATTTTCCCATATCGTGTTGTATATGGCTAAGAGGAAATGTTTGCTATTGTATGGGAGGTTTTTTATGAAGAGATATGGTATCCCATCGGGACCAGGACTTTTACTTTTACAGTGTGAGAGGGCGTCTTCAAGTTCTTCGAATTTTAGCGGTAAGTTGAGTTGGGTTTGCGTGGTATCCGAGGGGTCAGCCGTATTTGTGGGGTTGGTGAACCGTTGAGTGGAGGCGATGAAATCTTGATCATAGTTGATGCTGCTGGAGTTTTTTTGGAATAAAGCTCCAAGGGTATTAGCTACTTCCTTGGGTGTTATAGTAAGTCTAGTGTTGCTGAGTAGGTGTATTGCATTGGTTCTATTTGTTCCTTTTATGGATTTTATCTTTTGCCAGACTTTTGAGGAGTCGGTTTGATTGCTAATGCTGGTTACATAGTTTTTCCAAGAGGCGGCTTTGCTGTTTTTAACCAGGAATCTCGTGCGTGCTTTGTATTTTTTTAAAATGATGAAGTCTTCTTGGGTTTTTGAAAATTGGAAAGTTTTGAGTGCTCTATTTTTGTCTTGAATAGATTTCTTGATGTCGTCGTTCCACCATGGAACTCTGGGTCTTTGCGATTTTCCTGGGGAGCGACCAATAGATATGTTGGCAGTGTCTGTTATGAGGGACGTGAAGTCTTTAACAACAGTATTGATATTTGTTTTCGTTGGGATTTGGAGATTGGTGGTGTTGTTCTCCATTAACGAATAAAAAAGGTTCCAGTTGGCTTTTTTTAATTTCCAGTGGGGAGGATATGTTAGATGTGTTTCGTCTAGAGGGAGTGTTAAAGTAATTTTGATGGGGATATGATCACTGCTATATATATCAGGGAGGGTTTGCCAATCAAGTTTGTGCGAGAAGGAGGAGTTTGCTAGGGAGAGGTCGATGGCTGAAGAATATCCATTTGACGGGTTTGTTCTTGTGGGTTGACCATTGTTTAGTATAGAGATGAGGTCATTTGAAAGTAGCTCTTCAATGATTTTTCCACTAGGGTCTGTTTTGTAGGACCCACAAGTTTCGCTGTGGCTATTGAAGTCGCCGACAATTATGAAAGGGTTGGGAAGAAGATGAACTATATGTTCTATATCTGAGAGTGTAAATTCTTTTTGATTAGGTATGTACATATTGCATATGGTTATATTTGTGTGGGGAAGTGTGATTGTGACTGCAATGGCTTCAATATCGGTGTTAAGAATGATTTCTTCGCAGGGATAGGATTGATTTATCATGATAGCTACTCCTCCGCTTGCTCTATTGCATGAACTGCGGTTTTTATTAAATATGTTGAATTGTTTGAGAATAGGGTTACTTATATTATTTAAGTTTGTTTCTTGGATGCATATTATTTTGGGGTTATGGTCTTTAATTATAAGTTGGAGTTCTTCTAATTTGCTATAGAACCCGTTCATGTTCCATTGGATAATATTCATTGGTTTTTTTTTTTTTTTTAATCTGGTTGGATGTTTATTATGTTAATATTATGAACTATGTGTTATTAGGTGTGAACTTTATAATGGGGGCATGGCTTGGAAGAGAAAGTTAGTTAATTTTGTCAAACGACTTTTAAGTGTACGGTCTAGAGTCAATGTTCGGAATTGGTCTATTAGGTCCATTAGGGTTGTAAGATCAATATTAACCTCTTCAGTGAGTGAGTGGATGTTGATAGACTTATTAGTGAAATTATCGAAAATGTATATGAATTGTATGTATGTGATCGGTAGATGGTCGCTACTAGTGAAATAATCCTCTATAGGTTTCAATGATTTTAGCCGTTCTTCGGAATTAATGTTAGATCTGTTTGCTGAACTTGATCTGGATCGTATTTTGGCTTTCTTTAATGTTTTTTCCATTTTCTGTGTGGTAACAGAGGAAATTATATTATCTGGAGAGTCTGGGGGTTTTAAAGACGATGAGTCGGATATTGGTCTTTTATATATATCGTTTGTAGGTGAAGAAGGTGTTAATGCTTCATCCTGATTAGGTGTTATAGATGTAGGAGGGTCTGTTTCTGATGACCAGTTAGTAGATGCATATTCTTGATTAAAATTTTGTTTTGGGTTGGGAGTTGGTTTAGTAGCTTCTGATGGTTGGGTAGGTATTTGGGATGTATCGTTTTGTTCGTTGATTTTACTTGAGTTGATGGTACGTTCGTACAATGGTTTATTTTCAGGGTTTATTTTGCAGTTATTGGAGGTGTGACCGTTTGATTTACAAAGGAAACAAGTTAAAGTGTCGTCGGTGAAAAAAATTCTAAACTGGATGTCATTAACATTGATTATCAATGAGCTGGGTAGTTTGGTAGTGTCTTCATTATTGATGTACATTTGCCGACGAAAGCTCATAATGTGTTCGTAGCCTTCCACATTGATACCGGCTTTTAAATGACTAATTTGTGAGGTAGGGATTATATCTATACTTTTTAATGCGTCGAGTATTGATCGATTAGGTACAGACGGACATACGTTAGATAAAATAATTCGCTTTGCCGGGTTTATTAATCTGCGTATTTGGATTGTATGTTCGTTAATAGATATGGATTGGGTGTGTTGCATAAGATTATCAAGGACTTGTTTGCTAGATAAGAATATACAAAAGCGATTGTTAGAAATTCTTGATACGAAGCTGATGTTTATTGGTTTGACTATTTTTCCGATGGCTAGTACATATTCTTTCTGCGGTATCCCTTCTATAGAATTAAATACTATTGCTTGTTGCCTATTCGGGGTACTTTCCATGGCCGTAATAGATGCAAAATTTGTGTTGGTACATGTATTGATACTAGTTGATTTGATAGTGGGTTTAATAATAGGCTGTGGGCCATTAGTAGAGGTATTGGTTCCGTGAGCTGCGATAGTGTTTGTTTCTTGTTTATTATTATCTCTAGTTTGAAAGAGAGAGGTGGTGGATTGGTGGGAGTTTATGGATGATGTGGCGTTTTTTGGTGTGGATTTGTTGTTCAAAGATGGTTTGGAAGGAAATGTGGAAAAATTTTTTTGTGCGGGCGATGGGTTATGTTTTTTTGATGTATTGAGAGTGTTTGGTTTATTGGAGTCATTTTTGGGCGATATGCCCGGCGTTTTATTCATAGTAGTAATAGATGTAACGGTGTGCGCGTTATATAATGTGATTAAAAGTTCATTAAACCATATTACCTGCTGCACGCCGGCCGTAAAGTAGGTACTTGCTATCGGAAAGCTATAAAGCGATATCGCGGGAGCACACGTGTTGTACGGTCGGTGGTCAAACACGAACTGAGTATCTAGTAGTACGTTACTCTTTAAAACAATTTAAATGCTATTTTTGGAATGTTAAAACTATTTCATATTTTAAGTGAAGCAAGGAATGTATTGGTTTTATAATTGATTTTATCTTATGCTTTTGTAATCGTTACATTAAAATATTGAAAAAACTTCTCGAAGAATGAAAGACGATGATAACAAATAATTTAATTTATTATAAGTATTTAATTAATAATTATTCAAATATACAGGGTGGTTCACGGGAATATGGACAAAAACAAATAGATATAACTCATGATGTTTTAGACGTAAAATTTTTTTATTAATATTTTATCATACACAAATAAGTGCCATTTTAAGTTTTGAAAAGAACTTCAAGCATATGACGTCCATCTTGTTCGTAGCACGAAGAAAGTCGATCCAACAAATTTGAGTGAACGCGTTGAAGCAAGTTTTCGTCTATTAATGCAATTTCCGTTTTTATAGCATCCTTAAGTTCTTCTAGTGTACGTGGTTTTGACTCATTAACACATGACTTCAGATAACCCCAAAAGAAAAAATCGCACACCGTCAAGTCAGGTGACCTCGAAGGCCAATGCATATCTCCAAAACGTGAAATGAGGCGGCCGGGAAACATCTCGCGTACGACGTTCATTGTTGCGATCGCAGTGTGAGGAGGTGCCCCATCTTGTTGAAACCAGACATTTGACGGGTTGATAATTCGCCTTCTTCTACGCAACTCTGATTTTAAAAAGCTATTAAGCATGTCAATGTAACGGGCACTATTGACAGTCATCATTCTGAATGCACGCTGTACTTTCACTACCGATTCGTTGTTTTTGACAAATGAGTCGTACGCGAACACACGGTGAACGACACTCCAATGCTCCATTATGGAAACTAAATGGCATTATCTAACGGATCGAATGAGACCTTTCCGACTTACTTACAATCAGCCTACTTTGAGAAAAACCCATCTATTTTTAGCCCTATTCCCGTGACCCACCCTGTATAATATAAAATAATTATTGACATACATCTATTTATGATAACAATACTCCAATGTTCTTAAATAATTTATAATTGTATTTATATTCATTTATTTTATACTTTGTAAAAAACTAATTTGAACAATATCATTAATTACATAGGTAAGTCCAATTGTATTGAACACAAAACATAGATATTAACTTTAATAATTTATTGTATGACTTAGAACCCGTTTTTACCAATAAATAAAATAAATGAAATAAATATAAATAAATAATATTATGATTTATAATACAAATATTACTAACCATTATAAAACGATGAAATTGAATGGTAACACAATAAATTAATGTATAGAGTTTTTTTATGTATTTTTCGATGTACCACTAATTAAAAAAATACTTTAAATATATTGAAAGTACATTAAAACTCAAGAACCATCAGATCACGACGAAATTCAAAGGAGAACAGTCAACAGATTATAGGCAATAATGTGCATCAAATGGTATTTTTCATTTTCAATACAGTCATCCCCACAATAGTCTTTAACAATATAATATTTGGTCTATACAATGATGCCACTTTAAAATTAGGAAAAACCAAGAAATATCTACTGCACGTGTGTTACTACCACTACCAGCCGGTCACTAACATACAATAGTGACTAACGTACTATAGTGTGACAATGAAATAGTATAAATATTAAACAATCATGTTTAAAAATATAGCTAGTAAGTGTTTTTTTTTATTTTAAATGATTAATTTAAATTTTGAATTATATGAGTAGCCATTCCGAATTATAACTAACATATTATTCGAGTATGATGACTATTAATACTATGATAGAACTAATATTTAAAATCCTGCAATTATTAATTAAAATACTACTGAGTAGATACTTATGTGGGAACTATTTTCAAATACACTCTCCGTTTCACTCGGAATCTAAAATTTAAATAATAAACTTACCTTTTTAAGATTCCACTTTAAACTTATGTGAAATATAGTATTTTGGAATATCGTTTTTACAATAGAACACGATTGTTGATAAAATAAAAAATAACTGAAGGACCAAAAAGTCAAATAACAATTTAAATTAAAAACAAACATAACCCATGGTAAAAAATTTAAAAAAAACGTACTAAATCGTTTTTATAATATTGAAAAATATATGTACCTTACTTTCACGAGCTCTTTAAAGTGAAATAATTATAACAGTTCAATATCAATGCAATATTAACAATAAGTAACTATATATTAAGATAATGAACTTTTGTCTAATATAAATATAGAAAATATAAGAGTACCTATTATATTTAAAAAGCCGGTTAGATAATGGTGGTGGAAGTTCGTCATCGTCGCTTCGCTCCTCGGACAAGATAATGGAGATGAGGCTTATGATAAATTAGTTGTATGGTACTTTACATTTGAATGCACTGATAAATCATTGCATTCGAAAAAACGATTCTGAGTAAAACTCAGTGGATAGTCAATTTATTATGTAAATTATAACAAGAAAAAGTTTCAAAATTTTAGTAATATTATTATTAAAGTTTGGACTAAATAACTAAAATCGATTATAAAATATTCTTTATTTCGACGTTTTAGTCAAATTTTCGGTAATTTTTCCAATGTTTTTTCACACAAAACATTTTTAAATTTTAAGTTTTTAGCCCGTAAATCTAGCCCGCAAATTTAGTTGTACGTGGGCCGTAATACATTTTACTCCAACATAATATTCAAAATGTAATTCTATGTCTAGATTTTATGTTTCATACAGATTGACTGAACCAATAATTTTTTACATTCGTTTAAGTGAGTAATTTGATATAAAACAAATAAATACCACCCATATGCTAGCTTTAAACGCTTATAACAAAATATTGCAACAATCGATTTAAAATTAATTTTACATTATCGTTTGTTATATATATATATATGAGTATGGTTGTATTAAATTTTCGGGTTTTTATATTCAAAGATTAAAATTGTATCCACAAAAAACTGACAAAAGCGAGAAATTTTCAATATCTTCACAGTTCCATATATGGTTCAAAATAGGTCAATATAAAAGGAACTTGTTGTTAATTCTGAAAAGAAATTTTTCAAAAATTCGCCAAAAATTCATTTTTCATTTGCTGATTATAAAAACTAATTTGCTAATTATTTGCTAATTTTTGGCGTTGGTTTGAAGCCCACCCACACTAAATTGATAATTCTTATTTATACAGTTATTTACTAATTATGAAAATTAATTTGCTATTATTTGCTAATTATTTGCTAATTTTTGGCGTAATTCTAAGTTCGATCGGAAAAAGTGGGTGGGCTATCAATTTTTTTTCAAAAATTCGCCAAAAATAAATTTTTCATTTGCTAATTATAAAAACTAATTTGCTATTATTTGCTAATTATTTGCTAATTTTTGGCAACAATTTAGATGGATTTACATAACATGGGTGGGCCAAGTTCATGGACGTACGTATTTATCAAAGACGACATTTTCATTATAACTGTTGATTATTGATTAACTCACCGTTTTTCAAAAAACGGTGAGTGTTCACAAGAAATATTTTTCATATAATAATCCATATGCATACCTAATAAATTTAAATAAAATTATTTAATAACATGGTTTAAAAAGTTGTATAATTTTTAAATGTATTATATTACAAAATAATTACACTTTGTAGTGTAATAATAATATGAATTATATTTTAGTAGGTATTCTTAAATGTATTATACATAAGTATGATATAATATTTTATTATTAAATTAATTAAGTATTTAAATTATTAAAAAGGAAAAAAAAACTTTTATTAGTCATTATCAGTTTGAAGTCGACCCCTACGAACATAATTTAGTTGCCAAGGAACACTACCAACGGCGGAGTTAAAATAGTTTTTAAAATTTTCTCATATGTCAAAAGCTTCCCGCGTACAATTTCTTCTTATACCACTTATATTTTGCATACCCAATTCTTCATTTGGTGATATATCTACATCAGGATCTATATTATCTGTACATAACATATTATGGAGACAACAGGCTACTAATACGATTTTTTCAGCCAATTCTGGTTGGACCTCTAATGATTTTCGAAAACATCTTCAACGTGCTGCCAGTATTCCAAACGCATTTTCCACCACTCTTCTACCTCTAGATAGCCTGTAATTGAAAATTTTATTTGGTCCATTTTCTCCTAAATGGCACCTACTATAGGAATAGGGACGAAGTAAATATCGTTTGAGAGGAAATGCTTCATCACCGAGAATGACGTATATCTGTGGTACTCCATTTATAACTAAAGGAACGTCTTCGGGCACATTCAATGTTTTATTTTCCAACATTTGTCCAATAGTTGATTTTGAAAAAATTCCACCATCGCTGTTCCTCTCATAAGAACCTACATCAATTGCTGTACATTTATAGTCAGCGTCAACAAGTGCTAATAGTATTATTGAATGGCAACCTTTATAATTATAAAAAGTAGACCCGGCATTAATTGGGCATTGAATATTAATATGTTTCCCGTTGATCGCCCCGATGCAATTGGGAAAATTCCATAAAGGTACGGTTTCCAAGGCGCGGCTAGCCGCGGCGGCCGATCGCGGCGACCAGCCGTCGTGATCAGCCGCCGAAGTCTGACTGGTTTCCTAGACATACAAATCGCCGCGGCTCTAAACATAATATCATAATTTGTTTAGTCGTTTTTCGCATTTTGCTGTGTTAAGACGTATATTCTAAGTGTTAAACCATGTCCGATTTAATGTGCGTTTTTAATAATCACAAAATGATCATTGATTTGATTGAAGAAGAGGAGGAAGAAGATAATTTATTTTTACGTAATTATTTAAATCCAAATAAAAGGAAACCAACTAAGGTTTTATTTAATAGTCGTGTGTCTGAAGGTTATTTTGAAATTTTGATAAATAGACATTTATTTGAAAATGAAACAAAATTTCGAGAGTTTTTTCGCATCAATCACAACCAGTTTAATTTCATATTATCTTTAGTTGAATTCGATCTTATGAAACAACCTTCAAATAGAGTGAAAACCCCCATTTCTGCAGCAGAAAAGTTGGCGATTACCTTGAGGTATGTGTAAATTTGTTTAAAAATAATATGTATAGGCTAATAATAAATTAATACGTAATATTTTTGTAGATATATGGCTACTGGTGAATCTTTTCGTTCATTGTCATTTGGTTTTCATGTTTGTCACAGCTGTATAAGCAAAATTGTTCAACAAACATTGGCCGTTTTGAAAACAAAATTAGCTCCAATTTTTATACCTAATCCAAGTACTATCGATTTCAAATCCAAAGCTGCAGAATTTAGTTGCAAATGGAATTTCCCTAACTGCATTCTTGCAATTGATGGCAAACATATACGGATACGTAGTCCAAACAATTCTGGATCTTTATTTTACAATTATAAGGATTTTTTTTCCATAGTTTTACTCGCTATGGTTGATGCTAACTATAAATTTATAGTAGTTGACATAGGTTCCTATGGAAAGGAAGGCGATAGTGGAATTTTTCTGAAGTCTGTTATGGGTAAACAAGTATTAAATGGTTCGTTTGGTTTTCCCGAAGATTGTGTATTACCTGGGTCTGACATAGTCGTACCCTATGTTATTGTTGGTGATGAGGCTTTTCGATTACATCACCATATTATGAAGCCATATACAAAACAAGCAAGTAGAAACGATGTAACGAAGAAAACATTCAACTACAGACTCAGTCGTGCAAGACGAGTAACCGAAAACGCTTTCGGTTTACTGAGTCAAATTTTTAGGGTGTTTTACCATCCAATTAATATTGAAACATCAACCTGTGATAATCTGATTTGGGTAGCTTGTTGTCTACATAATATGCTGAGAGATGGTTATTTGGAAAAACACAAACGGCCATTCTATGATTATGATAAAGACCAATCGACATCAACAGATAATATGTTATCATTATCAAGAGGAGGAGGATATGCGAATATTGAAGGTTTTGAAGTAAGAGAACTTTTCAAAACATACTTCAATCGCGAAGGATCAGTACCGTGGGGATTTTAATAACTACTTTGTATTATAAATTGGATCTGTATTCACGCAACAACTGTTGTTTATGTAATAAGTTTATCTTTAATTGTTATAAATATCTACTTCATATAAAAACAAATTTATGAAATAACAAAATAAAAAATATTTTTTTAAATTTTACAATATTTTGTATAAGTTATTATTTAAGTTATATTTAAACAATTTTAATAATATTATAAAAAAACTGTTTTTTTTTTGGTCAGTAAAATAACTACTTGTTAACTTATTATATTTAAACTATAAAATATTGTAGGTTGTAAAGCCTTGAGAGTTGTCTGATGCTAATGATGTACTGGGTGTAGAGGTCTGAATATAATTATCATCAAATACTTGTTGGGGTGAGGTACCGTGTGAATACTTTTCCTCGAGTTCACTCACCAGTGTTAATGCTCTTAGTTTTGCCTCTATTATACCTTGTCGTGGTAATTTTTTTACTGTTATGGCTAAACTTTTAAAAAATAAATCAATCTCATCCTCACATTTTTTAGCATTTAAAATTTCTTCATTTTGATTTTGAATTTTTTCAATTAATTTTGTACGTTCTGCTGTTCTTTTTGCCAATATTACCGTCATATTATCTTTTTTTGACCTTATACGTTGTCCAGCATGAGAGAATCCTTCGGTCATATTATTTGAAGCTTCTTCTTCTTGTATAACTCCAATTGATTCTTCGTCCTCTTCACGTAAGCTAATTTCATCACTCATAATCGCATTTGTTGAAGAACTAAATATTTTAAAATAAAATTACAGTATTATTTGGTTAAAAACGATTATAAAACTAATTTTGGAAATATTCATTTTTGTAAACAATAATATGTGATTTGTTATGAACTAATTTAATATTATATCAAGCCATAAACTAATTTGGAAAAAAAATTAATTTAACTTTTATTTAGCACCACTGGTATCGACTATCGAATGTAACAAACAAAATATATAGTAATAATTAGTAAATTATTATGACCGATGATGATAACTAATGTGTATTAATATGTTTCAATAATATTATATTATTATTATCTTATTACAGTAAACATGCAATTTACATTTTTATCTTGCGTCTCGGTGCCTTCATGTGTCTGTGTTTGTTTTCCAGCGGGAATTAGTGTATATTTAGATATTAATACATTACAATGTCCATAAATATTTATTTTAAAACATATTATTATTTATCATTTATACCCCACTGCGTTTTACTACAGATAAGGAATGACATGCATAATTATTTTATTCTACATAATTTAACTATGATTATTATATTTATGATGAATATGTACCTTCGTTCGTACTCTAATCCATCAAGAAATGAAACGTGTGCTGCCAAAGGCCTTACTTTTTTTGATGTTCTAGATGAACCTGTGCCCAATTTACGTTTGTTTCGGTTATAAGTATCTCTTATATTTTTCCAACATTTTTTACCTTCATCTGCTATAATAAAACCACCATTATTATTTTATTTTACATTAATATGAATATGTGTATAATATTAAATACGATAACGAGTTAACCGATAATTATTATTATTATTATTATTATTAATTCAACAATTTTGTATCATGGTGTACCAAAAAAATAACCAATATATTGAATGTGAAAATAATTTAAACTACTTACCAGATTTGCCTATTTTCAAGCCAATTTCTTTCCAAATATCATCTTTTAGAATTATATCTTTGTGCTTTAAATCAGCACTGTCGTATAAAACAGGATTTTTCCGGACTTCCTCTAAAAGTATTTCCTCATGTTCCGGCAAAAACACAATTTTTGACATTATTATATTACAATACTAAAATATTATTATATATTTATATGTTCGATATTATAATTATTATTCAATACTACAGTAATTATTATAATTCAATACTAGAATATTTGTTAAATTATGGTAGTTTATAATATATACTATATACTATATACTACTATTAGCGACTGCAAAAGTTTTAACACTATTTTCGACTAGAGTCGCCGGCGGCTGTCGTGATACACTGCTCTCGTCGCGGTAGAGCTGCCGGCCGCGGCAGCTACCCACAGAAATTTTTTGGGAAGGGGTTGCAGGAAGGGACAAAACGTATTGTACGTTTCTGCGGCACCTTTCCAAAAAAATTCTGTGGGTTGAGGCATTACAATGGGTCCTAATCTTGTCCATATAGCATCACAAACTTCAATAACTATTTCTCTGACGGTGCTAAATCCCATTCTATAGTTAAATGCAATGCTTCGAAAGGAATTTCCAGTTGCCAAATATCTAATATAAAATAAATGTATAAATTGTTTAAAATACGACTTAAAACATACGTTAAGCTTGAATGTTGATATGTCATATTTTATTATATATTCACTTACATATTAAATAATATTAAGCAGTAAAACTTTAATGCCCATATTTATATAATTATGTTATTCTTAGCGGAAAAGGCAAAAGATTTATGGGATAAATTGAGAAGGTGCTTTTACAACGCAATGAGTAGACGTGGCGATAAAAAAAGTGGACAGGCTGCAAAAAAAATGACTCCATGGAAATATGAGCATCAAAAGTCTTTTATTTTACCATAATTTGAAAAAAAAAGTATGTACAAAAAAAAATCATATTTTTCTTAAAGTTGTTTGGTATAATTAAATTAATAATTATTAATTTAGGACTACAAGCAATTTGAATAGTTCGATTGTAAATGAAGAACGTTGTAAAAATGGAGACATAGATTCAAATGATAAAATTCAGGGTATAAATGTAGATAATTCTCAAAATGCAAATGATGAAACAGAAGAAATATTATCAGAAGAGGGAATTGTTGTAGATGGAATAGGGAATCAGGTTCAGAATATACAATCATTTGAAAATAACAATACATCTGAAATTAGCCAAATAAAACATCCCGAAAAAGCTGAAGTACAGTTATATAACATTAAAAAAAATAAAAAAGTTAACAGCAATAATAATCCGACAATTCAGATGTTGGAGATTATGAAAGAAAACGCAGCTATAAGAAAAATGAGACGAGAAGAGAAGATCATAAAACCGAAAGTTCCTACTGTATTCGAAAACATGGACGAAACTGATATATTTTTTCTAAGTATGTCTAAAATGACGAAACAATTGCCACAAGTAGAACAGGCTAAAATTAAATTACTATTAAGTAACTCCGTCTTACAAGCAGAAATTAGAAATACTAGTGACCCAACGGTTTCTCTACCTATTCCTTCCCCAAATCAATCTGAAGCAGCGACATCATCATCTCAGTATTTTACAATATCATCTGAAGAATCTCAACTTCCCTACAAGCCACAATTGGGGAAATGTTAAACATGAGCCTTGAACTATAATATTATTCTTAATTATTAATATAACATTTTTTTTTTTAAATTTAATACCTATATAATTAACATATTTTTCAATAATATTAAATAAACTGCCTTAAAAAAAATGGATATATTTTTGTGTTATTTTGTTATAGATTTAAATGCGTACCTTAGACAAATTCCTAATCGTTCTCGTGAAGGGATTGCTTTTCTAAAGTGTGTATTTTGCTTATGTATATCGTCTTTAATAAGTTCATGAAGATATTCAAATTCTTCTTTGTACATTCTAAAATACATGTGGAATCTATTACTGTCTTCGCTTAACTCTTGCACTAATCGATTGAATTCACCAAGTTCTTCTCGTTTTGTGTTAGTTTTGTGAACCCATTTTGATCGTTTTTTCCTTTCTTCATTTATAATTATAAAAGCAGCAGCATTTTCTAAGTCGTTTTCCCAATCGGAAGAACTAGTTGAACTATCACAACTATCACACTCCATATTGAATCATAAACTGAGTGATGTGACGTAATAGCGTGATATTAGTGTGGCTAATTTTCAGGGCCGGCGAGAACTTTTGTGGGCCCCGGGGCTGATCAATTCCGGGCCCCCTTTTACTTTTACTTACACGACTAAGATACACATAGCACTTTAATACAGTAGCTATACTTAATATTTAAGTTTGATGAATTGTGAATAGTAAAAAAACATAATATTTGGTTTATAAATTTTTTTAATTAATATTGAAGAAAATAATGCAACATGATTAGATTCAGTTAAAGTGTTCCCTTTCTGGCCTTTTTCATAGCAAAGTCATTTATAAAAGCGTCCAAGTTGGTGTTTTTGGCCAGTTCTTTTTCCACCGCTAACACTCCTAAGCTTGATAGCCTGTCTTGACACATAGTTGCACGTAAAACATTTTTTACTCTTTTTAATACGGAGAAAGAGCGTTCTGCACTTGCTGCTGAAGCAGGAATTGTGATAAATATTCTGAGAGCCACAATAAGGTTAGGAAATAAATTTTCCAGATTTGAAGTTTTGATTGCATTGAGAAAATCCCAAGGCGAGAGTGTCTTTTCACCGAAGTTGGCCGAATATATCAATTTTAAACTTTGAAGTTCATCTCCTAAATCCTCTGGATACCGTTTAACCAGCGCAGAAGTTTTTTCTTGAATCTGGTCTGTGGTCATTTCTTTACCAAACCATAGCACAGAAAAAAATTCACACTGAGAATGCATTGATTCAAACCTAACTGTCATGTCACCTATAGCACTATCCAAAATAATATTGAAAACTTCAAACTTGAATATAGTTCTTTGATGATCATCTGCATTTTCGTTTTCATCATCTTCATCTATATATCTTTCCGTTGCATTCCGTTTCCGTTTACGAGTTATTTTTAATTCTTCTTCAAAATATTGAGGCCAACCTATATTTTTAGCCACTACTAAAGTTTCATTAAGTATATGATCATAGCCTTCATTCCGAAGTTTGAGCAAGTCTTCGATCAATGAACTTAAATTTTTCGAGGCAACATCCAAAGTACCACTTCTACATTGTAATACACGGTTTACAATGTATATTGATTTTAGGATCTTGAACCAAATAGAAGCTAGGAGA